>CM072518.1:33635624-33873124 GCA_036898135.1 Oncomelania hupensis | reverse complement strand
GTTTACCGGTATTACCGCGGTATTTTTCGGTCGTATCGGTATTTCGTACCGGTATACCGCGATTTTAAGTGTTACAATCAAATGGGATATGGCACTGACAGTAGTGACCGATGCAAAAGAAAGATTGTCATACACTTCAAAACAGTTTCAAAGAACCACATTTCCATAGAAACTGAAGCTTTATTATTGCTTGAACGCCTTCAAAACAAATTATGATAAATCACTGTTTAGAACATCAGCAAACTTTAAAACACAAAATCAAATTAAAACAAAAACATTCAATTCCTTAAGAACTTTAAGAGTTCAGAAGGATTGGTGACTGGTACCATGCTCAAACACGTGGATATGCTGCTGTTCTTAAAAGTTTTTATTCAAGACCAGCTGCCTATCCACGTGTTTGGGCTTTAGGCTCGCTCTCTGGGCGGACAAGATGTCGCCCACTGTCGCGTTATGTGTTGTCGAGATTTCCCAGCAAACCGGACCTTGGACACCCGCACCAGTATACCGTACCGTCGGGTTCCCGAACCTGAATACAGTTACGTATCGGTAAAACCGTCCAGCCCTAGCCATCACCAACAGAGTGATAGACTAGAGACAGTTTCACGGTTCCCAGAGACTAGAACTCAGACGGACGGTTTGTGGAGTCAACGCCCGAACGTTTGCTCCCGTGGAAAGAAGGAGATCAACTAGAATCTACCACACCGAGTCCGGGCTGGTAGCTACCAGACTCGCCCAATCATCCTGAGAGTGACCAACAGACTCAAGCACTCACCGAAACCGAGAGCTAAAGTCTCCTCCCAATTGCAACTGATGTAAAAAATACTCGGAAAAATATTAGACCAACAACCGTACTAACTTTGTAGCACACGATGAAGAAGTCTTGCTAAAGAATTTCCCCAGCACACTGGACAGTTTACCATTATTAATTACATTGAATTAAAGTTAGAATTTGTGTTGAAGTATAAAAGTTGAAATCACATATATACGACTGGTGTCATTCTATTTGTATTGTTGTGTGTCCACTATAGTACTAGCTCTTCTTCTCTTGAGACCAATTAAACCAATCGCTTGACTAGCAACATTCATCACTTATAGTGAACCATTGCTACTTTGAAACACGAGAACAAATATAAATATTTATGTGACCCAAGCACCGTGATTTAGACTCTTACATCGCTTAGGAATCTTGGTACAGAACGACTGATAGAGATAGCTAAACGCCTCTACAGATCTATCTACAGATCTTCATCCCCTTGTAAGATTTATTGTATCTTCTCCAGGATATCATCACAGAGAGAGAGAGAGAGAGAGAGAGAGAGAGAGAGAGAGAGAGAGAGAGAGAGAGAGAGAGAGAGAGAGAGAGAGAGAGAGAGAAACAGACAGACAGACAGACAGGCAGACAGACACAGAGAGACAGACATACAGACAGGCAGAGAGAGAGAGAGAGAGAGAGAGAGAGAGAGAGAGAGAGAGAGAGAGAGAGAGAGAGAGAGAGAGAGAGAGTGAGAGAGAGAGAGAGACAGAGCAAGATGCAGAGATACAGAGAAAGAGGGAATCTAACCAGACCCTCGCTTGCAAATCAAAAATCATTGTCTACGCTATTTAAAGCAAACTATCGAAATTGTGAAATCCTAATAATAAGATTCTCGAACCTGACCCAGCCCTTGCCATTATTGTATCGATCATCTGCCGAAGATAAATTGGAAATGAAAGTAATTCATAATGAAATGAATTTTGTAATCAATTGTAGAATTTCCAGCTTCTGTAACATAACGATCCAGCTTCAACGTTATTACTGTTTTAGCGTACTCTTCTGTGGTGAAACCGAAAGGGCAGTTATAAACCGTTACACATTTAATTTAATAAAGGTACACATATCATCATCATCATCATCATCATCATCATCATCATCATCATCATCATCATCATCATCATCATCATCATCACCATCATTAAGAAGTGTATATTTAGATAAAAATTTCATAATTCATTGCAGGACTTCCATTATTCTCTGTCTTTCTGTCTGTGTGTTTGTGTGTGTGTGTGTGTGTGTGTGTGTGTGTGTGTATGTACGTGCACCCGTGAGTGCGCGTGTAAGGTCTATTCCTGTTTTACCGACAGGTTTACATACAAGAAGCTTCTGCTGCTGATAATGATGGCGATGATGATGATGAAGATGACGACGACAACGATGATGATGATAATGAGGACGACAACAATGATGAGGATGATGATGATGACGACGACGGCGATGATGATGATGATGATGATGATGATGATGATGATGATGGGAGGGAAAAGAGGAGCGTGAAGACTAACTCAAGGCAATATCCTGACACAAGCAATAGATCAAAGGCAAGTACAACACTAACTGGCATGGCAGACCGATAACGGAAATAATGTATTAACTCTGCCTAAGAGATCACGCTGACACAGTGTGAAAGAGAGAGAGACCAGAGGGGCCGGGTAGCTCAGTTGGTAAGAGCGTCTTGCTAGTAACCGAAAGGTCGCTGGTTCGAATCCCGGATTGGTCAACGTGTGATCATATTATTTTCCCCTTTACCAACAACTGGCCCGCTGGTGTCAGTATAAATCGGTCCAGTAGTCACCTATATGCGAAAGTGTCGTGTGACTATAATCTACAAACAACAGAGAGAGAGACAGAGACACAGAGAGAGAGACAGAGAGATTGATTGATTGATTGTTGCTTTAGGTCCAGCGGACTCTTCCTAGCCAAATCAGGACCGGACAACCCCCGATCCGCATAAAAGATCTGCTGAAACAACCCTAGTGGGAAAACTGAATGACCTCCACCGGCCAGTCACTTTACAATAAAGACATCCCACGCAGGGGACGGCTGAGGCTTTACCCCCAACTAATCGAAACCCCGGTTACAAAAACAAAATAGAATACAAACATCATTATAAATTATCAACAAAACACATACATATAAAATGCCTATATTGCTAAATAATAACATCATAGGAAGCCCTAGTGACCACCCGGCAGAAAGCGTCCAATACTCCCAAGCTGATCCAACAGACCCCATACACAAACAATGAGTCTTGTACAGGAAGAATTTTCAAGAAAAAAGGTAGGTCATTGATATAGCGAAGAAGAAGATGGTATAGCATAGTGATAGGACAGAGCAGGAATGGGAAAGAGCAAATGAGGAAGACAGCGACAGTGGGAATTTAAAGCACTAAATTTCCAGAAAGTGGGGATACTACTTATACTGAAACCCCCGGCACTCCAATGGGGGTACTGTTGCCGCAGTGAATCGGTCATGCCTATAAAGGAAAGACAGGTTTTCAACTGGGGCTTTCACTTTTCCCTTTATAGGTTAGAACAATCTACAGTGGCAAGATTGCTCATGACCCCAAGGGGTGACAGAGAGATAGAGAGAGACCAACAGAGAGAGAGAGAGAGAGAGAGAGAGAGAGAGAGAGAGAGACAGACAGACAGACAGACGGACAGAGAGGGAACAAAGACAGACAGACACAGAGAGAGACTGAGACAGAGAGACAGGGACCGAGAAACAGAGACAGGACAGAGAGACAGAGATTCATGAACATTAACGCATTTCAAACTGCTAGTTTTTAGCTAAGTGAGTGTCTGGGATTACACATGAACGGCTTACTATCTAGTGTTTCTCTCTCTTTATTATGTAACGCCTTATGTTTTCTTATTAATGTCGTCACATCATATTCCTTACGAGTGGCCAGAAAGCTTTTGTGAAGCGGAGGTGCAGGAAGCGTCTCAGGAAAAAATGACCGTGTCGTGGTGTCAATCAAACGGCATATTACCGTTAGCCTACCCGAATGTCGCATGTTCGCCATTACGGGTTTGGTGCACTTAGGTCACACTATGCAGTTATTTTATGTTTGATCTGATGTGTGTCAGTTAAGGTGTTTTTTGTAATACACTTACGATTTACCTTACTACTTGTCTTTAAACATCTTATTTATGTTTGTCTTTACAAATCTGGAAAAGTCAGCGAAAAGTAATACCCAGCTTGATTTTCATCCAAACAGAACTAAGTGGTTTCAAATTCAGTTAAAGGTAGATAATGCTTGTTAAACCAAATATAGGTAATGTATGTTAAATAATGTTGGTTTTTGGTACGGATATAAATCTTCTGTTTATTTTCATGGGGCCGCCTTTGGGAATCTTGAAGATTCTTTAGCCAATGGTGGACTCTGATACAGAAAACAGCATGGAAAAAAGAATCTAGCCAACACCCTAAGCTATCAAAATTGAAGTCAGAGCGATCGTGTTCAGGAAATGTCAAACAAAGAAACACTGAGTTATCAATTGTCGTAAAATTATAATCTCTTTTTAACATATAAGCTAAACCCATACAACCCCCTGCTTCACAAAAAGAGCTGCAACTGCTACATGAGCGCGTCATAGGTAAAGACGAGCAATATGTTTTGGAAACTGGCATGTGTGACCCAAATCCTTGGAGGCGCACGACGCTTAGTGCGGCGGACAAATTATGGTTCGCTACAGATGGGCATGTCACATGAATCAAATTAATCAACTGTCGTTGGCGCCATGATTAACGATCATTATTTTGAAATAGACAGGGAACAAATTCTCCTTGTACACACTTTAGACGGAAGTTCGGAGTATTGGGTATGGTCTATGGAATAAGGTGTATACAATAAATAATGCAGCTGATTATGTTGTGTTTATTTTTTCCTATTATTTTCTTAACCCCAAAAGAGGCCGTAGGAAAACTAAGAAAGCATTCTGAAGGCATTTAGGAAAACAGTTGTTGAGTATGATTTGACAGACATAATACAATGATCACATTTTAAGAAAATTCGATTATGCTACTATTGGAAAAGACCTGTTATAGGGCCTTCTATTAGGTATTAGGTAGCCTGTAGGCCGTACTGAATTGAGGAAAATATCATAAGTAAATAATTCCAACAAACACTAGATTTAATGTTATGATTGGGAGGTAAAGTAAACACTAGCTCTGTCATGGGAAATTGCAATAATCTTTGGACAAATAAAAGGTTAGGAGTGAAGAGAGGGCAAAACAGATGCAAACAAATGTTCCCTTAAATATAGACCGCCCCTATCAGCTGATGTACAAATCCGAAATCTACATCGAGTGTAGGCATAATTCTTGTAGCAGGATGCCTTTGGAAGGATTCTTCACCCAACGTCATTGAGCCTAAAATGATTTTCTTGTCTTCGCTAAACACTTTCTATTCACTCGCCTTTGTTCCAGCTCAAGGGACAGCAGAGAGAACAGGTCGTGCGGTTGCTTCCCTTTGGTTGACAAATATTGGATTTGGCCCTGGACTCGGTAGGAGAAAGACGAGGCTAGTGGATCTCAGAAGAGGTACTTAGCGTTCAGCTACGTGCTGACCAGTTCTGTGATTAGATTGTGCCTGGGACAGTCTGATTGCCAATGATTGACCGCAACCCTTCCTGCAACTGACCGCGACACTGACCGTTAGTCCTTCACCCATCGTCGTCGTCAGTGACGAATTAGGGAAAAATTATCTGCATTGGAAAAGACGAAAGTTTAAATATCTTCAAGGAAGCTTTGCGTATGAATACACACAAAGATTACATGGAGCCTTGGATAAAAATAATATCAAAGGTCGAAAACATAAATTAATCAAATCCATTGAGAGTTAAGCTAGGTGCACACATCGCAACTTCGAGTGCAACAATGTTGAGTACATCGATGTATTGCAACAATGTCGACAAATGTGATCATGAGCGCAACTGCAAGTTCAACTAGTACAGCGTGTTGAGCCACGTTGCACTGTTTACTGCAGTGCGGTAAAATGTTGAGGCTGGCTGCAACTAAGGTAGGTCAACTACCAATCGTAGACGAGCTTCGCCCTCACGTGACTTAGTTGTTAGAGAGAGAGAGAGAGAGAGAGAGAGAGAGAGAGAGAGAGAGAGAGAGAGAGAGAGAGAGAGAGAGAGAGAGAGAGAGAGAGAGCCTCTTCTGACTATGACGCATGTTTAGTGTTTACGTCATCATCACTGACCTCATGTTTGTTTTTTTTTCCATCACTGAAGAAGGCCCGAAAGTCTTTGCTTTTATATTTTTCTTGGTGTTTTTTGTGTATTTTGTTTCTGATTTCTATTCTGACTTAGTTGTTGTAAAGAGGTCATCCGAGGCGAGTGAAATGGCGGAAGGTAGTAGTGCATCGAAGCTTAGCGAGCCCGATAAAATATATCTCATTGAACTCTACCAAGGCCACGAGGCATTGTGGAATGTCTCGTCAGAGCTTTATCATAAGCGAGACGTCAGGGATGCCAGCCTTTGATCAATAGCGATAGTAAGCATCCAAATCTTTCTTCTTCTCCTGTTTTTCTTTTGACTCAGAGTCATCGCTGTGATAAATAACATTTTATCCTCGCTGTCGTCCATTTTGTTATGTAGTCATAGGACCAAGATCACATGACGAAAACAAAAACTCCCGTTGCGTCGTCTGCACCTGGATGCAACTGCAACAACGCGCACGCTCAACTTTTCGCTAAACTTGGGTCAACTTGTACGATGGCATGTTGCAGTCGCGGTTGCAGTCGAAGTTGCGATGTGTGCACCTAGCTTTAGACGGGTACAAAAATGAATCTGAATCATCTCTGGAGAGATGAATAGTGCAAAAACGTATTCATCTGGCATTTTCTGAAGGTTGTTTGCCTAGCCTCCTCTTCCCCATCTCCCACAGTTTATTTAATATTGAGTCCGTAGCTTTAAAAATGATGATGATGATGATGATGATGATGATGATGATGATGATGGTGGTGATGATGATGATGATGATGATGGTGATGATGATGATCATCATCATCATCTTCGTCGTCGTCACCGTACGCGTTGTCATTATCATCATAATCATCATCTTCGTCGTTGTCATCGTACGCGTTGTCGTCGTCATCATCATCATCATCATCATCATCATCATCATCATCATCATCATCATCATCATCATCATCATCATCATCATCATCATCATCATCATCATCGTCGTCGTCGTCGTCGTCGTCATCATCATCATCATAACCATTATTATCACCACCCCCACCATCATTAACGAATGTTTTTAGTATCAGTGAGGATAAGGCAGAGAGGGGACCATAGCTGGAGGCAGAAGATGAGAGAGAAGAAAGGTGCGGAGGAAATGTCGAATGGAATCATAATATATACCAAATACCTTTATTGCGATTTGCCTCCATGCTTTGATTACACTTATGTACGCGATTAACTTAAAACTAATAGAAACCAAATACAGACAATATGTTATCCTGAAATTGACAGTCTGTGCTTAATACAATAGCTATTGCTTCGAACTTAGCTATTGATCATCCTGGCTAATGTCCAATAATGAACGGCTTTAAGAACATTTAGGGGGACAGGGCTTGTGAAAGGACAAAAAAATATTTATGCTTTAAACTGCAGTTGCTTGAACAAAAATCAGTTTTATGTGGTAACGAAACATGTCGTAAAGTTCATATCATGATAGAGTCATGAAGTCCATAGCTACAAAGAACTTGCGATCAACTTAGAACCGAATCACAGGCACAGCAGCAAACACACGGCTTTTTCTCGTCATGAATGGCAAAAAAACGGGACGCTTTTCTCTGCTTTCTTTTTTTTCTTTTACGTTACCTCCCTTTTAGTGGTTGATTGTTTTTCCCTTTGATGACAGAGTTTTCTCCCTTTTCCCTATAGAGCAATAACATCTCGTCATAACTGATTATGCGTCGTGGGAAAAGGCTAAAAGAGAAATAGCCGTTTTTAGCAGCTAGCAGGATCACGGCACCTGCTTCGTTGATTAATTGTGCCATCGCACTTCGTGGAACACACACACAAACATAGAATAGCTTAGCTGATATTTTCCGTATCGAAACCGTACGAGAATCGTAGGCTACTATCGATGGAGATGAATTATGAATGTGGAGAGGTTTTATAAAGTGTATTACTTTTCTTTTTCTTTTCTGCCTGTCTGTCTGTCTCTGTCTCTGTCTCTTCTCGTACCTGAGACTCGCCGAGTACCTCCCACAAGTCTGAGCAGCTATTGAGCTGAAGTCTACTATGACGGCCTACAAGCGCCAAAACCGAGAGTTACCATTATCACGAGATAATTGAAATTATCACGTGTTCTGTGTAATTTACAGAGATACCGGTAATCCGCAGTGTTAATTAATAATTATCAGTATTTGCCATGCTTTCCTAGCGCCAAAACCTGATAATTACAATTATCAAGCGATAATTACAATTATCACTGAAAATTATAAATATCAAGATGAGCATGCGCGGCCCGATGCGCGATGCGCATGGGCGGCAGCGGCACTGTTCCCAGCACGCCTGGGGTTTTGGCCCTAGTAAAGCGTGGTCAAAACTGAAAATTAGTAATTAACACTGTGAATTATTACCGGTATCTCTGTGAATTACACATAACACGTGTTAATTACAATTATCACTGATACATGTAAGTTTTGCAGGTTTTGACGCTAGTAAGCCGCCTTACCGGAATAAAGTATGATCACGTGAAAATTATAATTATCAAGTGAAAATTTTAATTATTATGTGACAATTACAATTTTCAGTTTTGGCGCATTTCCAGGCGGACTGATAGAGCCAAAACTGAAAATTAAACATGATCACACGAACCTATTTGTAATTTTCAATGATAATTGTAATTATCCCATGATATTTGTAATTATTACATGATAATAGTAATTATCAGGTTTTGGCGCTAGTCGGCTGCCATAGTCTCCCCTTCTTTGTCATTGCGGGACAGGAATGCGATGTCGATGCGATGATGTAATACTTCTAGTAAACCTGCAGTCTGCAGTGGGTAGGCTCGTGACCAGCCGAGGAGACGAGTAAGAGGGAAACGTAGGCCTCGGGCGAGTTTTATACACTACACATGTGTTTCTACGACCCTCGCTCACTCCATTATACAGGGTGTTCCAAAAGTCTTGGGCACATTTTGACATTGAATATTTCCGAAACTATAAAGGATATAAAAACGCATCTGGTAAATTCAGAAAGCTTGTAATCTCAAGTTTTACATGGAATGTTCAAAGATGTTCAATGTGAGCACCATTGGTCACACGACACACATCAAGCCGATAGTCAAATTCTTGCCAAACGCGTCCCTACATTTTCTGTTTGAGTGAACGCCATTAATGGGTCTGAAAAGAAATAAAAAAATCAACAGCTTTACAAAAAACTTAATGTAATTAGCTTTAAAATGGCACAACTGTTATCTTACTACCATTCATAGTTATTGAGATATGGGGACTTCAAATGTGCCCAAGACTTTTGGAACACCCTGTATTTTCTTGCTAACTAAATCCAAAGCAACAGAAGGACAAAGTTATCCACATCCTGACACTGGAATAAGTAAATGTAACTTCAACATCAATCCATTCATGTGGCAATGTGCGCCGATATTTATTACTAAGTTTCACGTTTGAGTAGGTAATACCCAGCCAGACTCTTAATGAGATATTCTGGCAGCATCACACTGTCGTTTTGATCTCTACCGTTGAATACATCATTCAAAGGTAAATATTTTGAGAAATAATGTCAGACTATTCCAGACTATAAGAACACCTACCGATTCCTACTATAATGCGAGCTTACACATGCATGTAGGTATATGGGGCCGGGTAGCTCAGTTGGTAAGAGCGTCTTGCTAGTAACCGAAAGGTCGCTGGTTCGAATCCCGGATTGGTCAACGTGTGATCATATTATTTTCCCCTTTACCAACAACTGGCCCGCTGGTGTCAGTAGTCACCTATATGCGAAAGTGTCGTGTGACTATAATCTACAAACAACAACAACATGTAGGTATACTACAGTGGCAATGTAAAGGAAGAGTCTCTTAAGAAGAAAGATGACACAGCTGATGTCCTTTGAGGCTGGTTGTCAGAGGCAGGGCGGGAAGCCCCCAAAACTGCCATTCACGCCGATGAAGGGAAAGAGGAGAAGAAGACTCGCAGCAGAGCGGCCAGGCGGAAAGATTAGTGTTTTACGAGAATAAGAGAGAGCAGAAAAAGGCGGTTCGGGCCTGGATCCTTCCGGGAACTGGAGTTTTGGGAGGACTAAAAAGCAGCCTGGGAAATGACCAATAGTGCCTTGAAGGCCAGCCGTAGCTGTCCGACAAACCAGCTAAAAAGATGTATTGTTTTTCAGATCATAGCCAGAGGCAGAAGTTAATAGTTATTGGTACAATTAATTTAGAGGATTATCATAAACGTAGAGTGTTTTTTTTTTAAGAGCCTGGAATGGGACGTATGAGCTAATAGTTATAAAGACAATGTAGAGGATAAAACATAACTTACATTGTAACGTAGAGATTTTTTGCGTTAAACTAAATATTTATATATACAACTATGAATAGTCTAATGAAGTGGGTGTGTGCGTGTGGCTGCCTGACGCTCAGTCTAAGGATGCATGGTCTATCTCTGTTTACTCTACTCTTTCATTCACCACCACACAAGTGCTAACAAACAAGGACAAAGATTACACAGTTACCTCTCTTTGCCCTTCTGTTTTACTATTGTCACTCATTCATAAACATGTCCCCGTTGGGGTGCCGGGGGGTTTCAGCATAAATAGTATCCCACTTTCTGGAAATTTAGTGCTTTAAATTCCCACTGTCGCTGTCTTTCTCATTTGCTCTTTCTCATTCCTGCTCTGTTCTATCAATCTGCTATACTATCGTCTTCTTCGCTAGACCAGTCTCCTACCTTTTTTCTTGAAAACTCTTCTGGGACAAGACTCCTTATTTGTGTATGAGGTCTGTTGGATCAGCTTGGGAATATTGGACGCTTTCTGCCAGGTGGTCACTAGGGCTTCCTATGATGTTATTATTTAGCAATGTAGGCATTTTATATGTATGTGTTTTGTTGATAATTTATAATGATGTTTGTATTCTATTTTGATTTTGTAAACGGGGGTTCGATAAGTTGGGGTGAAGCCTCAGCCGTCCCCTGCGTGGGATGTCTTTATTGTAAAGTGACTGGCTGGTGGAGGGCATTCAGTTTTCCTACTAGGGTTGTTTCAGCAGATCTTTTATGCGGATTGGGGGTTGTCCGGTCCTGATTTGGCTCGGAAGAGTCCACTGGACCTAAAGCAACAATTATGTAATGTAATGTTATTCATAAACATAGACATCAAATCACACAATTCTTATCATCATATAACAATTTCACACAGTTAATAAATAAGTGGCGTATAGGCTAATATTATAGACTATACGAACGTATAGAGCGTATAGACTATTCTGCAAGGCACAGTGCAAGGAGGTAGAAGAAGAGGGAGACCGAAAAAGAGGTGGGAGGACAACATTCGAGAATGGACTGGTTTGACACTGAGCGAAGCCATCAGGGCTGCTGAGGACAGAGAAAGATGGGGTATTCTGGTTAAACGATCATCTGTGGTGCCCCTACGACCTCCGGGTTACGGGACAGGATAGGATAGGATAGGATAGGATAGGCTAATATACAAATTTATCCAGCACTTATTCAGTCAGTGGCTAACACGGAGGTCGTTGTCTCTTTCTGAGACGTCACTCGCCTCTACACACCGCTCTAGTGTCGACACAGTCAATAAGGGCACACTGACGACTGACGGAGATTTCTGATCTCAGTATTAATCATTAATGACCGTACTCACAGATTCTCAGACCATCACTAGACGCGGAGTTCTCAGCCGACGCTAGGAGACAGAGGCTACCCTTGGGAACACCGCAGGTGATCCCGTAGCCCAGGTCTGGAGGTTTACTTCGCCCACCGTTGCTGCACGTCTGCACCAGTGATGGTTGGACGAAGGAGGGATGAAGGCGTTGATGGTGTCCACATCCGGTCACGCAGACGATGTCACAAGGACAGCCCCATCAGCCATACACCAGGACGTTTCCACTCCGAACCGGCCCGCTGTATTCTAGATACAGCCTATTATTCCAATAGAAGAATCCCGATTTCTTAGTGCTCCACAGAAAACGTCTTCTCACTTCAACTGGCATGTACTCTCGGAATAACAACAACTCACTACAATATTTCTATTTCGATACGCAAACTTCCGCCATAACGCTAGTGACGTCATAGCATCTATTTACACAAACGTGTACGAAATGCGTTCGTTACATACATAAGTAGAGCGAAGAAGTAATATTTTTCAGAGTCTGGACCGGTTGAACGAAATAAGCTTCATATTTACTGTTTTGCATACAAGCATGAAGCCTAATATCTCTCCTGTCCTATCCTATCCCGTAACTATAAAGTCGTTGGGGCACCACAGATGATCGTTTAACCAGCGTGCTCCATCTTTCTCTGCCCTCAGCAACCCTCATGGCTTCGCTCAGTGTCAAGCCAGTCCATTCTCGAATGTTGTCCTCCAACCTCTTTCTATGTCTCCCTCTTCTTCTGCCTCTTTGCACCGTGTCGTGCAGGATGGTCTTTGCAAGGCCTGATGCTGTGGTGACGTGGCCATACCATCGGAGTTTCCGGTTCTTCACCACTGTGAGCATTTTATCGTGTAGTCCAATGGCTTGTGTGATGGTCTGTCGGACTTCGTCGTTGGTGATGTGTTGGGTATAGGAAATGCCCAGACGTCTTCTGTAGCACCTCATCTCCATGCTTTGTATTCTTCGTTGTACGGTCTGCTGTGAGAGTCCATGTTTCTCAAGCCTATAGAAAGACGGAGATAACAAGGGAGTGCAGCAGTCTTACCTTGGAGTGTAGACTGATGGTCCTGTTTTTCCAAATGTGCTTCAACCTTGTCAGGGCTGCAGTTGTTTGTGCAATCCTGGAGAAGAATTCCTGTCGGGACCCATTGTCTGATACAATGGCTCCTAAATATTTGAAGCTATGCACCGTGTTGAGGGACTGGCCTTGAACATTGATGTCTGGGTTGATGCCATTGGTGGTGTTGGTCATCATTTTGGTCTTCTCTGCATTTATTTCCATTCCAAAGGCTGTGAAAGTGGTGTCAAGCCTCTTACCAGCTGTTCAAGTTCTTGTTCCTCTCCAGCCAATCCATCAATATCATCCGCAAAACGGAGATTGGAGATTGCTATACCCCCTATGCTGAATGTGCCTTCATGATCTGCAAGGGCATCTGACATGATGCGCTCCAGGAAGGTGTTGAAGAGTGTTGGAGAGAGTAGCACGTCGATTGTTGTTCTGAATCAGTTCTCGATGGCGCTGTGGTGGAGGACTGCTCTGGTAGCCTAAAGGTAAAAAGTAATTTATTTACTCTTTTTATCTTAAACTAAAGCGAAACTACATGAACCACATTCTTAATTCCGATCCCACATAGGCTTCTTTAGCAATTAGTTTCCTAAACATATATAGATATATATCTCATGGCTAAACTACACACATAAAGAAGTAATTAATACTATACACATTCTCCGGTACAGCCACTGGTCTGCAAGAATACACATAGGCTAAACAACAGTTGGTCCGTAGGGGATACTTCATGATGTCGAACCGGTCGCGTGTCCGCCACGTGGTCAAGCAAAGCTTGACTAACATTCACAATTCTAAACATGGCAAAACTTTACAAACATACTACAGCAATAATATCAATAAATCGCGGTGAAACAAGAGATAGATCATTTACCTTTTTGACAATGTCAGGCTGTGGCTAACTAGGTCGAATAGAATTTCACCAGTCCCTGCTTTAGTCTTCAGGTAGAGAGATCTTTCAGAGCTTAGCTCCTTCTCCTATGCGGTTCGAACAAAGAATGACCCTCTAGCCCTGTGGTCAGCCGGAAGCCCTGGAAATCTAGACTACAAGAGACTTACTCTGGCGTGGGTGGGTGTTCCTGGCTAAACGTCAGCAGACTGAGGTCACTGCCTAACTGAGCCAGCGTCAGCGTACATATGCTTGGCCCACAATTGACTTGCATCGTCTGCTGTACGACGACTTTAATTTACAAAGGCTACAGGCTATTTAAGGCGAGAAGCTGCAGTGCTGTGTTAAACTGGTCCTCTTATGACAGAGAGTCAGAGACGGAGACTAAAGACAGAGAAGGATACAGAGGTTTGGGGATAGTGAGGGTGAGGGTAAGGGAAATAACTTGTTTTAAAAGAGATTTATCTTATATAGCGCACTTACAAGCTAAAAGAGCTTCTCAAGGCACTGGCCCGTAATATCCAGCAATCACACAATAGTTTGCTGAAGTCAGGATTCGAACCCACGTCGCCCAAGACGCACTCACAACTGACACTGACCTGTTATTAATAGGATATATAAGCATCGACATTAACTATTTTTAACCAGCTGTTGCACATAACAGGAAAAGAGGCGGTGATGTAAACCTTGCACACACATCTTGCACGCTTTTTTAAAATCCTATTATTCTATTATCCACGAATGGCGCGAAGGGTCCGCGAACTGACTGACTGTGTGGTAAAGCCATTGTCGGGACGGTTTGGGGATTTTGTTGTTTAGTGAAGCGTGCCGGAGAACAACATCGGGTCACTAACGATTTAACGATCACTGATCGATCAAAATCGGAAAAGCAGGGAATATTGGTTATCAGGTGTTGTTTGGACTGCCGTCAGATGTAGATTTATTGCGGTAGCCAAAGAGCAGAGAAAGGTTTTCGCAGATGTGTATCAAGTTTATGTCAGTACATGGGAGAAAATGTAAATAGCTTACGAAACATAGTCAGTAAAATAATATTTGAACATTAGTGTACAGAAACATTAGAAACGAATTTTTACTTTTAAAAAGAAGTGTTTTTAGTCCTGTGCACCTCCCCCCACTCCACCTCCTTACCACCCCCTGTGAGCAAGCTGCCAGCGTGGAGTTTTGCGCGCTACAAGTTTAAATCTACATCATATAAAACAGACAATGTGAAGTTGGCAATTAGTTCAAAGTTTTACAACGTAATCGCACTTTTTAGTAAAACATCATAGCGTTTCATCGATATTTTAATCGCTGGTTGTTTATGTAGTTTACTTTAATACGAGACTAATTCACTTTATTAATCTAAAATTGCCTTTTGTAAAACATTTGTCCGTGTGTATGTTATGCATTATGGAATTTTGCGTCAGATTAACATAAATTATAATATGAATTATGGAATTCATTAGGCGTAGTTTAACTGCCACTATTTATCTTGATTCTATTCTGTTTCATTTGTTCGAGAGCTTTTTGTCCAGAAGCAAGTGTTGTGAGAAATCTGTAAATTTTGAGTCTCCACCCATCATCCCACATCGGCCCCAATATCCAAAAAGCATCGCTTTTGAGGGTATTAAATGGGCACAATTTTGAACTTGAGTTCTGTGATCCATACTAATAAATGATCTGATGGGAGGTCTTGTCACCGTGAGGGACACATTATGATAATGATGATATTTGTGTTGTTGTTTATCTTTCCTTGCGTCAGCAGTTACACGCGGTGTTTCTGGTTCAGCAGTTACAAGCGGTGTTTCTGGTTCAGCAGTTACAAGCGGTGTTTCTGGTTCAGCAGTTTACCAGTGCCGCACTGCCTCCTATTTTCTCTGCTAGTTGTCCAGAAAATTGACATGGCCTGTTCCGGGAAAACAACCCCAGGGCACGCATGCGCGGCAATCTTGCCGCCTCCCCAGAATGCATCGCGGCACGCACAGGCACTCTATTTTAATACCGTCTAAAGAAGCAAAGAGATAGAATTTCCATTCTATCGGCTTAGTACCGTATGAAGAAGCAGAAAGATCGAATTTTAGTTTCTCTCGACTTTAGGGCATCCGACACACATAAAATCGGAATGTAAAATTAATTAATTGTGACGAGGCCTGCTTGGACCCGCTCACACATGAGAGAGTGGTGGGGAGGGTGCGGGCGGGGGAGGGCTGGGGGAGGGGACAAAAATATAACCACAAATCGATCATTTTCAAAATGACCACATGCGTGCATCACGTGCCGTTGAAATGTACCCACCCCCTTCTTCCACACTCTCCCCCTACACATTCCTGTATTCTAAAGAAATGGGATTTCGAGAACTTTAACTAAATTCGATATAACTATTACATCACATTCACAGATCCTCGCTACAATAAGAGATCAATAAATCAATCCTGTAATATAACCAAATCGTTTACTCTGATCATAATCAATCATTTATAAACCTAATTTCTAACCAACGGGGAACCTAAAAAATCAATCAGTCTACAAATTAATCAGTCACAAACCCAATCAACTTATCAATCGTTTAAAAAATACACATAGAAACTACACAGGCGTAAATATATAACGAGGATAATCTTTTCAGATGAGGGAGGAGTGAAAAGAGAGAGAGAGAGAGAGAGAGAGAGAGAGAGAGAGAGAGAGAGAGAGAGAGAGAGAGAGAGAGAGAGAGAGAAAGAGAGAGAGAGAGCAACGGCAGCAACAGTGATAGCATCATCACCAGCATCAGCAACAGCAAGCAACTACCGTCTCAACCTTACGGCGGGAGGTTGCACCGTCAGCGCCATGGAATTCAACACCCAGACAGTCAGATTGGTCTGTGCGGTACTGACGCGAGGAGGCGGATGACAAACACGATCGACAAACTGTTTGTCTCGTGGTGTTGCCGGTGCTTTTGATGGGGTTTTGAATTGGAAAGTTTAAATTTAGGGACGAGTAGTGCACGAAGAATTAACCTAAAAGAAAACTTCTAATTCGCGATGCTGCTTTCACGTTTGTGATTTTGAAGTTCTAAAAGTGTATAGTAGTGTTTTTTTTTGTTTAAAAAAAAAATATTTCGGACGAGTAGTCCAAGAAAGAACCAACTGAAACAAAAACAAGACTTTGTGTTTTCTGGAACCGCTTTTGTGTGTTTTTGTAATGTCGAAAAATGTGGACTGTGTGTACCATAAGTATTATTGTATTGTTTTTGAGGAGGGAAGAATAATCTGTTTTCCGTTGTTTCGTCCTATTAGGAAAATATTAGACAGGTTCATATCGATCTCGTGTTGTTTTTGATACTGGACAACATAACATTTCTCAAGAAACCGGGACATTTCCTTCTGATGCTGACACTTCCTTAATAGCGTGCTATGACACTGAGACTCCAATCACCTTCACCATCACTGAATTATCAGTTGGTTTGACAAGTAAGACTATGTGATCGATGGATAGATTATGTAGCTGGTGAGTTTAACAGTTTTAACTAATATTATTTAAAACATTTAATCGACTTTTTTTTTTAAAAAGGACTTTGTTGTTTGCAACATATTATGAAGTATTTCATCAACTGAAATACTTTAAAAGAAATATTTGTATGTTGTATTAAAGCTGCAGTTCACTGCCAGGAGTTTTGTGATAAAGCATGTGTTATGTAGCCGAAACGCTCGTGTTAAGTTTTCATAAAAATGGGCGATACACCGTCAGAAACTCAATAACTTTAATTGCGGGATCTTTAAACACGAATATTAATTGTCAAATCAAGTCACAAGAAGTGTTAGTAGTCATATATCAACAGTAACACTAGTAGTAGAAAACCGAGTCCTTGAAAAGGTTGTGAGGAAGTAAAAGGTTTGAAGTAGGTGTAGACAAAACCTGTCCTTCAAATAAACATCATCAGTGGGTACGATGTTGACATGTAAAACGGTTTGCAGGCAAACGTTAGTTTTCAACAATTCGCAGTCACTTTCCACAAGCACATGTAATCGAACTGAGGGATCTGGTGAAATACTGGAACTAAAGTTCCAAAGTCGGTGCGTACTCTTCACTAGCGTCTTTCCTCAAGTCGATTTTGTAATGTGACTTTTTAAGACTTTTTCTGACATGTAATACCGGCGCAATATTGTGCCCTGCATTAACATTGAATAAATGTACCTTAGCAATTGCATAATGTGTACTTAAATGCCCTTGAAACCGACCTGAAAAGGTTGTTGTCTCTTTGAAAAGTTTTAGTATTTGGTTTTCTCGTTAAGTTCTTTTTGCTATCAAGCATTTTAGCATTCGATCGCTTCATTATAATTATAAATGAAACATGAGTCCTTTGTTCTGGTAAAAAAAAAGAAAGAAAAAAAAAAGAGGAATTTATTTGTTGAAATGGAGAGAGAGAGAGAAAGAGAGAGAGAGAGAGAGAGAGAGAGAGAGAGAGAGAGAGACAGACAGACATACAGACAGAGACAGAGAGGAAGACAGCGAGAGAGAATGATAAGGAGAAAACGAGCGATAGCAAGAGAGAGAGGGAGAGAGAGAGAGGGAGAGAGAGAGTGAGAGAGACAACGAGAGAGAGAGAGAGAGACAACAAGAGAGAAACAGACAGACAAACAGACTTACAACAGTTACGGATAATATTGAGAAGGACATCAACCACCGTATTTCTTAATTGAGCTTTGTGAGTTTTCGAGGGTTAGTTTGTGGGAACAGGCGCATTTCAAATTATGAAGAGTTGGTGGTTATTATTTTCGCTCTGTCACGGGTGGCGCGGCATTCAACCTGTCGTGCTTTCTCGCAGAGACAGCGATCAGAATGTCAACCGCATGGGTACAGAATACAGAATGGGCTCTATGCACAAAGGCGTGGCGGTCACGTGCTGCGGGAATAACACAGCGTGCTCGAGTTTAAAAATGCTGAAGTACTGCGCTGCGTTTGGATGCTCTAACTCCGACGTAAAACCTTTATGCAAAGAAAAGGACATTTCCTGTCATCGATTTCCACTGAAAGATGAAATATTGATGAACTCTAAACTGAATGTCAGTGAGAAAATCGCTCTGTAAAAAAGCCTGTCCCCTGATAATAATTTGTCTGTAATCATTATTGCACGAATGTGCTATGTTCAAAACATCACAATCCAAAATGACGGTAAATTAAAAATGTTTAACAGGGATGTCGTTTGGGTCGGATCTTCGGCTTTTAGCCGAAATTTTTATATAAAAAAAGCCGATAAACTGTCCGTCATGTCGGCTCGCCGAGCCGAAGTTTTCACAGGTGAATCGGCTCGGTTTTGTCCATTTTTGCTATATTCCTGTGCTGTACGCTTGCAGTTTAGGTGAGGATTCGATAAGTACTAAATTCTGTTTTCCTGAAAAAGTTGCACTCAGCGAACAGACCCGTATTAGTCATAGCCCGATGTCGTCCATGATAAAATTGACGCCAATAGTAGCCTAATTGAAGCCAGTGACGTACGAAATAAAACGTCACTTTCTTATACAGGCTTTAGGCAGTGCTTGAAAACCATTTTCAAAATGCCTCCGAAAAAGAAATCGAAATTGTTGGCCGGACAAAGTATACTGTCGTTTGGCAAAAAAGAAGTACAGTGGATGAAGTTGAAGCAGGTAGTGGTGGCTCAGAGATACCCACGGGATAACATGCTTGAGCTCTGGCACCTGATTGGGAAGTTCCATTCAGAAGACTTTCCGAACATGCTGAAGCTTGGGCATCTTGCACTGACCAGCCCACACTGCTGGATGCGAACGAGGGTTTTCAGCACAGAACCTGGTACTGACAGCCCTCAGGAACAGACTCACTGCTGAAAATCAGGACATGCTGATGAGGGTGAAACTGCACGGGCGCAGCATTGACCTGAATAGAGCTTTGGCTGCCTGGCGTCAGGCTAAACCCAGAAAGCTGTAGGCCAAACAGAAACTCTGACAGTATTGTGGTCTGTCAAGGGACAGTCTAAACTTTTTATTGTTTTTGTGTCTAAAATTTAAGAAAATAAAATGTATGTTCAATGTTCTTATTCTACTCTTAAAATCATGTTTTATTACAAAGATATGCATCCACAGAACACCTTTAATATATATGGAGGTGGAGTGTGCACGTTAACGTAGTGAATCTAGTCAAAAACTTTGTGAGACTGCTTTGGAAGAGAGAGCCGAAACTTTCTGTAAAAAGCCGAAAGTTTCACGGCTGTTTCGGCCAAATCGCCGAAGAAAAAAATTCCTAGCAACATCCCTGGTTTAAGCAGCATTGGAGTACACGCGAGCGAGCTAAAAGAAGCCATGACCGCTTTGTTATTCCCGCGCCACGTGACCATGCCGCCGACTTGTGCATAGAGCCCATTCATTCAGCCAAATGACAACATACATTGCATATGGAAATTGCATCGATGTTAGTAAACCGTCACACACACACACATTTTGCGAAATCTAGAGCCAAGTCCATCAAAGATATGAAACAGGTGTTAAAACAGTTATTAAAGGAGAACAACTTACGTTTAAATGAACCTCAATGGATTCCAAGCTATTTAATAAAGGCCAAGCAAATGTAAATATAAAGTTGATGATTTTTGCAGCAGCACACCACTCATTCCCAACTGTAACTTTCAGAGTGCACCTCTCCTACTATTTTGCAAAATGGTTTTGAAATTATGTATCAGTATAAAAGGCGTGCGGTAGAAGACATTTGAATTATGTCTGTCATGGGAAACTAATGCAACATATTACATTACAGGCGTGTTTCTCATGCAAAATAACTGCTTTATTTTTGAGTTTACAGGTGTGCTTCTATTGCGAAAATATTACTACTTTTGAATCACAATATATGCACTTTTAAAGTTTAGATAATCGTGCGTGTAGAAGAATATTGTGGCAAATAATAGCGTATAGATTTATGCACCAACATAACCTATGAGAATAAATCTTAAGACAGATGTACAAGATGTATATTGTGAAATCTAATACTACCGTCATGACAAAGAGAATATCGTATAGCCGCGAAATACCATTTCAAAATAATGCGTTTAACCAAAGTATACGCAGAAAAGACATGGAAATTTCTTCTGTGCAAATATAAGCATAACTATAAAGAGGGGAAGAGACAACACTGAAGCAACGTTAGTCTCTAATGCCAGGGTTCTGACTGCATCTCCCGGGACAATGCATTATGGATTCATCGTCCTAAAAGTGTGTACATCAGCATAAGGAACCTCGCAGATATTACTTATTACAGAAACTATAATGGAAAACAGAACAAAAGGATGGTTGTTAATCCTATCCTATCCTATTTCGTAACTCTGAGGTCGTAGGGACACCACAGATGATCGTTTAACCAGCGTACTCCAAATTTCCCTGTCCTCAGCAACCTTGATGGTTTCGCTCGGTGTCAAACCAGTCCATTCTCGAATGTTGTCCTCCCACCTCTTTTTCGGTCTCCTTCTTATTCTACCTCCTTGCACTGTGCCTTGCAGGATGGTCTTTGAAAGGCCTGATGCTCGGGTGACGTGGTCATACCATCGGAGTTTCCGTTTTTTTACCACTGTGAGCAAGTCATCGTGTTGTCCAATGGCTTGTGTGATGGTCTGTCGGGCTTCGTCTTTGGTGATGTGCTGGGTATAGGAAATGCCCAGAAGTCTTCTGTAGCACCTCATCTCCATGCTTTGTATTCTTCGTTGTAGATCTGCTGTGAGGTCCATGATTCGCAAGCGTATAGGAAGATGGAGATGACAAAGGAGCGCAGCAGTAAGGTCGATCGAAGGTTGTTAAAGCCGAAGATAAACTTTTAAGCCTGCGATCTATTACTGTCATAGATGTGTGAAAATCACTCAAATTTAACATATAAATTAAAAGTTAATTTAATTTTTAAAAAGTGAAAAATTATCACTTACTTTTCTTGCTTACCATGAGATTTGAACCTGGGTCATCGATGTTCCAGGCGAACGCTCTACCACCGAGCTACGGCGTTGGTACAGTGAAGCATAGCCCGTAAGTAAAAGCAACAAGATCTTTTTAACGAAGTTATATAATTCGAACCGCTATTGTTAGAAAAAAAAGTTTTACTTAATTCTGCTTATTCAACGACGAATGAAAGAATGAGGCTGGTGAAATTGAAAATGCAATCCTTATTTGACAGAAAACTTTGGTTTTTCTCAATTTTTCGAACTATCTAATTTCTCATTGAGATAATGAAGTGTTGTTTTTTTTAAATTCGTATTCGTCGACAACGCAAAGCACTTATTGTCAAGGAATTATAACTGGTCGTGGCTTCACTTACATTGCTTCAGCTATCTAGACCCTGAGTGGCTAATAACATTACTGAGAATGATTATTAAAAAAATGTATTATTATAATCTAATAACAACGACAGATATTTATAAAAAATGTAATTACGTTTCGTACCGTCATATGAACGCATCATAACAATGCATACTTATACTTGCATTACATACATTTCTGTTGTTATTTTATAGAATAGAGTAGCTTTTTTTTTATTGGAGGGTATTCTTTAAAGGGCACACGGTTTCTTTGACTTTATGAATGGTTTTAATAGCTAGGCATTATATTGATCCCTTTATTTCGTAATGACATTGACGTGCACCGAGGATAGCACAGTGGCTCAGTGTACTAGAACGCAGGCCTGCGCGCAGACGGACTTGGGTGCGCATCTCCATGATAACGAGAAATAGTTTTTTCAGAAAGGAGGTTACTATTAAAAAAAAACAAACAAAAAAACCTTTAATCGGTGATTTACTTATCACAACCGCACTTCCCATCACCCGCTCCCCCGTCCCTTGTCGCAGCAGAGAGACCCGGTTGTTGTTGTTGTTGTTGTTAATGACGTAAATATTACCGGACATGGCCCGTCGTATTGATTAGGCCCGAAGGACGTGGGAGTGGACTTTAGTGACTGCAATCTTTCACTGACAAGGCTAATAAGCACAGGGGACGATTAGCCGCTGACCACGGGGGTCTTCTCAAGATGAAGCCGTTAATAAGCCGGTTGGCCACCGTCGCCCTTATTACTTGAACTAGGAAAGAATACATAGTGAATGAATGAGATTAGGCACTAGCAAAAGAAGGAAAGGAAAATGCGGTTATGTCCAAATAGTGTTAGGGATAGCACGAGATATAAATGCCAATGAATGATATGGTGTCAGAAATATTCATAGCACTAATGACATTGTATCAATATTACTAATGTCACTAAGGTTATTAATGATTAGTACTAAATATAATGCGATATATAAAATGAATCATATTATACCAGTAACGAAATATTGATTAAGGTTGTTACAAAGTGCTAAGGCCAACGGGAAAAAAAACACATGTAGTACATGTATCAGGTTAGGCACTAAAGAAAGAATATAAGAGAAAGTGAAAAAGTGACGTGGGCGTCTCGGGCGGTTTGAGTTAGATCCTGTATCGGCCAACGCTTTGAGCGGCTCTTGAGTTGGTAAAGCGCTATATAAAAAGTGATTAAATTAAATTAAATTAAATATGCAAGAAATAGTACTATTATACTTTTTAGAGCACTATAATTATAACAGGATGGAATAGTATTAAGCTATTCAAAGAAAATAAATGTATCATTTTATGACAGTTTTTATACTAGAGTTCTTGCAGAATACTAAGGTACGCACGCACACACACACACACACACACACACACACACACACACAAACACGTACACACATACTGAATGTGAAATATGTTACAAAGAAAAATAATACTCCAGTACTTATGCAACATAAATCGAATTGTGTTAAATTAGGAATAAACTAGTAGTAAGGTTATTATGAATTATGTAAGCATTGACAAAGTACTTTATTGACAAATCATATTAAAATGATGTTACAAAATACAATTCAATCAGATTATGTCAGAAATTGTACTCACGTTAAATGAACAACAAGCAATGAAAGAATAAATGTACCCGAATTAAAAAAAAGATTGCGCTGTTCCTATGGCTCGTATAATTTCTTTTCGTTTTTCAAGCATTTTGGCTCTTCATTAAAAATATAAACTTTATATGACTGAAGTAATTTGTTGAGACAGGGACAAACAGAGAGAGAGAGAGACAGAGAGGGAGTGAGAGAGAGACAGAGAGAAAGTGTGTGTGTGTGTGCGTGAGATAGAGAGGGAGAGAGAGAGAGAGAGAGGGAGAGACAGAGTGTGTGTGTGTGTGAGAGAGAGACAGAGAGAGACGCGTTCGCACGCACGCATGAACACACACGCACGCGCGCCATCACACAGGCGCGCGAACACACAGACACACACATATACCCACGCACACACACATACAAACACCAGCTAACGTCTGAAGTAATACTTACTGAATCACAGTCAAAGATAAAAAGAGTATATCCTAATGGGAAATAACATTTTATCACTAAGAACATTCAAGATTCAAAGAAATCAGATTATACATCATAATTAAAGTACCACAGTTCTTTACAACAACAAAAGAAAGAATATCTAAATGACATGAAGTCATAAAAGCACACTACCATCTGCTATGTGACATTCGCATTTAGATGAATTTATTGAAAGAAATTTTACACTCCCACCTTACGCGCTATTTGAAGGATTTAAATCATAAGAATATAGACCTGAACATATTTGTTTTATTCTTTCTTTTTGTCTGTCTTTCTTGCTTTATTTGTTAGTTTATTTTTATTTATTTATTTATTTATTTTTTGTTCTCACACAACACGCTACCAGTTCACGAGCTGCTCACTCTGGAGCCACATAGAGGATTTTACTCAAGCTGAGCGCATACCCCAATGTGATCTGTTAAATTCATCATATCAATTTGTTTAATTATTTGTGACAAATTGCGGACTTGGACATTGCACTGCTGTCACGTGATAAATGTTTTTTTTGGATTGATTGATTTTATGTTGTTGCTTTAGGTCCAGCGGACTCTTCCGAGCCAATCTCACAACTCCCGATCCGCATAAAAAGATCTGCCGAAACAACCCATTCAAAATTGAATGCCCTCCACCCCAGTCCAGTTCTTTACATACATCAAAAGACAAACCCCCCGTAGTATAACACATAGACAAAATATAATCACATACATATCCTTCGACAAACCATACATAGAAGCCCTAGTGCGATTAAAACGTCAATCACAAGCCCTGATCCACCCCCCCCAAACAAAGTCCAGCACAAGAAAAAAGAACATATCATTGATCTACGAAGAAGAGAAAAGTATCAAGAACAGGTAGATCATTGAATGGGAAAGAGCAAATGATGAAGACGGCGACAGTGGGAATTTAACACTTAAACTAAATTTCCAGATACTATTTATACTGAAAACCCCCGGCACTCCAACGGGGGGAACTGTTTGCCGCAGTGAATTAGTCATGCCTACAAAGGCAAGACAGGTTTTCAACTGGGGCTTTCACTGTTCCCTTTATAGGTTAGAACAATCTACAGTGACAAGATTGCTCATGTAATCGTTGCTCAAACCAACCGAAAAGCTGTTACCTTTTTGGCGTTTCTTCCTTGTCGTGTAAACAAACAACTCTACAACTATATCCAGCGGTGCCATTTTTAGAATCCACCGTGATGTTATTAATAGGCACATATACAAATGAATGCATCGATTTTAAAACAAAACCTTACGTTTGAAAGATTTTTTTTTGGGTGGGGGTTTGGGAGAAGGAGGGGGGGGGGGGGGGAGTAATCTTATGTTTTGTTCCAGTTGTGCAACACTCTATGACAGTATGAAAAGGATATGTGTCGCTAAAATGTGTGATCATGGGGCCTTTAAATTAAGTCCCCAATGATGCTGCTCGAAAGGAAAGAATATCATACATGTTACCAGTGCATAGTACTTTGAGTTTTAGAAGGACAGAAAAATCTAAGAAATGACTTTAATGTCATAAAATCTTACTACTGTCCATTATGTGACAAGTGCCTGTAGTTGAAATGCATCTAACAAACTTACCTGATGATTTCTGTAAATATTGTTTTACGTAGCGCCGTGACACATCATGTTATGACTGTGTCGGGTAGAAAAGTAAATGCCAGCCCAAAAGATTTCCTTCTCCTCAACCTATAAATAATATAATTAAAATAAATTTGGGCATCCATTGGTTAAACAAATTTATAACGTTCTATAGAACGCTGTTTTAAACAGTACTGATTGTACACATGCAGAGTCACGATGACATTTCAAAGATGGTGTTGATGATGGTGGTGGGTTTTTTTTTTTTTTTTTTTTTTTTTTTGGGGGGGGGGGGGGGGGGGGGGGCATTTCCAGTAAATGATCTATGTCCTCTGACAGTGACCGGATTATTATACAGACAGGACTGGAGGACCTCGTTAGCAGCAGACTCCGTAATGTAGTATAGGCCTAAACACAGTATCGTAGAATAAGTTACATAGTGCATTTTGTCAGTGTAGCTGAGCCTGACGAGATATACTCCATAGTACTGAATATGAAGATCTAATCAAGTTCAGAAACTCCGTGTGGCCTTAGCTATACAGACAAACCTTAAGGCCTAAAGCACACGCAGCTTCACTTTCCCTTCCACTATTTTATAATTTTAGATGAATAATAATGAAGTTTCCGCAGACAAGAAAATGTTCTATTTTGAGTTTCAACAGCACTGCTCAACGCTTTCCTCGAGGCGCTTCGCCGTTCAAGAGTTTGCATCAGCAAGAAGAAAAGTATGCGGTAAGCCTAATGTGAGCTGTGGGTTCGGGCACTGAATAGACTAGACCAAACGTTTCCCTGCGTGTCGTACGAGGCGACTAAAAGGGGTTATGTCAGCACGGCATCACTGGGCGAAAGTCTTCTACACAGAAGTCACCGGCCAGTAAGGAAGAACCTCACGTTACTACAGGTTCAACGACCACGTACTCGGGACCAAAGCGAGCCACACTGTACTCGTGGATTTCGGCTGTGGCCAACAGCCTGGAGAGGATTGGGCCCTGTCAGGTTTTTCTTGCTCAAGACACAACATATGATAAAAAGAACCACTCATTCTATACTGGATCGGTCGTGACCCGGGTCACCAAGGATCGAGCCTTCCGTTAGCCACCTTGACGGAGGTGATAAGTGTGCTACTGATGGACAAATTAGCAAGATCCGCACGAGAGACAACATCGTCGTAGGAACATCGAATGTCAGGACCCTAACTGCGGATTGAAAATTAGAAGCACTTGCCAACCATCTGGACTCCTATCGATGGATAATTTTAAGTATCAGCGAACTGTGCTGGAAAGACCAAGGTGAAACAACGACAGACAAAGGCTACAAGCTTTATTTCAGCGGGAGAGATAACAGGCACGAACACGGCGTTGGATTCTTGGTTCACAAGAACATTTTAGCCACTGTCATGAGTCGCCGCCAAGTCTCCAGTACTCATTGCATCCGTCTGAGAGTAGCCACTTTAACATCACCCTCATCCAGGCCTATGCCTCAACATCAGACTATAACGACAGCAAAGTCGAGGATTTCTATGAACATCTACAGGCTGTCCTTGACCAAGTGCCGAAGAAGGACATAGTCATAGTGCAAGGCGACTGGAAAGCCAAGGAAGGCCAAGGTGCGCACCACATCTGGGGATACACATGTGGACCCCACTGCAACAACGAGACAAAGGACAAGGGTTTGAGACTCTTGGAGTTTGCCAGGTACAACAATCTTATACTGGCAAACACGCTTGGTCTCCACAAAAAATCCAGACGATAGACATGGCGCAGTCCTAGCGGGGGTGCATCACAACCAGATTGACTACATCGTGATCAAGACAAGCTTCAGATCAAGCAGCAACATGGGCAGGACACGCACTTTTCCAGGAGCAGACATCGGAAGTGACCCCGATCTTGTGTTGATGTCCTTCCGGCTCCGCACAGCAAAGTGCACCAGAATGAAGTTCGACCTGGACAAAGTGCAAGATTTTCACCATTGCTCGTTCTGGGAGCTGGTGAAGTAGATGTCAACACCATGACCACCACTTTCAACTCAGCTGTGACAGATGCCGCCACTCAGATCCTTGACAAGCACACCCAAAGAAGAAACCGTGGATCACACCTGAACTTTTGGACCTGTGCGACAAACAAAGAGAAATGAAAAAGAAAAAGAACACCTAACAGGGAGATGAAACCTACCGAAAAATAAAAAATGACATCCGAAAAGGCATGCGCACAGCAAAGGAAAACTGAATCAAAGATCCATGTAAGGAAATAGAGAACTCTCTGAACAAGAACAACAGCAAGAAAGGCCTACCAGACCATAAAGCTGCTGACAAGTGTTAAACAGCCCAAGATCCAAAGCAAGACTTGCACATGCCTTACAGAAGAACAAGAAGTCTTGGATAGATGGACAGAGTACTGCTCTGACTTTTACAATCACGCACTAAACGTAGACCCATCAGTTGTAGCATGTCCACAAAATAGAAATGAAGGAGAAAAAATCCTCCCAATTCTCCAAGAAGAGATAGAGGCAGAAGTGCAATCGCTGAAGAAGTGGCAATCAGCGGGAGTGGATAACATACCCGCGGAATTGCTTCAAGCAGGAGGAGACGTGATGACTGACGCCCTCACCATTATCTTTAATAAGATCTGCCAGAGTGAGAAGTGGCCCAGTCGCTTGTCATCACTCTTCCCAAAAAGGGTAACCTTTAGGAATGTGAAAATTACCGCACCATCAGCCTCACCAGCCATCCCAGCAAGGTCCTCCTGAAAATAATACTCAACAGATTGAAACCCTAAGCTGAACAAATCATAACTGAAGAACAAGCAGGATTTAGGGCAGGACGAAGTACCACTGAACAGATTTTTAACCTCAGAATAATCTGCTAGAAATACCTACAGCACCAACAACATCTATATCATGTGTTCGTGGACTACAAGAAAGCGTTTGGTCGAGTTCTGGCATGCAGCTCTGTGGTCAACCATGAGAGTGTACCACATCAGCCCTAAAATTGAAGTCATCAAAAATCTGTATGACAAGGCTACCAGTGCAGTCCTCCACCACAGCGCCATTGGTTCAGACCAACAATCGATGTGCGTCAAGGATGTACTCTCTCCAAAACTCTTCAACATCTTCCTAGAGCGCATCATTTCAGATGCCTTTGCAGATCATGAAGGCACAGTCAGCATAAGGGGTAGAGCAATCTTCAATCTCCGTTTTGCGGATGACATTGATGGATTGGCTGGAGAGGAACAAGAACTTGAACAGCTGGTACAGAGGCTTGAAACCACTTTCAAAGCCTATGGAATGGAAATATGTGCAGAGAAGACCAAAATGATGACCAACAACACCAATGGCATCAACACGGATATCAAAGTTCAAGGCCAATCCCTCAACACAGTGCATAGCTTCAAATATTTAGGAGCCATTGTATCAGGCAATGGGTCCCGACAGGAAGTCCTCTCCAGGATCGAGCAAACTGCCCATTTGGAAAGACAGGACCACCAGTCTACATTCCAAGGGTAAGGTTGCTGCTCCCTTGTCATCTCCATCTTCCTAAATGCTTGCGAAACATGGACTCCCACAGAAGATCTACAAAGGATAATACAAAGTACGGAGATGAGGTGCTACGAAAGACTTCTGGGCATTTCCTATTCTCAGCACATCATCAATGACGAAGTCCGACAGACAATCACACAAGCCATTGGGCAACATGATGACCTGCTCACAGTGGTGAAGAAACGGAAACTCCGATGGTATGGCCACGTCACCCGAGCACCAGGCCTTGCAAAGACCATCCTGCAAGGCACGGTGCAAGAGGCAGAAGAAGAGGGAGACAGAAAAAGAAGTGGCAGAACAACATTCGAGAATGGAGTGGCTTGATTATGAGCGAAGCCGTGAGGGTTGCGAGGACAGAGAAAGATGGAGTACGCTGGTTAAACGATCATCTTTGGTGCCCCAACGACCTTCGAGTTACGGAATAGGATAGGATAGGAAAGGATAGAAGCTTAATGCTCTCACAGTGCTAGCCCTACATAATCACATTATACAGTATCTGAAGTTCTATAATGAAAGGATAGAATGATGACCACTAGCAAATCGCATTAATTGTGGCAGTGGTCACGTTTCCCGCGCTGTAATGGCCATCATAGAAGTGACCAGTACTTGTTACACTGATCTAGATATTGTTTACGTTAAAAGTGGAATGCGTAGTTATAATGATAATGAACTTGAGCTTAGATGTGCAAAGTGGATGTAGATTACTGTGATCACCAATAGCTTAGACGCTTAAAATAGATTTGGTCTGACTGACTCAGAGCTGCTCGACAATGTGGTTATTTAGATATACTGGAGTCCTAGATTGATTTCAGTTTAATTTATAACATCACTCTTTATATAGTCACCATCTTTTGACAAAGACGGTAAGATATACTATAGGTACAGAATATGAACAAACGTTGTTATCCGACTTTCATTTACACAAAAGCGTTTTTTATATAAAACAAGGTACTTTCAAGCATTATTTGAGCGCCAAATGCTCTCCCTCTCCTCCTCCCTCTCCTCATCACAGCAATGACAAGGCAACCAAAAGCATTCGATAATGTTAAGTGATACTACTACAGAGAATCGCCACGGCTCCTTTGACATAAGCGATGCTCTAGAGTAAAACGTCTGAGTTAACGACGGGTCTTGGAGGGTATAAAACCCTGCGTCCTGTAGGAGGAAGACATTAACCTGCAGGAGCCAAAGGTTCCCTCTCTCTTGCAATCCCTCCCCACCCCCTCCCCACCAGCCGGTCACTTTACAACATAGACCAGGAATACTGCTTTACAATAAAGACATACCACGCAGGGGACGCTGAGTCTATGCTCTAATTTATCGAACCCCCGTTTACAAAAACAAAATAGAATATAAACATCATTATAAAAGATCAAGAAAACACATAATATAAAATGCCTATATTGCCAAATAATAACACCATAGGAAGCCCCAGTGACCACCTGGCAGAAAGTGTCCAATATTTCCAAGCTGATCCAACAGACCTCACACACAAGTTTTGTCCCGGTAGAGTTTTCAAGAAAAAAGGTAGGTGACTGCACTGGTCTAGCGAAGAAGAAGATAGTACATGTATAGTAGATTGATAGAACAGAGTAGGAATGAGAAAAAACAAAGGAGAAAGACAGCGACAGTGGGAATTTAAAGCACTAAATTTCCAGAAAGTGGGGATACTATTTATACTGAAACCTCCGGCACCCCAACGGGGGTAATAGATAGACAGATCTATAGACAGATCTATAGATAAATAGATCTATTGATAGCTAGATCTATAGATCTATAGATAGATAGATAGATAGATAGATAGGTAATACATACATACTTACATACATATATACATACATACATACATACATACATACATACATACATACATACATACATACTTATATACATACATACATATGCCAAAATAAAATTTTCAATACTTTTATTTAACGTCTATTCAGTTTGTGATATTAGACCATACACGCAAGTATACACACAATCACACGCAAAATACAAAAAGCACATCCAAGGATCAGGCAAAATAATCACAAAAATGTGCTCACTGGAGACTGGCTAATAATTTGTGCTATGGTAATAATTGTTGGATACTGCAGCAGTTCAACAGTGGAATGTTCACTTGTTTTAATATTTTTTGTTTAAATATTGTGAAGTTAATATGGGGCAAGTTTTTAACAGATGTTCAACGGAAATTGGTTGAGAACATGGACACATAGCATTAGCTAAAAATTTAGTATTCCATGAGTTGACTTTTAGCTTATTGATTATTCTACATAAGTTTATAGAACATGAGTAATGATCTATTCCACTACTTTGTGATAATGTGGAGTACAGTGACCTTTCTACCAACGAAATGAGTTCCGATGCAGATGGTCTAACAATGTGGTTGTCACTTACTGAGAATGACCCTTACTTTGCTAAAGTATCCACAAATTCATTAAAATAAATGCCACAATGGGAAGGAACCCAACAAAAAGAAATTCCTACACCATTTGACATAATAGCATGAATTAATGATCTAATATCGAAAATAATGTCTGATCTAGTTTTACAATACCAATTTTGAAGGGCTTTGAGAACAGCTTTAGAATCAAAACATAAAATTATGTTATAAAAGGCACTAGAGGTGTGTCCAAAGCCATTACAATTGCAAACAATTCTGCTGTGAAAATTGATACATTCTTACCAACAAAATACGATTTTTTTCTTTTTAGATCAGGAATGGTAAAACCGGCTCCAACAAGTAAAGTTTCAGACACAGATCCGTCTGTATAAATTTTTAAATGATTACCATACGTTCTTTCCAAATGTTCTCGAACCTCAGTTGTTAAGACATTTACATTTTCACCTTTCTTGACCGAGGTGTAATCAATATCAAAATTAGCACTTAAATGTTTCCACTGTGGAATTTTCGGTACACTTGGCAAAACAGGAATAGCAGAAATGTTAATGTTGCACTTGTCTAAAATGGCACTAACTTAGTTTTTTATTGGTTGTAAATACGGTTTAGATTTTGCTCGTTTTGGATAATCTACATTGCTGTCGACAAAAATCTCATCATGAACAGAATTATGAACGGCCAAACTCCGTATAACATATCTAGCAACACTTAATTTTTGATTTTCTATAAAAGAGAGTTGGCGAGCTTCCCTATATGATTTTAGTGTATTAGAGTGTACAGGTACACACCTAAGGCTAATTTAAATGCTCTGCTATCTATGCTTTGTATTTTCTTTAACAATGTTGATGGAGCTGAAAAATACACTTCTTGACCGTATGTGAGTACCGATCGAACCAACGACATTGCTAAGTGAATTAACGTAATGTATCTTGACTTCATGGTTGAAAACATAACAATTTTAGGAAATTCAATCTTTTGGATGCTTTTTTGATTAAATATTGTATATGGCGATTCCCGCTTAATTTAGACGGTAAAAATACACCCAAAAATTTTACCTGTTGAGTATATTTTAAAACATTACCCTCAAGTACCAACACTGGAAGAGCCGTGGGGTTTGCTCCGTTATTAAACAACAACAAACATGTTTTTTCGATTGATAGTTGAAGCCCATTTTCTATCATGTATGTGCTAAGTTTGTTCAGTTCTAACTGATATAAACTTTGAACATAATTAACAACTCGTTTCGGCGTATTTTTTTCTTAGATTTGTGTTAATCCATAAAGCAATGTCGTCGGCATATTGGACCACATTACTATGTTTAGACATATGTTTTGGCAAGTCATAAATTAAAATTGAAAAAAGTATAGGTGCTATAATTGACCCCTGAGGAATGCCCATATCTATTTGTTTAAAAGATTAGTAGAATTTACCAACACGTGTGCATATTTTTCTGTCAGTTAAATAATTTTTAATGTAGTGATACAAAGCACCTGATATACCAATGTATTTAAGTTTGAATAATAGTCGGGAATGCCATACACTGTCGTATGCTTTACGAACATCGAAAAAAGTAGCTAAAACAGATTTTTTCCGAGCAAATTGTTTTTTAATGTGTGTAGTTAACTTTACTAAATGATGTGTTGTACATCTACCTTTTCTGAAACCAGCCTGATTTGTTGGAATGGAGGTTGGAATGGAATGGAATGGTGTCTAACTGAAATATAATAATAATAATACTGAAATATGCCAAAATAAGCACATACATGAAGTTATGTGAAAACAACGTGCAACGTCGCGCAATCAGATGGTCAGATCAGGCAGTCCTTGACTATTATTATCCTTGTTAGATGTGGACTCTCGAGAAGTCCAGCAAAGGATCCATTGATTACTGCAGCTATCATTGGTCAGCATCCACCATCATCAAACAGAACCACCAAACACGTTGTCTGGGTATCCAAACTGTTCAATACATCGGGTACCACAGTGGTCATTGACGGTAAACAGTACGCAGACTTGAAGCAAGGATGTGTCTCTGGCTGTTTGGTCAAGGCTTTGAAGACAAGCGTGCGCTTTAGGCGGGTTGTGACTACAGCTCCTTCGGATGAGAGTATAAACCGAGATCTAATCTGTGCACGCATGCATTTCAACTTTAAAGATCCTGACGCTCATATCCTAGGCGGGTGAATGCCGGCTACACAAATTCACCCAACAAGCACTGGGTCTTTTCTCCCCATACCTTGTCGCCCAGGATTGTGCTCAGTTGTCTGGGCGTCAGACTACGCGCCCAAAGGCTGCAAGTGGGCGCTTCGGTCGGCTTGAGTTAGATCTTGTATCGTTTATCGCCTTGAGCAGCTCTTGTGCTGAAAAAGCGCTAAATATGAAAATTTTTTTAAAAAGCGTCCTATGAGATTCTTTAAGCATTATTTAAACATATACACTTTAACTTGAACTGAAATATGAAACAGACGGAGAATAGGTATTATTTTTAACAGTGTGTAATGTTGCTTCCATTACATTACATTACATGCTTATTGCTTTAGATCCAGCGGACTCTTCCGAGCCAAATCAGGACCGGACAACCCCTGATCCGCATGAAAGATCTGCTGAAACAACCCTAGTGGTAAAACTGAAAGCTCTCCACCAGCCAGTCACTTTATAATAAAGACATCCCACGCAGGGGACGCTGAGGCTGTACTCTAATTTATCGAACCCCCGTTTACAAAAGCAAAATAGAATACAAACATCATTATAAATTATCAACAAAACACATAGGTATACATATAAAATGACTACATTGTTCAATAATAACATCATAGGAAGCCCTAGTGACCACCTGGTAGAAGGCGTCCAATATTTCCAAGCTGATCCAACAGACCTCATACACAAATAACGAGTCTTGTCCAGGAAGAGTTTTCAAGAAAAAATGTAGGTGACTGGTCTAGCAAAGAAGAAGATAGTATAGCAGATTGATAGAACAGAGCAGGAATGAGAAAGAGCAAATGAGAAAGACAGCGACAGTGGGAATTTAAAGCACTAAATTTCCAGAAAGTGGGGATACTATTTATACTGAAACCCCCGACACCCCAACGGGGGTTTGTGCTCAGTTGTCTGGGCGTCAGACTGCGCGCCCAAAGGCTGCAAGTGGGCGCTTCGGTCGGCTTGAGTTAGATCTTGTATCGGTCATCGCCTTGAGCAGCTCTTGTGCTGAAAAAGCGCTCTATATGAACAATTTTTTTTAAGCCTCCTATGAGATTCTTTAAGCATTATTTAAACATAAACACTCTAACTTGTTATATGTTATGTTATTAGTTTATAGTCCCCTCTCTTCCCAATAAGGATTTTCAGAGAGGAGACTGTAACTTGAACTAAAATATGAAACAGACGGAGAATATGTATTATTTTTTACAGTGTGTAATGTTGCTTCCACCGAAATAAAAAGGCGCAGAGTGAGAAAGCACGCCGTAACGCAAACAAGAACAGTGCTTGCGTATTGTACCGAGAGAAACTTACTATACATAATAGTACGTTTTCTTGTTATACCAAAGAACAAAAAAACCTGTCATACAGATAAGCCTTTGACTGGTAGACCAGACTCATTGGAAGCTTTCCGTATGCTCAGCCCAGTGTACCTTTGATAAGCAATGACCCTTGTGAATCCGCTGACCGGCAGTAGCCACCATAAAACAGAATGACCAGAGCAAGAAAAAGGCGATAGGGAGGAAAATAAGTGAGTTTACTCAGTCTCAGAGGAGGCGATTCCTGTCAAGTAGAACAACAGGACGCAGACACGTTTACTCGTATTGAGTGGCCCGTGCTCTGTCTGTCTATTATACAGTCTGTGAGGAAGCTTTACCTTTTCATGTACAGTCGTGTGGTTGCGTTTTTTGTTTGGTTTTGTTTTGTTTATGAAGAAGACGGAAGAGGATAGAGGGGAGAGGAAGGAGCGGATGGAGGAGGGTAGAGAGAGAGAGAGAGAGAGAGAGAGAGAGAGTGTGTGTGTGTGTGTGTGTGTGTGTGTGTGTGTGTGTGTGTGTGTGAGTGCGCGCGTGCGTAGGTGCATGGTGCACCACCGTGTGCATGTGTGTGTGGGTGTGGGTGTGTGCGTGTAGGTGTGTGTTTGTGTGGGGGATCGCTCTAGTGCGTGCTTGTGTGCATTATACAGCAACGTTTGTTGATAATTTCAGAAACTGTTATTGATTTTAATAATAGTAGGGTGTATGTAATTTTATTGAGTATTAGTTTTTGTTTAATTAAAAACAAAATCTGCAGTTCTGGAAGAGTATTTTCCATATTCTTGGACCATGCATCTTCTCATATCATTAAAGCACCTATAATTTACGTAAAACTTTTCAGCGACGCACCTCTGGGTCCTTGGTCAACCATGCAACTGCAACCCAAGATAACAAGCCATTCAAATGTATTTCCAGACTATCACAAACAACCTATGGCCCACTATCTGACCTGTATTGGTAAGCAAAACATTATCAATATCGGCTAAGCCAGGTGTTAGATACAACCCAAAATGTGTGTAGAAAATGAGAAAGCACAATGACCTTGACTTTTAAGAAAGTACAAATACGAATGATCGAACATACTTAGCAGTTGTTAAAGTAGCCGCACAGTATAAAAGCGGAATTTCGGTTCAGTGATTCAGTTAAGGCAAAATGTGAGTTTTGAACAAACTAGTCAACATTAGCGACGGATTGACTGACTGATCCTACAACCAGCCTGCTACGGAATGATTTTGTTGTGTTTCAATGGTTTGCTTCAACCTTTTTTTTTTTTTTTTAAAATAATAATAATAATAATAATAATAATAATAATAATAATAATAATAATAATAATAATAATACAGGATGCTATGTACGCGCCTTTCTCCAAAGGCTCAAAACGCGGCGATCTATACCAACATACACGCTCACCTGTCTCATTTACCCTCACACACACCAAATACACATACATCACTCAAACAGGTGGTGTAAAGGCAGGGAGATCGCTATTAGAAGACGGAAGAAAATCGAATTTTTATTTTTGAATTTTTATATTGACTGCATCCTGTACCATTATTGAAGGGAGGGAGGAAGCCGGAGTGCCCGGAGAAAACCCTCGGTGACCTCAATAGTCTCGTACCTAAGTCACATACGTTCGCCCCTTGCGGGAATCGAACCCGCGACCTTCGGCATTGGAAACCGGCGACTTATCCACTGCGCCATGAGGCCACCCCATTTTTAGCCGGATTTTTTTTAAAAGATACTGAGCAAAACGTGTTTAGCAACAACATGACTCTAGAAATCGTGACCTTGGCGATAGAATGACACGGAAGGTAGGCTACTAACCTAGGTAATGTTAATACCAAGTTGGGTCAAAATCCGTTCAGTGGTCCTTGAGATAGGGCATCAAACGGACGGACAGATCGACGTTTGGCTAGTTCTGATGCCCGACTATTTTGAAGTTTTTCCAGATAAGTCTGGAAATAAAGAAAACGTAACACACATGTCACGAAAGTAAACAATAGGACTGTGCTGACATTTACTTAATAGGTTACCGACAATAACTTGCTGGGTCATTACCATTTGTGATTTTCGTGATATTGCGCAAATGTCAACTTAAACATGCTTCTTCTTCTTCTTCTTCTTCTTCTTCTTCTTCTTCTTCTTCTTCTTCTTCTTCTTCTTCTTCTTCTTCTTCTTCTTTTTCCTTCCTTCCTTCCTTCCTTCCTTCCTTTCTTTCTTTTTTCTATCTTAATTCATCATTACCATTATCCTCCTCCTCCCCTCCTCCTCCTCCTCCTCCTCCTCATCAACTTCTTCTTCTTCTTCTTCTTCTTCGTTTAATTCCTTCTTCTTCTTCTTCTTCTTCTTCTTCTTCTTCTTCTTTGTTTAATTTGAGACAAGGTTGTAAAACCCAGCTTTTATAGCGACGCAACAATATATTAAACGGATACATTATTAATGTCGAATCAAGCGTCATTAATCCAAAGGCCAGGCATCAATAGTCAGTGTGGCATATTCTGTTACGCAAGTGAAATGTTTTCCTTCCCATTCGATGATGGTTTTCTTCGTGCTCTCTTCTTCTCTACGTGTAACTAGATCCCTCTGAGCCTTAAGGATTCGTTTGATAGAAAGTTAAGTAATTAATGGGCTGACACTACAAGTTACTCTTCAGGTAGGTTGATTGCATAGAAACTGCAAAGTGATCTAACAAAAGAACACTTGAGAGAAAGAGGGAGAGAAAGAAGGAGAGAAAGGGTAAGAGAGGGAGAGACAGGCAAACAGATACAGACAAACAGATGGACGGACAGACACAGAGAGCAAGAAAAAGAGAGAGACAGAAACAGAGAGACAGACAGACAGACAGAGATTTTCTGAAATGTTACTTTCTCAGCTTTAAAAAAAAAAGAAAAAAAAAGAAAAGAAGTCTCATACTTAACTTGTTTTTCTGATCACCGCCTTCTTCAGCAAAATGTACAAGTTTTGATTCCCAAACGGCAAAAAACCTCGACACTGACGTTAAGCCGCATTTCTTCTCAAGAAAATGCAGTCGACTATACTGTGTCCTATCGATATTATGGCGTATTGTATAGTACCGGTAATTATAGTGGTGTTACAAGGTTCTAATAGTGGTATACTAGTGGTATAGTAGTGAAATTGCGATGCAGAAAAGTAATTTGCATACCATAAACACTGCATGGACACCATAATACAGTGTAAAGAAACTGCAGCTCGCATATTTCCTCTGACGCGACATATTGATAGAATAAGCCTATTAACATAGATGGGCAGAGTACTGCTCTGACCTTTACAATTACAAACCAAAAGGAGACCCATCAGTTCTAGCATGTCCAGAGAATACAGAAGAGGAAGAAATCCTCCCAATTCTCCGAGAAGAAGTTGAGGCAGCATTGCAATCGCTGAAGAAGGGAAAGTCAGCGGGAGTGGACAATATACCCGCGGAACTGCTTCAAGTAGGAGGAGAAGCGATGATTGACGCACTCACCATTATCTATAACAAGATTTGGCAGAGTGGGGAGTGGCTTACACCATGGACCCAGTCGCTTGTCATCACTCTTCCCAAAAAAGATAACCTTCAGGAAGGTGAAAATTACCGAACCATCAGCCATCCCAGCAAGGTCCTCCTGAAAATAATACTCAACAGGTTGAAACCCCAAGCTGAACAAATCATAGCTGAAGAGCAAGCAGGATTTAGGGCAGGGCGAAGTACTACTGAACAGATTTTCAACCTCAGAATAATCTGCGAGAAATACCTTCAGCACCAACATCTATATCATGTGTTCCTAGACTTCAAAAAGGCGTTTGACCGAGTCTGGCATGCAGCTCTGTGGGCAACCATGAGAGTGTACAACATAAGCCCTAAAATTATTGAAGTCATCAAAAAAAAAAGTGCAGACCTCCACAAAAGCGCCATCGGAAACTGGTTCAGAACAACAATCGGTGTGCGTCAGGGATGCCTACTCTCTCCAACACTCTTCAACATCTTCCTAGAGCGCATCATGTCAGATGCCCTTGCAGACCACGAAGGCGCAGTCAGCACAGAGGGAAGAGCAATCTCCAACCTTCGTTTTGCGGATGACATTGATGGATTGGCTGGTGAGGAACAAGAACTTGAACAGCTGGTACAGAGACTTGACACCACCTCCAGAGCCTATGGAATGGAAATAAGTGCAGAGAAGACCAACATGATGACCAACAACACCAATGGCATCAACACGGACATCGAAGTCCAAGGCCAATCCCTCAACACAGTGCATAGCTTCAAATATTTAGGAGCCATTGTATCAGACAATGGGTCCCGACAGGAATTCCTCTCCAGGATCGCACAAATGGCGAGGTTGAAGCCAACTTGGAAGGACAGGACAATCAGTCTATATTCCAAGGTAAGGCTGCTGCGCTCCCTTGTCATCTCCATTTTCCTATATGCTTGCGAAACATGGACCCTCACAGCAGATCTCCAACGAATAATACAAAACATGGAGATGAGATGCTGCAGAAGACTTCTGGGCATTTCATATACCCAGCACATCATCAACGACGAAGTCCGACAGACGATCACACAAGCCATTGGACAACACGATGACCTGCTCACAGTGGTGAAGAAACGGAAACTCCGATGGTATGGCCACGTCACCAGATCATCAGGTCTTGCAAAGACCATCCTGCAAGGCACAGTGCAAGGAGGTAGAAGAAGAGGGAGACCGAAAAGGAGGTGGGAGGACAACATTTGAGAATGGACTGGTTTGACACTGAGCGAAACAATCAGGGTTGCTGAGGACAGGGAAGGATGGAGTGCGCTGGTTGAACGATCATCTGTGGTGCCCCTACGGCCTCCGAGTTATGGGATAGGATAGGATAGGATAGGATATTAACATATCCATTTATTGGAACAATGGTAAAACGTTTCTGTATTATTTGGAGTGGGATAGTTACTATAATACTTCAAACAGTGCAGGAATATTCCAATATAAAGTACAAGTAGTGCACCTCGCAGTCTGATCTTACCCTTTCTGTGATACGTAGGTACGCTATATATCGCTTAATAATAATAATAATAATAATAATAATAATAATAATAATAATAATAATAATAATAATATTAATAATAATAATAATGTTAAAAAATAAATAATAATAATAATAATAATAATAATAATAATAATAATAATAATAATAATAATAATAATAATAATAATAATAATAATAATTTTAAAAAAATGAAATAATTTATAAAAAAAAAATAATAATAAGTTCTAAACCCTAACGGGTGCAGAGTTGTCTCTGTCTCTCTCTATCTTTCTCTCACACATACACACAAACAAACAACACACACGCATACTAAATACCAAGTTTCAAAGAAATCCGCTCATTAGTTTCAGGAAAAAAAGAGGGAGAGAATGCCGAAAATTTGCTGTTGGTGAAAATAGATATATAGTCTAGGTCTATGGTTATAGTTAACACTAACACTAACCCTAACCCTACACTAATCCTAATCCAGCTTCTAACTAACTCTAATCCTTACGCTAAATATCGAAATTTGCCGTTAAAATGTTATATCTTTTCTTTCGGTTCAAACTCATAATCTCACCGCCAGATTTTGGGCTTTTCCCTGATGAAAAGTGCGCAACATAAATTAACTGAAAAGAAAAAAAAAACATTACGTCTCCGCAATGACTCACTCCATATACGTAAGTTTTCAATAAGGCTCAACGCATCTGTACACTCTCATTACATAAAATGTTTAAAGGATTTTTTTTTTCATTTAAAGGTGACCTTATCATGATTACGTCACTCGATTTGCATAATTTTGGTTTTACGTTGGCATACGTAAAGTCTAAGTATATGCACAATTTGAACCACATCCCTCCAGTAGTTTGGGAGAAAATAGGATTAGGGAAACCACAAATTATGACGTCACCAAGATGACGTCGCACGGTGAGGTCAATAATCTAAAAAATTTAATTACAGACGAAGTTTAAAAAAAAAAGGGATAAAAAAAATAATGTAAAAAAACCCAAACTTACAATGATTACTGCACTCGATTTGCATAAGTTTGGTTTAACCGTGGAGGCACAAGTAAAGTCGAAGTACATAACTAACTTGAACCAAATCCAGCCAGTAGTTTGGGAGGAAATAATATAAATTTAAAAAAAGAAAAGAAAAAAAACCACAACAAATTATGACATCTTGTAGAGGGTTCACTATTTCCTAATACAACTTTCAAAGAAATTCGTCTATTAGTTTCAGAGAAAAAAAGCGCAAACATCACCGGACGGATGCCGGACGGACGGACAAAGCCAAAAACACTAGTTCCCAGTGCTTTACAGCTCGAAAACTAATAATAATAATAATAATAATAATAATAATAATAATAATAATAATAATAATAATAATAATAATAATTCCTCCTCCTCATCATCATCATCATCATGATCATCATCATCATCATCGTCATCATCATCATCATCATCATCATCATCATCATCATCATCATAATGACAATAATAATACGAAGAAGGAGAATAAAAAAATCAGACTGACAGACTAATATACCGATAGTCTTGAGGAAACACTAAGATACTGGTAAGATTCATAAGTAACAGACCGAAAAGACTGATTGAGTCTCAGCGCTCTTCTAATTCTGTCATGTAACGTCGGTGTTTCTTAGCCGGAGAGAGTAATTGGAAGGTATGTCTCGAGGTGGCATTAAAAGATTCACCCGAACAGACCGACGCACATCTCTAACGTCTGGATTCTGTTCTCAGTCTGCCATTGAATAGGAAAATATATCGCAGTCTGACGGCCTAAAAGACAAGGAATTGTATTCTTCTGAACAACATCCAACGGGTGTTAGGATGCCCTATCAGCTGACGTCCTAATAGCAGCAAGCAGATTACACACAGCGAGGAGGTAAAATAAAATCTACGCCATCTAAAAGAAAAACAACAAACTGCACATCCAAATAAATTGAGACACGAAATGTTAGCGAATCATGTCTTATTCGCGAATTAAATAGATTAGTGGTCAATTTATTATCGTTGTATAAATCCATAAAAGCACTTCTGTGGCTTCGTTGGTTGTTTTAATATCGCCTTTTTCATCAAAATGATAAGACGCATATAGTCTTACATGATGACGATATGAGATGACTATTTGCGTCTTCTATGGGGTTTCCAATATGACGGGAAATCTTTATGACCCGAGTTATCAGTTTCTTAATATAATAATACTTTCTGTTGTCTGTAAAAAAATCAAACACCGGGAGTCTGTTTTTGTTCGGTTTTGTAGAGGAAACGTGTGCTGATTAGTCCCAACAGGCTTCTTTGCTGGTTGATGGAGGGCGAGAGGCTGGATCAGACCTTGAAGTGGTCCCAGGCTACCCCCCGCATCAACAAATATACACCCGTCTCCTCAACACCTGCATATACAGACTCAAGCTATGATGATGATGATGATGATGATGATGATGATGATGATGATGATGATGATGATAAAGTAGTCTTGTACAGCGTAGGTCTCCTCAAGCACAGTTCATGCTCATTACGCTCTTCCCCCCTCTCCTCCCCACTCTTCTCCCCAAAAGAACAAAATCCTCATTCTTTTCGGTGGGCCTTTTGAATCTTTCAGACAATGCCTGAAGACCATTTGGCACTTTTGTACTGTACTTAGTTTTGACCTCTGGCGAAATGTTGTTCGAAAGATAGGCTTATATGTCTATACAAAATTAATGAATACCATAAACAATCTACAGGGCTACAAAGTAATAAATAAAGTTGAATATTTTTCTGCATCAATCATGTTTGCCTTGAATTGTGTACTTGTTCTTATTGCTTTAGCTCAGTGGTTAGAGCGCACGACTTGTGTGAGTGCGTCTTGGGCGACGTGGGTTCGAATCCTGACTTTTGCAAACTATTGTGTGATTGCTGGATATTACGGGCCAGCGCCTTGAGAAGCTCTCTGAGCTTGTAAGTGCGCTATGTAAGAGAAATATCTTTCTATTGAGTACATTATGTTCAAACCAAATTTGACCACATAATTTTCAAAAATATGAATTTTTCGACTGAGACGGTTCGAAGTCGAATCTTCGGCGTTATATCAAAAAAATTCTTCTTTTTGAAATTCTAAGGTTCCAAAGCATGATCAATTTTCGTTCGATCGGTTTACTGAAGTTGCAGAGAGGTGCTAACTCTGAGAATCAGAGGCTTTCTGCGAATGCTAATAGATATGGTATGTTCACCGCCTGCGGGGTGGAATCTCAGACACCCTGTTTGCTGTAATGCCCACATCTATAATGACAATAACAAAAAAAACCTCGAGAAGTCTCATTATCTCTGGTTGTTCATTCGCGATATCGAGTGCCTGACAGCTTTGATAATATAGGGAACTCTGACTGCCTTGTCCCTTAAGAACGGTGTTGTAATGAATAAACCATTATCTTCGTGTTCAACATGAAGGCTATAAACAGAAGAAACAGCCACGAACATCCCTTCTAGAGTTTACTCGGAATTCTTAAGTTGCTTGAGACGCGTTCGATGATGTTACCGCGATGTTAGTGGGTTCCGTGGTGGTGATCAAGGTAGTGGTTGTGGAAATTTGTGGTGATGTTTCTTGTGGTGATTGTGATAACTGTGGTAGCATCGGACTTTTGGTTGAAAATATGACATGTATTTCACCTGGAGAATGAACATTGAGGTTTAACGTCTACACCCACCATTGGCGATATGGCAGACGGGGATCACCATCCCAGGGAAAGATGGGTAAAGACCTGAATCAACACTGAACCACCAGAGCAATCATACTGCTAAAATGGAGTGTGAAAATAGCCACATTTTATATCGCCCACCACGGGATTCGTACCTGGATCATCGGTGTGCCAGGCGAACGCTCTACCACTTGAGCTACGGCGGTGGGACACTATTTCACCTACATTTTTGTTTAAAGAACAGTACTGTTCCACAGTTGGGGTGCCGGGGGTTTCAGTATAAATAGTATCCCCACTTTCTGGAAATTTTAAAAGTGGGGCCGGGTAGCTCAGTTGGTAGAGCGTCTTACTAGTAACCGAAAGGTACCTGGTTCGAATCCCGGATTGGCCAATGTGTGACCATATTATTTTCCCCTTACCTTCAACTGGTTCGCTGGTGTCAGAATAATGTGACCAGTAGTCGCCTATACGCTTCGGTGTCGTGTGACTATAATCTACAGTTACTGGAAATTTAGTGCTTTAAATTCCCACTGTCGCTGTCTTTCTCATTTGCTCTTTCTCATTCCTGCGCTTTTCTATCAATCTGCTATACCATCGTCTTCTTCGCTAGACCAGTCTCCTACCTTTTTTCTTGAAAACTCTTCCGGGACAAGACTCCTTGTTTGTGTATGAGGTCTGTTGGATCAGCTTGGGAATATTGGACGCTTTCTGCCAGGTGGTCACTAGGGCTTCCTATGATGTTATTATTTAGCAATGTAGGCATTTTATATGTATGTGTTTTGTTGATAATTTATAGTAATGTTTGTATTCTATTTTGTTTTTGTAAACGTGGGGTTCGATAAGTTGGGGGTGAAGCCTCAGCCGTCCCCTGCGTGGGATGTCTCTATTGTAAAGTGACTGGCTGGTGGAGAGATTTCAGTTTTACCATTAGGGTTGTTTCAGCAGATCTTTTATGCGGATCGGGGGTTGTCCGGTCCTGATTTGGCTCGGAAGAGTCCGCTGGACCTAAAACAATAATAATGTAATGTAATGTAATGTACACCACATCATCAGCAAGTTAAATGCATTTAGGCCCACGGGTTTCTGAATGCGATAACGCACCTTACATTGTACCAATGTACACTGCTTACCCAACTCGATGTACTTTTGGAATACAGTTCACAGTTTGAATTCGAGGTCCTTTCAACGAAAGCATGACAGTTGTAGCTAGTGCAGCGCAACCCAAATAAATGGTAAACAACATCAGCCAACCTCTTTTACTTGAACCTACTTCGAACTCCACCCACTATGCGTTGAAATAACCACCACAGCAGACTGACGTAAGTAGTACGATGGCCAGTGCACATGTTCGAAGCAACCCGAAACAAACCCGCGACGAAACCCTTAAACGCGAAGTCTGCGTAACAGAGACTGGACATTTATAATTCAGTCATAGATAATAAGAGCGCCAACTATCAAGACATCACAAGCTTGTCTTAGTGTCTGTCTTTTCCAGATATAATATTATAAGAAAGCAGACAACATAAAGACAGAGACATCCTCATCGCAAGACACGCAGTGATTTAGATTTTTAAACCACAAGAACTACCCCATACGTCTCTGGATATTCCAAGAGGAAACCAAGTTTGAGGTTGTTGTTTTGTTTTTTTCCAACGCAAGCAATTAAAAGAAAGCATCGTACGGACTTTAAAGATCTCGACGCTCATGTCCTAGACTGGTGAATGCCAGTCACATCAATACACACAGCAAACACTAGGTCCCTTTCCCCACCCCACCTCCGCTCGCCCAGAATTGGGCTTAGTTGTCAGGGGCGTTAGATGATTCGTCTAAGGCAGCAGGTTGGCGCTTCGGGCGGCTAGAATTAGATCCTGTATCGGCCAGCGGGGTGACGGATAGCGCAGTGGTTGGAGCACTCGCTACTGTGTCGCAAGTTAAGCGCCGTCCAGTGCGGTTAGCACTTGGATGGGTGACCGCAAAACGTGAAGCGACAAATAACAACGCCCCCAGTTGACTCAACTGTGACTGAGTACCTACTCTTTTAAGGGTGGGGCAGGTAAAAGCAGCGAGGGAGAGAGATGGGCATCACCCGCATTACGCTGGCCCAAGATAAGTGTGATCTCCAACATCGCGCTCCCCTACGGCCACAAGGCTATGGGACCACCTTTACCTACCTTTACCTTTTATCGGCCAGCGCCTTGAGCGGCTATCGAGCTGGAAAAGCGCTCTATTAAAACAATAGATGTAACATAAATAACGTAAGCCTCATGTTAGACACCAAGATATAATGAGCATCCTGAAAAAGCTTTCTCCCACTACACTTATCCTAGTCATATTTCTTCAGCCACAGGAACCCTCATCACTTGTCTGGATATTCCGAAAGTCATTCGATTTTCTTTGTTGATTCTTTTTTGTTAAATGCAATGAAGAAACAATAGTACGAGATTAACAGATACATATAGTCCTCTAGTTTCAGCCACTAGAACTATCCTAGCTTTTCTGGATATTCAAAAAGGCGGCCAAAACTGGCTTTTTAAATGTACAATTAAAAAAAACAACCTCTAAGACATCCAGAGGCATCATCGCTACAAGCTCATATCATAGTATTATATTAAGCCTACGAGAATTGCCCACGCTTTTCTGGATATGTCTGATAAGACGATACTTAAGTGAGAATCTGCGCGCGGTATTTGAAACACCACATAGGAACACACTATGACAGGAGTCTGGTAAAATGCGAGATGAATATTTAGGTTAATGTGTTTAAAAAAAAGATTATTCTGTCTTTAAAATGTTTCGTGTTATCTTTGGTCATAGAAAGACTATCAATTGTAAGCGTTGATGACATACTAAAGTATATAGTCCTTATAAATTAAAATACATGACTTATTGCTTTTTGTTCTTTTCTTTTTTCTATCTTCTCCATTTAACTGTTGTTTATTTTCTTATTTATCTCTCGTTTCTATGTATATCCATATTTGAAATCAGTACACTTAAGTTGCACTTGACTATGACTTATCGTGTTGTTGTTTTATGTCATTTATTTTCTGCCCGACTTAATTAAAGAGTTCTAATAATGTCTGGTAAATGTAGTTTTCAATCAATTAATTTAAAAGGTTAGGTGATAAACGTTGGCACACTATACTACTTTTTTTAAATGTCGAGTCCAGCAACACAAAATCTATAAAAGTAAGTTTTAGTCAACACTCTTCAACATCTTCTTGGAGCGCATCATGTCAAAAGTCCTTGCAGATCACGAAGGCAGTCAGCATAGGGGGTAGAGCAATCTCCAACCTCTGTTTTGCGGATGACATTGGTGGATTGGCTGGAGAGGAACAAGAACTTGAACAGCTGGTACAGAGGCTTGACACCACCTCCAGAGCCTTTGGAATGGAAATAAATGCAGAGAAGACCAAAATGACGACAAACAACATCAACAGCATCAACACAGACATCAAAGTCCAAGACCAATCCCTCAACACGATGCATAGCTTCAAATATTTAGGAGCCATTGTAACAGACAATGGGTCCCGACAGGAAGTCATCTCCAGGATCGCACACACAACTGCTATCCTGACAAGGTTGAAACCCATTTGGAAAGACAGGAACATAAGTCCACACTCCAAGTTAAAGCTGCCGCGCGCTCCTTGTCCTCTTCATCTTCATATACGCTTGCGAAACATGGACCATGTCTTTGATGTCTGTGTTGATGCTGTTGATGTTGTTTGTCGTCATTTTGGTCTTCTCTGCATTTATTTCCATTCCAAAGGCTCTGGAGGTGGTGTCAAGCCTCTGTACCAGCTGTTCAAGGGCTGTTCAAAAACCCTCTCCCACCTCCTTCCAGTCTGCCCTCAAAACTTACCTTTTCAAGCAGTTCTAACACTATGACCTCACTACGCACCCAATCGCCAGCTGTCTCTTGCATATAGTGTCTGGTCTGTTTGTGGTATGAGTATATTTGAGTGAATGTATTTTTTGCGTAATTGTTACATGTGTCATTGTCTAAAGCGTGCACATGCGTGCGTGAGTTGTGAGTGCGCGCTTAGAGTTATAATTATTATAAGATAAGCGCATTATAAATACAGTAATTATTATTATTATTATTATTATTACCATCACAGCAGACCTATAACAACATAAATATAAAGCATAGAGATGAGGTGCTACAGAAGACTTCTGGGCATTTCCTATACACAGCAATCACCTTCGACGAAGTCCGAAAGACCATCACACAAACCATTGGACAACACGATGACGTGCTCACAATTGTGAAGAAATGGAAACTTCGATGGTATGGCTATGTCACCAGAGCATCAGACCTCGCAAAGACCATCCTGCAAGGCACGATGCAAGGAGGCAGAAGAAGAGGAAGACAGAAAAAGAGGTGGGAGGACAACATTCGAGAATGGACTGGCTTGATACTGAGCGAAGCTATGAGTGTTGCTGAGGACAGAGAAAGATCGAGTACGCTGGTTAAACGATCATCTGTGGTGCCCCAACGACTTTCGAGTTACGGGGTAGGATATGATATTAATTGATTCCATGCTTTACGCGAAACAAATACTACTACCTGTTGACGTACCTACACAAAAATAAAGTACTATGAACACTTACCTTTCTGTTTTTATTATCAGTTATTAGGTATAACTACAGTTATGAATGGGTTAGCTGGGTTTAACCTTTCAAAGATACACAGGTAGTATTGTACGATACATAACGACAGTTAATGATTAATTCTGCGGTTGGCCTATATTTACAAAAAGGTCAGCTGCAAGCGTTACTATCTTAAATTAACCATGACAAAAATACTCATTTGCGTCAAACTAGTATCAACACATGTACAAGTAGACATTCTATGCATTGAACTATAAATAATAACTATTGACAGTTTATTTTCGTGCATATTAGTTATTAGGTAAACCCTACATTAAAGTTGCATAAATCCTATATTAACCGGTAAAACTTCGGCTCATTCACCTCAAACCAGCGCCACAAATACACCAACAGACAATTTTTGTTTAACGGTCGATGAATAGTTTCTGAAAATAACCGCAAATTAGCTAATTAAAACATTTTCTACTAAACGGTTCATAAGTGTTTACATTTCGCGATTTTGTAACATTTGTACATACTTTTATATATATGTTCTTGTCTCTTGGGAACAACAAAAATGTTTAAATCCAACAGCTGACAATCGTTACACTATCAAATGAGTACGATGTTGAGAAATTTTAACTTCCTATAACCGTTAATGGATTACATTCGAAAAACGCTATTGTACAAGGATTTTTTTTATTTTTTTCTGCAAGTTTCATATTTGTAGAAATCATTGTTTACTCTAGAAATAAAAACCTCCAAACCTTTGAATGCCTTCAATGTATCCGATTTAGCAACATCTTCAAGGCATTTAACGTTTATAATGTACTATAAGTTGAAAGCTCCTTAACACTCCGTCTTGTTATAATTCAAAGATGCTCCAAGTTCACCATTCTTGGGTCGATGTGTGTGTGTGTGTGTGTGTGTGTGTGTGTGTGTGTGATCGCGCGCGTGCGTGTGTGCGTGTGTGTGTTACTTGTGTGTGAATGTGGTGTGTTTCTGTCGGTCTGTTGATGCGCTAAGTTGTAGTTAAATACAGAATTATAAATCATTACATTACATGATTATTGCTTTAGGTCCAGCGGACTCTTCCGAGCCAAATCAGGACCAGAATTTTAAATCAGCCCATGCACTATTTCTTTATTACAGAAAAATGGTGCGCTCTCAGTAAGCAATACGCAAATGCTACCGTGACACCAAACATGAGATTCGGCTTCAAACTTTAATTAACTATTTTACTGACTGTGCCTAAGTCCATAACGCATGGATTACAAACAAAAATATTCTTCTCAGATAGCTATTGGAGAACTGTGATGTGGTGTATGTAATCATAAACTTTTGAAGAAAACTTGTGTGAAAATATAGACGCTTATTAAGAGCGATATCATCGAACATTGAGTCTTCAAAAAAGTTAAATTTCCGTTCAAACTGCGATCATAAAGAAGGATCAAGGTATACAGGCAAACACAAATATTAAGTCGGTTCTAGCTTTTTTCAATGGATTCTGTGGGAAGAGCTTGCCCGAGCATTTTATTATGAGAACATAAGCAATATGATCAAATTTGGTTTTGCAAGTTCGTGTTAATAGTGTAATCAGTACTCTGGTGGAATAAAATTTGATACAAAAAGCCAGTAGTGTGAAAAATGCACATCATGTCGACTTTAGAAATGTTAGGTCTTAATGTCGTACATTAACAACTTTGTAAAGATAACTCGTCGGAGTGTAGCATGTTTGCTCCTAGTTAAATAGAAAATAATCGCATTTTGCAAATATATAGAATCGTCTCAGTTGAGTACACTTTCGAGCATGCAATTATTAGAGCAGAATGATGTTGATTGAAACAAATGAATTACAGTTCCAGAATCGGCGGAGGTGAATGAAAAAAGATCAACCAGCTAAACTGTGGGACATGCGGCTCTAAAAGAGGATGTTAAATGGATATCAGCAGGACGTCTTCCACGGTTTAAGAATATGGCTGTACAAAACTGTGACAGTGTGGACATTCCGAGAAACGAAGACACACACACACACACACACAAAAAGCAGAAAAGTTGAGAAAGAAGAAATAAAAAAAAAAACAAAAAACTGCCTGAAAAGTATCGTGGCATTCAAGTAACCCAACACTTCATACAAAAACTTGCACTGTAGAATAGACGCAATTAAAAAAAAACTCCCAACACAAATCACTGGATTGTGCCAGAAAAGTAGCCTTGCAGGTTGGACAAAGGTGAGCTCTTCCAAACCTCAGCGGGATCTTTTCTGCAATTTGAGGCACGGTTAAAAATAAATCGTCCTTGTGAAAAAGTGGAATCAGCGCCCGATATTGTGAAAAAGTAGGATCGGCGCGCAGCACTATTAAAAAGTGAGATCGGTGCACAGCATTGTAAAAAAGTGGGATCGGCGCACAGAGAGAAAGAAAATCGAAAAATTGAAAAGACTACCTAATTACAGCAGTGAATACACCATGGAGATCTTGCAACATTTTGTATTGGCTGCCACCCTTCATGTCATCGTCTTTTTCCAAGTTCTTCAAGGTATTTATAGTGTTGTTTTTTGTCAAACTTTTCGTGTATTTTTTACATTTCGTCCTGCATTTCTTTTGTTATTTATACCTTTGCGTTTCCGAATGTCATTTTGTGGTGTACATCCTGCATCCTCTTTCTATCCTTTTTATCATGGGCGGTGTTTTATCTCCTAAATTCTCCAAAGTAAATTAGTTCGGGAGTCAGAATTGCTTGCGTAACCTTTGCCTATCATCTTGTGTTTGTATTTTCATTGTGTGCATTTCGGCTGAGGTCATATTTGTATGGACTTTTTGTTGTTATCTCGTTTTGTCACGTTTTGAGATATTTGTTTTTCTTGTGAAATGTTTGTTGCATTTTGATTTACTGTAGCTATACAAGCAACTGTCCATCTTGTTCGTCTTTTGCTAGTTCACACCGCGCAACACGAAGGGATATTGAAATAGTTGGAATAGAATATATTCCTAACATAATATTATTTGCTGCGTTTGCAAAGTTCATGTATTAGATCTAATGTGTGACGACTCTCCTGTGTATTTTACGATTTCATAGTTCGCAGTAATACCTTTCAAGCACACATACAAAATACTGTTCCAGGAAAATCGCATTTCCATTGTGTGCACAGTACGGCATATCCGATTGATGGATCCCCTGAAATAGTTTCTTCAGTTTGCTTCCATACTATTAACTTTATTGAATTTATATCGCCACATTTCAAATTACATTTGCGCAAAATTCGGGCTGACGTTATAGGAACTTGGGAAACATCTCAAGATTCTTGCGCATTATGCTCGTCATATATTATATTTATATTTTATTGAGAGCACGTTAATGCTAACGTTAATGAAACTTGGAAAACTTGGCGGCAGGGATATCTCAGCGGTCAGCGCGCACTTGTTTAAGTGCGTCTTGGGAACGTGGTTTCGAATCCTGACTTTAGCAAACTATTGTGTGATTTCTGGATATTAGTGACCAGTGCCTTGAGAAGCTCCCTGAGCTTGTACGTGCGCTATATAAGAAACATCTCAAGTCATCTATGCTCTGCCTTGTTGATTCCGCCTGCATTCTAACGAGTTCGAAGATCAAAATGATGATAGGCATTCACAAAATAAAACCTCTCCTGACAGTTTTGATCTTACGGTCTTTCCTATTGATAAAATTAGTAAAGGACGTTTCTCGAAAGACAATGTTTTATCTATATTCTTCAAAAACCGTTATAACTCGTCTGAACTCTGAAGAAACCTTTTTATTCTTCATTATAGTAAAATTAGAACCGTCATGGCTCCTGCAGCAATGTCCGTTTCCAAAGGAATAAAACCGTACTTTATTTCAGTCTGGAGACAAAAACAATGTCTTATAAAGACGAAAAGTTGACGAAACGTTTTCAAATGTTGCTTGACGGACAAAGAGCGCACGCTTTTGAATTTCAGCTCGATTAGACCTGCAAAATAACACAACAAGTAAAGAAGATCCTGTGTGACATAAAGTGAAATCCTAACGTAAAAGCAAGTTGACAGAATGCGGGTGAGGGTTGGGGTTTGGGGTTTGGGTGCCGCACTGCACAAAAGGCTGATCAATGATTGAGCGATTCTGCAACACAAAGACATTGAATAAAAAATAACACCCACCGAATCCACCGTCCAACTTTTCCTCTCCCTCCTTCCTCCTCCCCAACAAGTGACAGAGTGGCTGCTGTCTTCTCTTTCCTATACATTGCCATATGGCTTGAAAGAAAGACAAGAACGATCAATAAAAAAAAAATACACAAAAGAAGGAAGAAATGAAGATAGAGAAAGAGAAGGACAGAAAGAAAATGTTAGATTTAGACGGAATGAAAGCTAGAAAAGGGAGGCAGCAATAGAGGAAGACAATCGGCTGGAAAGAAATGAAAGCTGAAAAACAGAACTTAGAGAGAGAGAAAAAGAGAGAGAGAGAGGGAGAGACAGACAGACAGACAGACACACACACACGCACACACAGACAGCCATGTAGACAGACAGAAACAGGGGCCTACTCCTGAGGGAGTAGGGAGGGGGCAAAGAGTGGAAATAATAATTCAGAATTGACTCATTTTACAAACATCATACAATTTAGAGTGCGCAGCTTAAGGTCCAAAGGGCCAGCGCAGGTTTGCACCAAGATTTGCAACGAATTTCCCTGTAGACCACGAGTAGGATTTTCTGGTATTGTATGTCCGTGTCTCCGAATGTCTCTAAAGATGATACAGAAATGTTAAAAGAAGAAGAAGAAGGAGGAGGAGGAGAAGAAGAAGGAGGAGGAGGAGGAGAAGGAGAAGGCCAATTTCAATTGCTCCGGTGAGCGTCTTTTTCTTGTTCTCTTGCTTTCTTGTTCTTGTTCTTCTTCTTCTCATCCTCGTCCTCCTCCTTCACATCCTCGTCCCTCCTTCACATCCCCTATACCTCCTCCTTGTTGTTGTTGTGTTGTTGTTGTTGTTGTTGTTGTTGTTGTTGTTGTTGTTGTTGTTGTTGTTCTTCTTCTTCTTCTTCTTCTTCTTCTTCTTCTTCTTCTTCTTCTTCTTCTTCTTCTCTTCTCCTCCTCCTGCTCTCCTCCTTCTTCCTTTTTCTCTTCATCTTCTTCCCCTCCACCCCACTCACAAAATACGTATCTTCAAAGGACATTCTGAGGTCTCAGTAATTTAGCCCTGCACAGTGTAATTCCTTTGAAATAATCTGCTGAACGATTCCCACGAGTCGGCAAAAAAATTATTTCCTGATTTTATTTCTACCTCCTTTTTCACCATTTTTTCCTTCTTCTGCTTTTTTATGCTTCCTTTATTTCTCGCTGTTCTTTCTTTTAAAACTTTTTTTTTTTGCATTTTTGTTTAATTTCCAGACTTACCTGGAAATACTTTGGAATAGACTGTGGGAATCAGAACGAGCCAAATGTCGGTCTGTGTGTCTGTCGGTCGGTCTGTTAGAAGCACTGGAACCGTTTTGTTGCTAAACACGTTTTTTTTTTGAATATCTCAAGAACATCTAGACCGATTTTGATGATATTTGGTATACGGAAACTTCAAATCATGGGCCATCCTTCAGCATCAGTCCGGGTGTCGGTCAGTTGGTCAGTCAGTAGGTCTGTTGCACCAAATGAAACTTTTTTTCTGTAAAACATACTTTTTGCATTATCTCCAGAATAACGTAACCTGCGGTTTTTCTTTCTTCTAAATGTCTGCATAGACAATAATTATACTATGCATATAGTACACAATCAATCAATTAAAATAATTATTATGAAATGAGATTGTCACTGTGTCAGAAAAAATTGCATATCATTTTGGGTTACAGGTCAATATACTTTATTTCCAATTCTATCCAAGAAGTTTGGCTTGGTGAAGCTATAATTAGTGTAATAGATCGACAATTGCTTAGTCTCACCAACAGCTTGCTTCACAAACAATCCAAATTTTAAAAGCAGAAAGACTTTACCATGTCCAATTGCTGCATACAAAACTCAGAATTCCACAACCAAAGAGCATCATATATCGCACCACTATAAATAAAGGCGCAGCCTATCACCCAGTTAATCTGAAAGCAAAAGAAAATATAGAACGCGCGATAAACCCAAATAATGCCTTTTCACACCATTTCAGATACCCGATCATAAATCTCTTGTGTGGTACAAAGTTGCCCCCCATTCCATCAATGTCTGTCTCAATGAGTTTGCCCTCACTTCCAGTTACAATACCAAGTATCTACACCATCCATGGCGGAAAGCTAGTATGTGTAGCAAAGATATAGCCTACTCCACCGTCCTCTGATACGCAGGTGATTGGAGCCAATTGCACAATTCCTCAGATAGATTGACGAATGATTGGCTGCTGTGTTCGATTGCTGCACCCCTTGACCGTTATTTCAAGCTTTTTACTACCTTCCCTTTTTTCCCCAGACTGATTTTTCTATCCACGATTGCGATTGATTTTCTCAGCCCTAAAGCAATAATCGTTTCCATTAGTACAGCGTAGACTTCGTGGGTGGGCAATAGCTTCATCAATAACTGTATCGATAGTACTTGTTCCTTGCGGTCCTGACAAGGTTGAAGCCCATTTGGAAAGACAGAACCATCAGTCTACATTCCAAGGTAAGGCTGCTGCGCTCCCATGTCATCTCCATCTTCCTATAAGCTTGCGAAACATGGACCCTCACAGCAGATCTACAACGAAGAATACAAAGCAAGGAGATGAGGTGCTACAGAAGGCTTCTGGGCATTTCCTATACCCAGTAATCACTAACAACAAAGTCCGACAGACCATCATACAAGCCATTGGACAACACGATGACATGCTAACAATGGTGAAGAAACGGAAACTCCGATGGTATGGCTACGTCACTAGCGCATCAGGCCTTGCGAAACACCATCCTGCAAGGCACGGTGCAAGAAGGCAGAAGAAGAGGGAGACCGAAAAAAAAGTTGGAGGACAACATTCGAGAATGGAGTGGCTTGACACTGACCGAAGCCATGAGGGTTGCTGAGGACGGAGAAAGATGGAGTACGCTGGTTAAACGATCATCTGTGGTGCCCCAGCGACCTTTGAGTTACGAGATATGATAGAATAGGATATTACGTGTTTAAAAGGAAGTTGATCTGGTTTAGTATATAACCGTTTCAAAGAGACAATTTATTGTTATTCAAGCAAATGGAAAGAACAAATGAAGAAAAAATAAACCCGCCCTATTCGAGGTTTTCACCGGATGGCGTTGCAGTGGGCTCCAGTGCTTTCAATGAGAAAGCTGCCCAATCTTTACCTCTTGGATAAATTATCTGATTGAAAAAATCCTTCAGCGGTCAAAAGGTTAATCGATGGACCTCCAAACATTGTTTCTCTTGCGCTTCAACTCGCAAAGCCCAGACCTTATTGACTTCAAGCACGACAGATTAAAACAGCCAGAGGCCTCAACCCTACTTTTTTACAGAACGAATCTTTTTAGAATTGATGTAACTAACTGACCCGACTTTCCTGTCATTGTTTTGTATCATGACTTTAACATTATGAACCCAATACAGCCTGGTGTCAACTGAGACGACGTCACCAAATCTAATGAAAAAATAATCGAAGAAGTTTAAAGCTTGCCATTCAAGCTCAAGTGAAGTTACGGTTAACACCAGATAGTTTAAACAACTTGAGATCTTATGTTGACTTGAATATAGTTGATCTCTTTCAGGAAAGTCAAAGAACAACAGAAACCAGGAAAGGGTTTGAAAATAAGCAGGTTTTTCCCCCCAATAATAGTGTATTTGAAATTGCCCGATTTTCACTGTACTTTCAATGTAAGATCTTCGAAGTGTGCAGAGGTCATTCGAACTCCTTCGTCAGTGTCACAAATATGTCCAATACGTACTAGAGATGAACTTTTAGGAGTACAACATTCTTCACCAGAGGACAAGAGACAAACTTTAAATCTGCTCCAACGAACTGACCCCTTGGAGGTCGGATGGGGTTGTTGAAGCTGACAAGCAGGTAGCAATATGAGCGTTCAACTAGTTGTTTATTGAGTTACGAATTGTTTTTAAATAGCTCAAGCACCCTCCTCCATATAAATCTTGGTGTATATAGCTCAAGGTATCCGCTGGTCATCGAGGTCACAGCATAAGATGTGTTAAATCGGTTATTTGACCCAGAGGTGCCAGTTTCACTTAATATTGTCAGCAATGAAAAAAATACTGTCTCGCTTGCACTAGAGATGAAAATCCGTGTTATCGCAGTGAATTGGTGTTTATACCTATAGTAGCAGAAACACTCTAAATGTGCACAGATTTAGGAAAACGAAATCGAATATTTGCCGTAAAGGACAGAAAAACGATTGTAAAATAATCTGTTCGATAATGGTTATTATTCGGGCGGCAAATCAGTCAACCAATAGTAGATACAGAAAAGGCAATAACAAAGACATAGCATAAAAAGCACAAGTCCATTAAATTGCAAAGATTATTTGTAATTTTCAAACTGTATCAATGTATGCAGGCGTGTACATGCACAGGATGCATATGTTCGTGGACCTGAGCGGAGTTGTTAACATTTGGCAGCATGGGTCCCAAATCACAACTAGACCAGAAGTGCAGGTGCAAATTGTAGCACAAAAGCTAAATTCTATTATAAGGCAAACTTGTCAGCATTTAAAACAGTCTAGGCAAAAGAATCCAGATCGCATGTCTGCAGACGTGGGGGAGACTGACAGGAATCACTGCAAATTTAATTTCCCCGATTTTCACCAATAAAATGGAGGAGACACGGCAAATGCATAACAGATGGACATTTGAAGGCGTTCCTGCGAAGCATTTACTTCTTATTTTTTTCTTTTTAATTTTTTTTTCCAATTTTCGACTCCTCTTGCCTGCCAAGCGAGACTTGAAGAATGCAAGGAAACCGAATCGATCTGATTTTAAATTAACTCTGAGATTGCTCTTGCCTGTGAGCTAACAATCTCTAATGAAATTGCCGCTGCCACATAATGAAAAGAAAGGAGGTGATATTTAACAGTTTGCACATCGAATCTATTTGTTTGTGTCATGGTCGACGGCCAAGCCTTCTTCATCTTTTGTTGCTTTCTGTAAGTAAGCTGAGCCTTTCTTTCACATTATTCCTTTCTTACAATTAACGTTTTCGGAGTTATTCTACAATGAAGAAACAGAAGGTTACAGTTTTGTACACTGCAGTCATTGCTTTTTGACAGGGTCGACACGAAATGTTCTTTCAACTTTTGTTGCTATCTAATATCCATTCTTTGTATCCTTCGTTGTAGATCTGCTGTGAGGATCCATGTTTCGCATAGGAAGATGGAGACGACAAGGGATCGCAGCAGCCTTACATTGGAATGTAGACTGATGGTCCTGTCTTTCCAAATGGGCTTCAATCTTGTCAGGGCGGCAGTTGTTTGTGCGATCCCGGCGAGTATTTCCTGTCGGGACCCATTGTCTGATACGATGGCTACTACATATTTGAAGCTATGCACCGTGTTGAGGGATTGGCCTTGGACTTTGATGTCCATGTTGATGCCATTGGTGTTGTTGGTCATCATTTTGGTCTTCTCTGCACTTATTTTCATTCCATAGGCTGTGGAGGTGGTGTCAAGCCTCTGTACTAGTTGTTAAAGTTCTTGTTCCTCTCCAGCCAATCCATCAATGTCATCCGCAAAACGGAGATTGGATATTGCTCTACCCTCCATATTGACTGTGCCTTCGTGATCTGCAAGGACATCTGACATGATGCGCTTTACGCAGATGTTGTTGATGTTAATATGTTATCAATACAACTTATGTTAATCTGATGAATAAAAATTGAAGAGTGTTGGAGAGGGTAGGCATCCTTGACGCACCCGATTGTTGTTCTGAACCAGTTTCCGATGGCGCTATTGTGGAAGACTACAATGGTAGCCTTGTCATACAGGCTTTTGATGACTTCAATAATTTTAGGGCTGATGGTTGCCCACAAAAGCATGGAGATGAGGTGCTACAGAAGACTTTTGGCCATTTACTATACTCCGCACATCACCAATGACGAAGTCCGACAGACCATCACACAAGCCATTGGACAACATGATGACATACTCAAAGTGGTGAAGAAACGGAAACCTAGAAGGTATGGCCACTTCACCAGAGCGTCAGGCCTTGCAAAGACCATCCTGCACAATATAATCAGTGGCATATAAACCTTATCAATAAATCCTATATATAGGACTAACGAGCAAAGGGCCACAAGCATTGAACAAGTCAAGTCAAATCAGGTTAATATCTGTTGTTGTTGTTATTGTTGTAGTTTTTAATGCAAAAGGTTAAACAGTTTTATTTCCGTGTTGTTGTTTTTTTTTCGAAACCACCTAAACCACCAACTAAATTCAATATTGCGAACGTCGATCTTCTGGGATATAAAAAGGATGCTGAAAATACCCTGCAGTAATGGGGTGACCTCGTGGCGCAGTGGATAAGTCGCCGGTTTCCTATGCCGAAGGTCGCGGGTTCGATTCCCGAGGGTTTTCTCCGGGCACTCCGGTTTCTTCCCTCCCTTCAATAATGGTACTGGATGCAGTCAATACACAATTTTCACAAATAAAAATTCGATTTTCTTTCCGTCTTCCAGTAGCGATCTCCGTGCCTTTACACCACCTGTTTGAGTGATGGATGTGTATTTGTTGTGTGTGTGAGGGTGGATGAGACAGGTGAGCGTGTATGTTGGTACAGATTGCCGCACTTTGAGCCTGATTGATTTGGGGAAAGGCGCGTACATAGCATCCTGTATTATTATTATTAATGTCGTAGCTGATATTATTATGTTTCTTTTCTACCTGGTTGGCGTGGCTCAGTGGTCATGGGCGTTACACACTAGGCAAGAGTGCAACAAGTGTGTGTCGAGAGCGATGTCGGTTCGATACTGCCTTTTCTTTTTTTTTCCTCTTCCTTTTTCTATGTCGCTGCATTTTTTGTTTCAGTGTCACCGCCTTCAGCAAACCTTTAATGTGGGGGAATAGTTTCTGCTGTTTTATTAACGTCATCGAGATGATAAGACGTACGGACGCATTCACACACATTTGTACCACATACATATATAAATACAAACATACATGTAAAATACCTAATTATATTAACTGAGCCACTGCTAATTTAACGCTTACATCAAAACTTAGGTTATCAATGGAATCGATAATACCGATAATTCATTTTGCAAAAATGGACGAATATCACTGCATTGACGTAATACATGTTTCAGAGAAATAGATTCACCACATATGCATTTCATAGTTTTACAATATCTGGTTTTAATTGGGTTTAATATGTTTCTATAATTGTTATATTCAAGAACAAGAATAATCCCATACACCTGTTGACCTGTAACAGTGTATCACATGTCCAGCAAAATAATGTAGCTTGAAATTTATTGCATACACATAAAAAAGATGACTGGGCCTAAAGAACTCACAGCACAGAAAATATAATCAATCAAAGAAACACACAACCAGAAACAGCTAAGAAAACTGATTATGAAACAAATCGAAAATCATTTTCAGCTGAAAGAAAGGCCTAAATTTAGAAACACAGCTGCCATTGATTTTCTTTAAATCTCATGTTGCCGGCACTTCGCTTTTTCCCCTCGCCTAAAAGTAATATTTCAACCCTCGGCCCGCTTTGATTGTAAACAGTTTTGTCTTCATAAGCCCGTAGGCCGTATAAGTGCTAATTTAAAATTTATCTGTCAGCTGTATTGATATTGAAAGGTGGAAACCGGATGCCTAGCATGCGGGACTTTGGTTTGAAGAAATAATTAGGACGATGTTGACAGCGCTAGTGTGAACTGGACTAGCGAGGTAATTGACATTCTGGTCAGCTTCAAATCACGATTCGAGCGAATAACTCGCATAAATTAAAACCCAAAACACATGCATTGCGTTTGAATTTTAACACCACGGTTGATAATTAAAGTTTATGTGGGCTCGTGGAGAGAGAGAGAGAGAGAGAGAGAGAGAGAGAGAGAGAGAGAGAGAGAGAGAGAGAGAGAGAAAGAAAGAGAGAGAGAGAGAGAGAGAGAGAGAAAAGCCGTGGTCACACAGCACTCCACGTCTTAATCACGGCCAAAGCGCGTCCAAAATTTGTTACCCGTGGAGTGGACGTTGTTGTTCGCGTTGATGTCGAGGTTAAGACGAGCTACGGTCGAGGTATAGACGTGGCAGGACGCGGGGAGAAATCTGAACGGCATCGAACGCGGCAAAAAGTTTTGAACTGCAAGCCCCGGTCACACAGCCCTTTACGGCTGAATCACGGCCAAAGCGCGTCCAAAATTTGTTACCCGTGGAGTGGACGTTGTTGTTCGCGTTGATGTCGAGGTTAAGACGAGCTACGGTCGAGGTATAGACGTGGCAGGACGCGGGAAGAAATCTGAACGGCATCGGACGCGGCAAAAAGTTTTGAACTGCTCAAAATTTTAGCCCGCGCTCAACCACGGGTAAAACACGCGGTAAAGACGTGCAACACACGCGTGGTAATCCGTGTTCCGGCAGTGATTAGAACTTGGGGAGACGCGGTAAGACGCGAAAGTTTAGCGTTCAGTCATTGGACGCATGTACCGCGTTGGAATCACGGGAAATAGCGTGTGTTTAGCGGCTTATCACTGACAAAGCACTACCTACAAACCTTTTGCCGCGTCCGATGCCGTTCAGATTTCTCCCCGCGTTTTGCCACGTCTATACCTCGACCGTAGCTCGTCTTAACCTCGACATCAACGCGAACAACAACGTCCACTCCACGGGTAACAACGTCCACTCCACGGGTAACAAATTTTGGACGCGCTTTGGCCGTGATTCAGCCGTAAAGGGCTGTGTGACCGGGGCTAAAGAGAGAGAGAGAGAGAGAGAGAGAGAGAGAGAGAGAGAGAGAGAGAGAGAGAGAGAGAGAGAGAGAGAGAGAGAGAGAGACTCGTCAACAGCAAACACAAACCACCCACTTACCCACCCACCCCCACCCACCCCCCAAAAAAGCCCACCATCAACAACAAAAACGTAAGCAAAACAACGCATTAGTCAACGTTGAAATATTAAACGCAGAAATTTTGAAACAGCAGTGTAGAACCAGTAATAGACTCTAACTTGCTGTTAAAAGTCTTCTTTCATCTCTAGTCATTGATAGCCACTCAGTAGGTAATCATTGCCATCCCATGAGGAAGAAATGGTTCTGCACAACGAACCTTAAGAATAGGGATCTTTGGGGCGTCCTCTTTAAGTCCACACTGAGGGACAAACATTTTTCGGGGCCGGGTAGCTCAGTTGGTAAGAGCGTCTTGCTAGTAACCGAAAGGTCGCTGGTTCGAATCCCGGATTGGTCAACGTGTGATCATATTATTTTCCCCTTTACCAACAACTGGCCCGCTGGTGTCTGTATAAATCGGTCCAGTAGTCACCTATATGCGAAAGTGTCGTGTGACTATAATCTACAAACAACAACAACATTTTTTAAAATCATATACATGTGTGGATGTGTGTGCGTGTGTGTGTCTTTGTGTGTGTGTGTGTGTGAGAGAGAGAGAGAGGGAGACAAACAGACAGACAGACAGACAGACATATATTATCATAAGGGCGGAAGTAGTCTTGTAAACAGCGATCTTATTTATTTATTGCTTTAGATCCTGAGCTTTTAAGCAGCTATCGACGACGATACAACACCACGGACGACTGAACAAAGCACATTTTTTTAATTTGAGCGAGCCAGATTCGTTAACGTGCCGATGAGGCGACAAGCATGCTAAAGAGTCATTAGGCTATAGAAAGTCGACTCTTGTAAAAAAAAAGGATCGTGCCTTGTTGTCTAGCGCAGAACCGAACTCGGTGCACCGCCGGGCACATCAAAGCGTGCCATTACTTTGACCCCCGGAGCCATTGCCGCAGGAACGGTTATGCCGAAACTGGCCCTGAATGAAGCACAGAGAGGTTAGATGTAGAAGCAGTAGTCGTCCCCCCTCCCCACCCCTCTTGCCAATTTGAAAACATTCATCCCTGTCAATAGCAAAATACTTAGATCCCGCATGTTTCCATTTCATGCTCCCCAGTTGCATGCAGCCAAGTTCCGCCCTGTCCTTTCCTGTACCCATTGAGGTTCCATGTTCAATCATACAGGCCCTTTCATACTCTTGTGTAGGTCTCTTGGCAGTAATCAAACTGCAGAACTTTACTCAAGACTGGGTGAATCTATTTTTAGGAGGGAGGTGGGAGAGGGGATGCAGGGCATTGCGCACCGACCTATCACTACAGGGCAGTGGGGATGGGGAAAGGGGGAGGGGTTGGGAGAGAGCACATCGGTCTGTCACTAGTTTGGTTATTCGGAGTGGATGGGGGAAAGATGATGATATGTCTGTCAGTGGTTTAATCATGTAGTTCGTTGCTATAGATCATCAAGTTTCTGAGGTTTTTGTCTGCCTAATGTTAGAATCGTAAGAATGAATGACGTCTAGTATGAGCCATGTTTAGTTACGGCCCAGTATCTTGATAGACAATTGTTGTGTTGTCTTATTATAGCCAGCGTAGCACTTTGTTAGTAAAGACAGGGAGAAAGTATAAGAAGTTTGTAAACACGACCTTTATTCTAGAAAATTCCAGATCTAGCGAGGGGAAAAAAAATACTTGCTTGGTTTTGTCTTACCAAAACAGTTTGTCTAACGACTTCTAAACGTTGATCACACCTCCAGTCCTCCGTCTAGCGACCTTTCCATCCCAAGCTAATCCTTTGTTTCTGTTCCTCCGTTCCACCATTCCACTTCCACCATTTCTGACCCCGGTGCTTTCGCCCTCCTCGTACCGAAATTCGAACGCAGTAGACCTATGGATCTAGGTCTTCCATTACAAACTCCACAACCTTCCATCTTATTTCACTAGAAAATCGAGCATGAATGCATTCGAGCACTTCCTACTCAGCAAGAATGCAGGATGCCAAAGTCAAACCTGGTAATCTGCGGGACTCGCAAATACAGCTGTCGCTTGCTACCCCTGCATTGTACACGATCGATGACGTCCCTTTGACGAAAGCTCTCGTTAAGAGGAGGAAGAGAAAGCCGTAAAGAGCACCCCGCTTGCCTTGGCAAAGAGACTCTGAGGCAGACATCAACCTCCCCGTGGGCACGTGAGGTCAGTGACGTTGGTGAATTTGAGTGTTTCTAGCATAGGGTCTTGAACGCTTCATTAGAACACCGCTTTTGGACGCTTAAGCTATTGCGCCGCTTAACAATTCTATACAGGGACCACTAAGTGTATTTGTCCATCTGTTGTTCTTTTCACAAACGAAATATTATGTAAATGTACAATCTCTTTAATGTCTCTATGAAGCCTTGGACCAGGAAGAAAAGTTGTCAAAGTTTCAAAGGCCGGCATTAAGTGTACATTCTGTTTATTCAGTATTCTCGTTATAAATTAAAAATGCTAAACTTGTTCTATGAAAGTTATACAAGCTCTACAGCTTCGTGGAAAAGAATTTAAAGATACAATTCCATCTCTGTACCAGGATCGCACCTCCTGACAAGAAGGCGTGGACGTAGTAAGAGTAGAAAGGAAGCCTTTTTATGGTAAGCCTCGTTCGTCGCCACCGTTGTCGTCGCTGCTGTGGTAGTAGTGGTCGTTGTAGTCGACGTTGGCGGTGGTGCATTAGGCAAATGGAGTTGTCGTGCTGCCTGAAAAGCGGAAAGGTATTATCGGTCCGACCTTTTCCTCAGTAATAGGCTCACAAAACACACAGTACAGTGTCAACAGCACGAGAAGGGAAAGGACACTTGTGAATTGAACGATTCCCAGTAAATAGTCATACACGCACACACACACACACAACACACACACACACACACACACACACACACGCACACCCACACACACGTACACACACATGGTTTTCTTGGTCTTTCGGGGCTGACGTGTATGGGGTTGTTGAGCTGCGGGGCATTCAGTTTTTAAGGGCCTCAAGACCACATATTTCAGCATCACGAATACTTTTCAGCTTCACAGGGAGCATCGCACCATTACGACAAAAAATAACCTCAACGAAAAGTACGGTTTTAATATAAATCGATACATTTATGATGTGCCTATTAATAGCATCAAGGTTGATTCTCAAAATAGCACCACTGCGAAAGCGTGCATAGCAGGCACAGTTGTTTGTTTACGTAACAAAGAAGAGACGCCCAAAATTCAAAGCTTAGCGATCTGTTTGAGCAACGATGACCCATTATATCATCTTTTAATATGACAACAATGCAATTTTCTAAAGCAAACTCATTGTCACCACAGAACAAAACAGAAACAAATAAAATAAAATAGATTAAAGTAAGTAAATAAACGAAAGCCCTTGATGCTCCTTTGAAACGTAGAAAATAAATACTTTATTCTAGTTTAGACGCACATCCTATCTATCCTATCCTGTCCCATAACCCGAAGGTCGTAGGGGCACCACAGATGATCGCTTAACCAGCATACTCCATCTTTCTCTGTCCTCAGCAGCCCTCATGGCTTCGCTCAGTGTCAAACCAGTCCATTCTCGAATGTTGTCCTCCCACCTCTTTTTCGGTCTCCCCCTTCTTCTACCTCCTTGCACTGTGCCTTGCAGAATGGTCTTTGCAAGGCCTGATGATCTGGTGACGTGGCCATACCATCGGAGTTTCCGTTTCTTCACCACTGTGAGCAGGTCATCGTGTTGTCCAATGGCTTGTGTGATGGTCTGTCGGACTTCAATGTTGGTGATGTATTGGGTATAGGAAATGCACAGAAGTCTTCTGTAGCATCTCATCTCCATGCTTTGTATTCTTCGTTGGAGATCTGCTGTGAGGGTCCATGCTTCGCAAGCATATAGGAAGATGGAGATGACCAGAGAGCGCAGCAGTCTTACTTTGGAATGTAGACTGATGGTTCTGTCTTTTCAAATGGGCTTCAACCTTGTCAGGGCAGCAGTTGTTTGTGCGATCCTGGAGAGGACTTCCTGTCGAGACCCATTGTCTGACACAATGGCTCCTAAATATTTGAAGCTGTGCACTGTGTTGAGGGATTGGCCTTGTACTTTGATGTCCGTGTTGATGCCATTGGTGTTGTTGGTCATCATTTTGGTCTTCTCTGCACTTATTTCCATTCCATAAGCTCTGGAGGTGGTGTCAAGCCTCTGTACAAGCTGTTCAAGTTCTTGTTCCTCTCCAGCCAATCCATCAATATCATCCGCAAAACGCACATAGACGCACATAGTGTACTTTAATCTACCAGGGAATATGTCGAGGTTGCGAGCGAGATAGGAGGGATATTAGGTGGGCGTGGGTTGGTTGGGGTGGGAAAACAAGTTTCAAGTTTAATTCAAGTTTATTGTCTAGCCTCTGAGGGGATTTCAGGCAAGTGGGGCATACATAACGTCATAGAAAAAGCAAGATCAAAAAGCTGTGATCACATTATACCATGCATTCAAAACAATATGTACACAATATGAATACTATAACAATTCTGACAGGCACAAACACACACCTTATCATTATAAAATTGAGAAAAGAAATTAAAGATACAATTACAAAAGAAAAAAATTAAAGATACAAGAAAAACGTTATTCCATCCAATCATATACTATTTGAACAGTGAAAAAAAAAGAATATGACTAAATCGACATACATTTTTCCTCTTCTTTGAAGAATGTGCGTTCTTTGGATCATGAAGTTTATGTATATTTGGGTGGTGGTTATAATAATTTGATAGCAATACTTTACGGTTGTCTTGTAATAATGGAATATTACAAGAGAAAAAATAGTGGAACTCATCGCCGATTTCATTCTAGTTACACAATGTGCAGACACTCTCCTCCCTTAAGACATTCGAGTGTCTCAACCGCTGCACTGGCAAATTTTTACAACGTAATCTGAATTTTATTCTCCGCATATTGGTTTAAACAAATATTTTTATTCAAGGAAAAAACATATAATTAAAAAAACAATGATCTACAGGATTTAAAAAAAAAATTTACGTCCCCGGACACATTAAGCGTATAGGGGACGGGTGAACCACCACTTTACAGGATAGGCAACAAGCAAGCTTATATAAGCCCACCCTGTATGACAAAATTCGACATCTATATATTAATCGAGCAGCCTTTTCAGATCACGAGGGGCCGTTTTAGCCAACCAGCGGCTTTGTTGTGAAGTTAATTTTGAGCTTCACTTGGCTCCAAGTTTTACAGATTACAGCTGAACTGTCCATATAATTGCTTCCACGCGAGTTTTGCCATTCGGCGCTCGATCACCCGCTGCCGATACAACGAAACTTAACATTCTTTTCGATCGCAAAACGGCTTTAGTTTGCATTTTACTGCATCCAAAAACACTGTAAAAACACATGTGTGAGACGGTATTTTTAGAACCAATCATTTTTGTCCTTAGCCCTGCCATCATTTCCGCATACCATTTCTACCAAGGATTTCGTATTTTATTCCAAATCGCTTTTAATCGATCGGCGTTCGCTATATTGTTGTTTAATCCAGTTTCAAGTTTATAACACTAATAAAATCGAGGGGTTCAACATGTTTTATGATATGGGACCTAAAATCAGTTTAGAGAATTATAGCATCCCGTGGTTCAATGGATAAGGCGTTTGACTGTCAATAAGGAGACCCGGGTTCAAATCTCGCTTGGTCCTTGTTTTTTTTTTTTTTTAAATAAAATTTAATAATACAGAGCGAGAGAGATATAAGAGAGATATAGATAATAAAGAAAAAGAGCGGAACAGAGGCAACTGAAAAACAAAACGAGGTGCAAGTAAAATGCTAAAAAAAAAAAAAATAAATAAATAAATATATAAATAAAAATAAAATCATAGCACGGGTATTAATAACTGCTTCATATTCTTTTTTTTTTCATTTATCCATGATGCGTGTACTTCTTAGAACACTTAACATCTTATGCTTTTAAAAAAAAAATTAGGTATAGGTAGGTCTGTTTAAAAAAAAAAAAATTAGAAAATAACATTATAGTTTTATTGTAAATTTCATAGCATAATTAATTGTCATTCGATTCATCAGAAAAAAATATTAAATTAAGAGCAAACTTTACATTAAGAATAAATATTTAGAATCTAAATTAAAACTGAATTGTTCCCAAATAAATATCTGTAGGGACTAAAGGTCCATATTTACATTTACATGGCTTGGTGCTTTTTTTATGATTGCCTCAATTTGGTATTTCATTGGTATGTATTATAAGGAAAAAAGTTCTGTGCATGCAGTGATAGCATTGCCTTATTGTTTTAATCACATGCATGTGCAATAAATCAGTAATGCTGTTCTCCTCAAATAAATGATTATTGTGTTTTATTACAATTATAAGTTTATTTTTAATCTATGTCTCTTTTTAGTGATTCACCACTGACAGTGTACTTCAGCCTTCCACTTCCAGAATCATAAACACAACAAAGATTATTATATCAAAGATACTTTTATACAATGTGAATTAATTTTCGAGCTAATGTTAATTAAAAGTATCTTTGATATACTGTATATCTTAGTTGTGTTTATGATTCTGGAAGTGGAAGGCTGAAGTGCACTGTCAGTGGTGAATCACTAAAAAGAGACATAGATTAAAGATAAACATATAATTGTATTTTACTTTCAAAATACTTAGCAGTTCCTGTTGTGTTTACAATTTCTTCCACTTTCAGGCAATTGATATTTCCTACATGTAGTTATTGTACCAACACCACAACATAAACTATACACTATGTAGGCTACAATGGAACATTATAGTCTCAAATAAATTTGACTTCACTCAGTGGCTGACAGCTTGGACACCCAAAGATAACCTATAACGGGCATAAAATCAGCAACACAACAACAAAATATAATAGATACTTTTAATTATACAACAATACAAGACAAATGAATTTTCGTGCTTTGCTCTTCTTCAGATTAAAAACAAACATAAAATGACAAAATGCTGCAGAATGCACAAAAAAGTCACTTCCAGGAAAATTTTTGAAACGGGCATATAACATCAGGCCCAGCAATTGGGTCATCAAAAATTTATTTGGACGGGTAATAACTGCTAGTAATAATTAATTGACAGGCAACTGATAGTTGCATATAAATAAAGAAGAATACAACAATTTAACAAAATAATATAATAAATTGATTAAAGATAATAAGGTTTTGTAATTAATACACGGACATACACGCACACACATAAATAAATAAATAAATAAATAAATAAATAAATAAATAAATAAATAAATAAATAAAAGAAACAAATAAAAACGATGAATCAAATAATTAGCTAGAAATTAAATGCGTATATTAATAAGAAATTGACACTTTAAAACCAATAATTGAAAAAGGAGACGTGTGTATGTGTTTGTTTGTGTGTGTGTGTGTGTGTGTGTGTGAGAGAGAGAGAGAGAGAGAGAGAGAGAGAGAGAGAGAGAGAGAGATGGTTTGAGCTGAACACCGGGACGTTTGTGCGGTGAAGCGGAGAATTTCACTTAACGAAAACGCTTTGACTGTTTGATAAAACTCTTGAGTGGTACTGAAAAGAAGTTGATTGTCAGGTAGAGAAAAGTTTGGTTTCCGTGTAGTAAGTAATTTAACGGTACTTGTTCTTGCTTGAGGGTAGCGATAGTAGTTATTCTGATGTTAGTATAGAGGGGACAGTGAAAGAGAAAATGTTCGACAGTTTCATTTTGAAAGCCACATGAGCACGAGGGGTTGTTAGTTAAATGCCGAGTGAACAGATCGTGATTGAGATCGTGATTGAGATCACTCATATTTCTTCTGAGTCGACAGTGTATTATTTGTTCTTGCCTTTTTCCAATGTAAAAATGCGGATGATTGCAAGGGTCGTCTTTGTGAAGATAACGTTTAAATGCTCCTATTGATGTGGTTTGCTGTATGCTGTCTGGTAGAGAATTCCACTCCGCATATTGTTTGATACATGTAACATATTTAAAAAACAAACAACATGTTTGAACGTCATATTTGTTACACATAATTATTATTAAACACATCATGCTGCTAAGACTGAACAAATTTGTCCTCTAATTATTTTTATTTATTAATCTTTTTTAATTGATAAACTAAAAAAAAAGGCAAAATGAACCTCTAATATCTAGCCAAATATGAGACATACCAAAGTCGTCTAATTTTGGACGCACTGTTTCCAACCTTAGTAATCTGTACTAAATATTATTATACATAACCTGACGTAGACATAACATAAGCACTGAGATTGTACATGAACCTTGAACGAAAAATTCTTTACAGAGTTTGTACCAAGAACTAAGTAATCTACATTTTGCATATAATGACACAAGGAATTGAGCGACTTCTCCGAGAATCATACATGAAGGTGTGATAAGTTTCGCATTTAACAACAGCTTAAAAATTTTTAGATGCAACTTGTCGCACGCAATTACATTTTCAAACCCCCAAACTTCATTGCCATACAGAATTACAGGCACTATACATTTGTTAAACATGTCTATTTGTAAATCGATAGGCTGTTTAAATTTTCTACATTTTTTTAACATTGAAAACATGGTCTCCTGGCAGAGTTACACTGAGATACAATTGATTTATTAAAATTATTATTATAGTTGAAAATAACACCTAAGTATTTATATTCCCACACTGTCTACCCTCTCACTGTTAAATGAGAAATTAGGTAAGTTACGTATTTTCCCACGTGAAAAAATAAATACTTTCCTCAGCCCAAAATTTGCACAATAAGTACTTAGCACATCCAGAGCTCGCTGCTTGTCTTCAACTGACTCTGTCAAATAGCTGTATCATCAGCGTAGAGCAAAACAAAAAGGTGAACATAATGAGTGATATCAGCGAAGTTAAAATCTTCCGTTAAGGATTTATTTAGGCAGATATAGTCCACTAACGTGATGGGCAAGAAATAATTTAAGGTCTAATTTAATTTAGTATAATTTAATTTAATTTTATAATTAAAAATTAATGAAAAAAGAATTGGTGATAAATTCTCACCTTGTCGAAGGCCAATATTGCAAGTAAAAAAACTCTGATATACCTTGACTAGTTTTTACACAGGATTTGGCTTTAAAGTACAGTACATGTCTTTTATAATAGTTAAAATCTTTCTACAGATACCAGAACTTAAGAGTTTTCCCCATTACATTAATGATTATTGCTTTAGGTTCAGCGGAATCTTCCGAACCAAATCAGGACTGGACAACCCCTGATCCGCATAAAAAATCTGCTGAAACAACCCTAGTGGTAAAACTGAAAGCTCTCCACCAGCCAGTCACTTTATAATAAAGACATCCCACGCAGGGGACGCTGAGGCTATACTCTAATTTATCGAACCCCCGTATACAAAAACAAAATAGAATACAAACATCATTATAAATTATCAACAAAACACATACATATAAAATGCCTACATCGCTAAATAATAACATCATAGGAAGCCCTAGTGACCACCTGGCAGAGGGCGTCCAATATTCCCAAGTTGATCCAACAGACCTCAAACACAAATAAGGTGTCTTGTCCCGGAAGAGTTTTCAAGAAAAAAGGTAGGTGACTGGTCTAGCGAAGAAGAAGATAGTATAGCAGATTGATAGAACAGAGCAGTAATGAGAAAGAACAAATGAGAAAGACGGCGACAGAGGGAATTTTAAGCACTAAATTTCCAGAAAGTGGGGATACTATTTATACTGAAACCCCCGGCACCCCAATGGGGGAAAGTTTTTTCCATAACAAATTCCTCTGAATACTGTCAAAAGCTTTTCTTTAAATCTACAAAAGTCCAATATAATTTAATTCCATCCTATCTTATCCTATCCTATCCTATCCCGTAACTCAAAGGTCATTGGGGCACCACAGACGATCGTTTAACCAGCGTACTCCATCCTTCTCTGTTCTCAGCAACCCTCATGGCTTCGTTCAGTGTCAAACCAGTCCATTCTCGAATGTTGTTCTCCCACCTCTTTTTCTGTATCCCTCTTCTTCTGCCTCCTTCCGTTTCTTCACCACTGTGAGCATCTCATCGTGTTGTCCAATGGCTTGTGTGATCGTCTGTCGGACTTCATTGTTGGTGATGTGCTGGGTACAGGAAATGCCCAGAAGTCTTCTGTAGCACCTCATCTCCAAGCTTTGTATCCTTCGTTGTAGATCTGCTGTGAGGGTCCATGTTTTGCAAGCGTATAGGAAGATGGAGATGACAAGGGAGCGTAGCAGCCTTACCTTGGAATGTTGACTGATTGTCCTATCTTTCCAAATGGGTTTCAACCTTATCAGAACAGCAGTTGTTTGTGCAATCCTGGAGAGGACTTCCTGTCGGGACCCATTGTCTGATACGCTCCTAAATAATTGTAACTATGCACTGTGTTGAAGGATTGGCCTTGGAATTTGATGTCCATGATGATGCCATTGGTGTTGTTGGTCATCATTTTGGTCTTCTCTGCACATATTTCCATTCCATAGGCTCTGGAGGTGGTGTCAAGCCTCTGTACCAGCTGTTCAAGTTCTTGTTCCTCTCCAGCCAATCCATCAGGGTTATCCGCAAAACAGAGGTTGGAAATTGCTCTACCCCCTATGCTGACTGTGCCTTCGTGATCTGCAAGGGCATCTGGCATGATGCGCTCTAGGAAGATCCTAGAATTTCTGTCCACGTTGAAGGTTAAAATTGGTTAGAGAATAAAGAGCAAAGATATGGTCGACCGCCGAAGAATTTTTTTTCTTCTGAAGCCCGCCTGCTCCTGACCTAAGAGATCGTTACATTCAAGAAAAGCATGTATTCTTTCATTTACGATACTAGAGAACAACTTTCTAAAACAGCTTAAAATAATAATTCCTTTATAGTTATCAACGTTTTTAGTATCATCGTTACCTTTATATAAGGGACGACGTTGGGGCCAATTCGGAGACTATAAGTGTCGGGGAACAGAGAAAAGGACTTATAAAATAAGGGTTTCTAATCCAGTTGGTGGTGTCCCAGTAACGTTTCGGTCGTTGGAAAGGGAAGTATTTTGGAACCTCTCTTTTCTCTAGGCCAGCTTAATTAATAAAGACAGTGCCTATTTCCTCTCTCTCGCTGCTTTACATTCCCAGCGTTTTAAACAGATCCAGGTACCCATTCACAGCTAGCTGGGTGGATTAGGGCGTGCCGTGCGCTTGTTTTAGTCTTTTAATGTCGTTTGGTAGTTGCCTTCCAAGCGTGGTCACCCATCCAAGCACTAATCCTTCCCGACGTTGCTTAATATGAAACATTGCTAGCGTGTGTCCAAATCACTACACTTCGCGCGCCAACCAACTCTCGAACTTACGGTAACTATTGCAGTTGGCAAATACAAATTGTGTTAAAGTGATCGGATTCTCCCAAGTGATAATGATCTCATCTAACTTCCCTGGTTTACCACAGTATAGACTTCACTATATTTCATTTGCTGAGTGTTGAGGTAGCGAGAGGAAACGATTATTTGAACATACTATAACAAATGTTGTTCTTGATTGACATGCACTTTTGCTATTTACTTTGATGTCGAAAAACTAGCACCTTTTCACAGAAATTTCTTATACTTTTTCCTTTATCATTTACATCTATCCTAAATCAGTTTGAGTAGACAGTCACCTTTTCTCTGTTGACTGCGGTAACTACGACATCAATGGCATCAACTGTGAATAAGATGTTGCTTTTGTTCTTCTGTTGGCCAGGTTCAAGAAAAATAAAACCTTCTTATGAGGCTACATATAAAATCAATGATCCCGTCCTTCTAACTCTCCCTGTTTCAATTTCTCTCCTTCTTCAACTTTCCTTCTGCGTAAAATAATAAGGCAAAATTTCGTACTTTTTTTTTTTCTCTCAATGGACTGACCGCTAAAGGTCCACAGAGTATAAAGAATGTTCCGCTTGCTTTCACAATTTCTCAATACAGCCACGCCCAAATTTCAGTGATCATAACCTTCTTGGCTTTACCGTCCCAAACCTCCCCTTTTCTTCCCCATCTCCTCCCGAACACTCTCCGGCAATAAAAATTCTTGACTTAATAAGGTGTGTCATTTCTGACCCAGATTCCTCTTGTTTTTCGCCACAACTCCTTTGAGGCGAACTTCCACCCACTCACTTTTCTCTCTCGGTATTTCTCTCTCTTCAGGGGTAGATCAAGGAAAGGGGGGTCCAGGGGTTCCGCGCTCCCCCTCCCCCCAACATTTTTTTTAAAAAGGAAAGAAAGAAAAAGAAAAAAGAGAAGAAAGGAAAAAGAGAAAAATGTAATACAATGAAATTAAATACAAATAAATAAAAATAAAATTGTTAAAAAATGTGTTGCGATGTCTACTATAAACATCCAATGCCTATGGATGCTTGCGGTCGAAAGACTATCTTATCAGAGACCTTTATGAAGCACAGAAACTGGGTTCGTAGTTCTTCTTCCTAGGAAAACCTCCAGCCTACGTCATAATTTTTGGGCGTCCGGAAGGTCACGACCTCCTCATTTGCATTACGCAGAAAACTTCGCTGAGTGAAAATGCGGAATTTTCTTAATTTTGACAAATCGTGATTCTCATGTAAGTTTCTGTTATTTTTTGCATATATCGGGTCAACTGCTATAAACGTAAGCTTGAATAAATGCTTTGACTGTATTCTCTCACCATAATTATGTTCATTAAAATACGTGTACTTTGCTCCGAAAAAAACGGTACTGTTCTTGGGCTGCTTTTGCTTTCAGATGTCAAATCGCGGAGGAGCTTGTGGTTCCGATTGAGGTTTTCAACACAAGTTTTGCATTATTTCTAGGTTCCAAGTGTCTCCTAAAGATGTAAAAATCACTTTTTTTAAATGTATTCTTATGAATCTTTGGTTTAGATGAGCCCTATACTACTAGATTCGTAGGCTTAAACGGGCTATTTAGTAAGCTAGCGTAGGCAATGAACACAAGTGGGGGTTATCGAAGGTTTATATATATATATATTTTTTTTTTGTTACAGCAGAAGAAAAAAATTACCAAAGCTCTATCATAAACTTCAACTAAACTTTCGTTGGGAAAAGTGTCTGTTTTAGCCCGTGATTAACCAAATCTAAAGACTCGTGCGTTTTCGAGGAAAACAACCTCCGCAAACTATAAAGTTATGATGGCATTTATCCCCCCTGGATAAGGACGAATAAAATTTGCGTGGACTAAGAAACTGAAGGCTTTCTTCTCACCACTGCCAATGGGCGGTAAATAATCGTTATATTATTATTATTATTATTATTATTATTATTATTATTATTATTATTATTATTATTATTATTATTATTATTATTATTATTTGTTTTACTTTTTAAAATGTTAAAAACAAAATTCTATTGCGCTATTTCAGCAGATATCTGCTGGCGTCATTTGTGCATTAAAACTCAGTTCTTAAGTTGTTTAACTTTTTGCATGATTTTCAAATGACAGCATTTTCTTATTTGTCGGCGGTACAGGAATAATATTTAGTTCTGCGTGAACGTCGTTCTGTCCTCTCGACAAGTAGTTTATTTATATGACTTCAGCTTACGATAAAAAATAAAAAAAGGATTACGTCACAAATTTCTTTATGTTATTTTTTTTTAAATTAAATTTTTTTAATTATTATTTTTTTTTAAATTTCAGTTGAGCTTAGATCTAATATGCTTTAAACTCAATGCTTCACAATCGAAAATGTAGGCCTACTTAGGCAGACATTCGATCTGAACACCTACACCAAGAAGAAAGAAGACTCCGGGCATGTTCTAGTAAAAAGCATACTTTCAAGCATTCTTACAATTGAAAATGTGGTATATAACAAAGAGAGATAAATTAATGAATCCCTCAAACTAACATATAAAGAAATGTAGATACATTTTGGTTTGTATACGTAAGTATGTGTCTCTGCATAGCTTATATAGAAAATAAAACAATAAATACTTTTTGGTTCTGTACGCAGAATGATAATGCATTATTTCATCAGGTCTGTTTGGGCTGATTCCAAAGATTCTAAATCCATTTCGGAAGCGTTATTAGAGGCAGAGATATTAGCAATCTAAAATGTAAACTCCGATGGTATGGCCACGTCACCAGATCATCAGGCCTTGCAAAGACCATCCTGTAAGGCACAGTACAAGGAGGTAGAAGAAGAGAGAGACCGAAAAAGAGGTGGGAGGACAACATTCAAGAATGGACTGGTTTGACACTGAGCGAAACCATCAGAGTTGCTGAGGACAGAGAAAGATGGAGTACGTTGGTTAAACGATCATCTGTGGTGCCCCTTCGACCTCCGAGTTACGGGATAGGATAGGATAGGATAGGATAGAAAAAATGTATGTACAGCTGACCAAAGTTTCCATTTGAAATGGCACATTTAGCCAACTTTGACATTGTAGCCTACTGTAAGCAGGGATGCTGAAATAAATCAGACACTATATTTGTTATAAGAGGAGTAAAATAAAACACAATGTTTGATAGGGTGACATTGGTTCTGCGCATAACCTTCGCAAGAATGCTCCTATTTCTCTATTTCTTTATTTGTAAGTAGTTCTATGTTATTCTATGGTATTCCATTTGTAAGTAGTTTCTATGGTATTTCTTTTTCATTTGTTCTTCAGCAACGCTGCACTATGATTGTGCTTGTACCTTTTGAAATAGTGAGTGACATACTCACATTGAGTCGCACACTCCGTCTCAAAGATACGAGCGTATACTCCGATGGTATGGCCAAGTCACCAGATCATCAGGTCTTGCAAAGACCATCCTGCAAGGCAAAGTGCAAGGAGGTAGAAGAAGAGGGAGACCGAAAAAGAGGTGGGAGGACAACATTCGAGAATGGACTGGTTTGGCACTGAGCGAAACAATCAGGGTTGCTGAGGATAGGGAAAGATGGAATACGCTGGTTAAACGATCATCTGTGGTGCTCCCCTACGACCTCCGAGTTACGGGATAGGATAGAACAGGATAGGATTAGCCATAGTATCTTCCAGGAGAGGCCTACAATGCATCTCGTAACGTTACATTACCTTCACCGTCAGAGGGGGAGGGGGGGGGCTTCGCCACCTCCCCTCTCCCACCCTCTCCTTCCAGAATTCTCCCTCCTCTCCTCCCCCCCCCCCCGCCCATCCTCTGTCAAGGCCTTCACCTCTGGTAACCACCGGGGTCTGGACTCTGGACACAATTTGGACCTCCCCTCTCCCCATCCCTTACCTACCTTACCCTTGATCCGCCTATGCTCTCTCTCTCTCTCTCTCTCTCTCTCTCTCTCTCTCTCTCTCCCCACTCTCCCATTTTCTCTGTCATGGGGATGATCAGTTAAGGGCGCAGATCTCTCTCGGTCTCACGAGCGAGTTTCTATTTACCCACATTTTCTACATCCTTAAGGGAATTCCGGGCACGCTTGACACTTGCATTTAAGGCCGTTTTTCAAGCCCCAACATGCTGCGTGCACGCATTGTCGCCCCCCTTCCCATGCACGGTGCATTCCGCAAGAGCGTCAGAGATTCTCCGATTTCTACAAGACTCAGCGCTGGCGCGTTCAATGCTGCGCTTAACCAAACAGGAGCCAGGACTTGCCAAAATGTCCTATATTTCATATACTCGATTGTGTGAACGATGCTGGCAATAATAGTAAACTAGGATTGATGCACATTTTACTTTTTTGTGTCAGAAGTCTATTAAACAAATCCGCGATGTTTCGAATGTGGCAGTATGACCAGACCTGTACAAAAAACAAGAAAGGAAGTCTGTGAGTAATTGTTAATTGTAGTTTATATAACATTAAAATAAAATTATTTGAAATTTTAAAAAGCCAATATTCTCGAATTCTTCGTTTTACCCATTCTATCCTATTTTATCCTATCCGTAACTCGAAAGTCGTTGGGGGCACCACTGATGACCGTTTAACCAGCGTACTCCATCTTTCTCTGTCCTCAGCAACCCTCATGGCTTCGTTCAATGTCAAACCAGTCCATTCTCGAATGTTGTCCTCTCATGCCTTTTTCTGTTTCCCTCTTCTTCTGCCTCATTGCACCGTGCCTTGCAGGATGGTCTTTGCAAAAACTGATGCTCTGGTAACGTGGCCATACTATCGGAGTTTCCGTTTCTTCACTACTGTGAGCACGTCATCGTGCAGTGGCTTGTGTGATGGTCTATCGGATTTCGTCGTTGGTGATGTGCTGGGTATATAGAAAATACCCAGAAGTCTTCTATAGCACCTCATCGCTATGCTTTGTATTCTTCGTTGTAGGTCTGCTGTGAGGGTCCATTTTTCGCAAGCGTATAGGAAGATGGAGATGACATTGGAGTGAAGACTGATGATCCTATCTTTCCAAATGGGCTTCACCCTTGTCAGGGCAGCGATCCTGGAGAGGACTTCCTGTCGGGACCCATTGTCTGATACAAGGCCCATATGGCTCAGTTTTACAATCTATGCTCACACAATAAGAAACAGTCAATTGTCCATATCTTCCGCTACATTTCCAAATACAATACTAGAAAGGATTCATTACTGCATAAAATCCCAATCCCTACCCAAACACTTAGTACTGCAGTAGTGGAAAGGAAGAAAAGCTTATATTCACCAATAAAGTTTGATTAAGTCATGAATAGAACACTAGTATATAAAAAGGGGATCTCTCTTTCCCCCCTTCCCCTCTCTCTCTCTCCCTCTCTATTTCTTTCTCTCTCTCTCTCACACGGACATATTCACAAACACACACATACACACACACGCACACACAAAAACACATTTATTCCCTCTTTCTCTTTTCCTTCATCCTAATCCTCCACTGGAACAAAGAAGTGAAGGAACAGAGCAGCAGCACAACGCAACCCAAAAGAGCAACTGGAGGGTTGCATTATCTGATAACGTAACGGACGCGAGAACACTCCAGTCGTCCAAGGTCTAGGATCCTCCTGGGCACAGAGAGGATGTTAGAGCCCAGGGTCCGAGGGGCTGGTGTTAAAAAATGCATGGGAGTAATCACGCATGGGCATCCACATTGGGAGAAAAACCTAGCTAGCGTCTGGAGAGGCGAAAGGCGGCCAGCGCTAAAGAGGACAAGTCTGTCTATGATCGTATATTTTCTGGGTCAGATTAAACGGACTGATCTCCGGCAGCTTAAAGAGCTGCTCAAGGCGCTGGTCCGGAAAATAACTCGAGCCGTTAGGAGAGATCAGGACTGGCTGCTAGTCACACTTTTCTGCTATCCTATGCACCAACGGGAATCCCCTCATGTGAAACATACTTCCGGTTTCTTTCTCCGCGTATTGTTTATCTGAGTGTTGCAGTTTATTATCCCTTTCTATCGCCAGTGGCGCGCCTAAACCCTACCTACCTAACATTATTTGTGATTTTTTGAAATTTTTGCTGGGGGAGCAAACCGGAGTACCCGGAGAAAACCCTCGAGACGTTGCCCGAGTCGAAAGTAAATAATATTCGGAAAAACATAACGCCCAGATGCTGGCTCGAACCCACACCTGTCAGGCGCCATTGGTTTCTGGCTTGTGGACAAGGCAAGTTAGTCCCGCTTTAGCCCACTTGGCCACAACGCTCGCCTAACATAGTCAACCACTTCGTGTTTTGTGAAGGTTGCGACGGCGAAGCTATGGAAAACTACAAGAGTCTGCTTCACTTTCTGTCGATGATCGACGCACCTCCGAAATCGCCACAAATACAGGCCTCTACGATTGTTTTTTGCATCCTTTCACTGAGCATGTACTTCCTCCACCGTTTTTATACTTATCCCACTCGTTTTCTGGCTCTAACAATTGTCGTTTTCGGCAATTTGCCATATTTAAAAGTCACGCATCAAGCTTTGATAAAAGCAAAACAAGCCAGACCGGAACTTGGTTTCATTCTAACCTCGTTTTAATTTATAATGGCGATACCCACGAGTTTTTATGAGAGGTGCCGGAAAGTTGTGAATTGCTAAAGAGGAGAGCGTCTCTTGCTCACATGTCCAAACCAAGAAATACTGACAAGTTTTAAAATTGGCATTCCCTTAATCTTTCGGTCGCTTGTATGAGAAGCGTTTGGGACCTCTCTTTTCTCTAGGCCAGTGTAATGAGGCCGGTGCCTATCTCCTTTCCCGGGATGCTTTACCTTTCCCGGTTCTAAACAGAACCACGGGTACCCACTCACAGCTGGATATGGATGGACAGGGATATGTCGTACGATTGTTTCTTGGTTCTTGTGTCCTTTGTGGGTAACCTTCCATGTATAGATTTTATTATTTAATCGTTCTTATATAGCGCTTTTCCAGCTCAAGAGCTGCTCAAGGCGCTGGCCGATACAGGATCTAACTCAAGCCGCCCGAGACGCCCACCCGCAGCCTTTGGGCGCATGGTCTGACGCCCGGACAACTGAGCACAATCCTGGGCAGCCAGGGATGGGGGAGAAGGACCTAGGTGCATGCTGGGTGTTTTCTTGTCACCGGCACTCACCCGTCTAGGACATGAGCGTCAGGATCTTTAAAGTCCGTTATGATGGAATGTACAAGATGATTGATTGTCCCCATTTTGACGCAAGGAAATTTGACATGTGGGCAACTTGAAATGAACATGAAACATGACAAGGACAGTATCAGAGTCAATAAATAAAACATCAGCTATAACATCGCCATTCATTCACAAAAAAAAACCATTCTCAGACACTCCAGCAATCAAACATTATTAATGAAGAAATTAATAGTTCTTAATAGCGCAAATACCAACTTAAAGAGCTGCTCCAGGCCCTGTCCAAAATTATAATCGGACTTGCCAATCTGCTGAATATCTAAACCAGGGGAGAAATGTGGATTAATCTGGAGAAGTGACAAGCTTATAGTGCTAAAACGTACAATCACTCTCCCTGCTGCCATTTATTTTCTCCACTAAAGTTAACTAAATCTTACATTACCAGCTTAAGGCGCTCGCCGAAATAAGTATTGAACTCAACCCGCCTATAGTCCTAAGACGCCAATTTACAGCATAATACGGCGCACTGTCTAACAACATGGGCAACTATCTTTCTTTAGGTCAGTGTCAGGTCCTTCTTTATTTGGGGTGAACGATTTTCAGTTAAAGATTCTTCCTGTTAGATAAAATAAGGGTGATCCACTGGAAACCCTGAAATTTATTCCAGAGAATTTCGTTTTTTTGGGATAAATACAACTATTGTAAAGTATTGAGGAAACCCCGTTTTTCTATACTACTGACAACCAGTGCTGTCCTTACTACGCTACTAACTACCAAAGACTATAATACTGTGTACAGTCTTAGCTTGTAGAGTCTACCAGTTCTTGTAAAGAGTAAACTTGATGAAACGCTCGATAAGCAGTACTGGTGTTTGACTGACAAGGAATTCCTACTTTTGTCGTCTGCAGCTTTGTGTACACGGACTAACATGCCTCTCTACCTCTTAGATACAGTACAGACATTGTTACAACTGCCACTGTAGTTTGAATGCTATTTGCTACTCCCGTTGTCTGGAGAGCTAGTACACTCTGGGAGTACCCATTGTCGGCTTCGTTGAAAAACCTTCGACTCAAAGAAAAAAAAAAGCTAACTGGACACCGAGTATAGACCCGACCTTAAACATAGCGTCTGAGCTTGCTGAGAGTTACGGCATACATTGATTAGTAGGCTATAGGGCGTAGGCGTATGTTTCAGTAGACTCAGCTACACTGTGTGGCCCAGCATTTATCTGCGCCATTTGCGATGCTGTTTGGAAAGTTGTTTTTATAACTGTGTAAGAAATAAACGATATGAAGGAGCTGAGACGATAAAGTTGATGTTCACAGTAGACCTATATTTAATGTCGGTACGACTTACTTCTTAAAGCGTCATCCCTGGATTGTTTTTTTCACCCTGGCACAGTATGAGGTCAAGTTTATATCCCTGTTACTTTATGATTTACATTTTACATCACAGCTCTTTATGACGTCGAATACACGCATTCTATACCAAGTTTAATATTTTGTATAATATATATATGCTTAAAAGAAATTATCCAAGTACGACTCGTCATCTCTGGCTTGTCTTGAACGCTAGTCATTCACAGAATTGTAAGGTAAAACTCAGTCCTGTTATTTTATAATTTCTTGGTTGTTTTACTTCACAAATAGATCCTACTGCAAACATGCCTACTGGGGATTTCCTTGATGGCTCTGCGGAGTAATGATTCTTTGTTCAACTAGCCTACTACTGATTTCTGATTTTCTTCACAAGGTTATGACTCACAACAATGATGTATTTCATAAAATAAGATTTAGAGAATGGTTGCGCATAACCCAAAGACTGCCTTATTCTTTCATTTTAGACAATTAAGTTTCAGGTTGCCTTCACTAGCAAGGACAAGAATGGAATAGGACGTAGTGCTTGCTGAGTCTGGGTTTGTATCAAACCTTAATTCCAACACAATCGCCTTAGCTGTCTTAATTCCAAGATAATCACCACAGATACCAATGCGTTATCACATCATGGCTATATTCCCATTCCTTGTTTCGAGGTGTACCAGGGTTGGTGAGGCGGATAAGGGGTTGATGGGGAAGGGTTACTGCTATAGAGTGGACAGACTGGAAGCGTGGTAAGAACTCGCGCATGCTTCGCGCAGGCACTCAGCAATCAGTGGCCAGACGGGCGTTAAATGAAGGCGTATATCGTTTTGTTCTTTTCGGCCAACAGTCACGCTTCTCACGAACCACCGTGAACAACACCCTTAACGGTCAATACGATCTATATAGTCTACATTGTGGTGCCATTTCTTTTTTTGGGGAAAAAAACAACAAAGAAATTTTTTTTATATGGGGTTAAAAGCTCCATTAGCTTCGAGTTGTCAATTCAAATTCAAGGCAATTTGTAATTTTGCATTTTGGATTCGGAAACATGCATGGTCGTGCAGGTGACATTTGGACTGCAGCTTTTTCGGTTAATGTGTGGCAGCCGCAATGCAGCGCCATACAGACCAAGGGGGCTAGGGCACACCAACCCGTCCTAGCTTAAACCTACACCTTCTCTAATCCACTATGCACTAAAAACAACCAGACGCATCAACGAGGAAGATGGCCGGTGCTCACATCCATTTTAAAGTTCAGGGCAAACATGATCTCTGAATCGCAGCGGCCTCTAAAAAACAAGTTCGGCGCTCTGAAGACTGAGCTTCTCACCCATCCTGGCTATTCTGGAAAGACTAAGAGGTAGTGTGCTGACGGCTCATGATGAATGATCATATTGGGTGTGATTAGGAGAAATGGCGGGTCAATGGGAGTGGGCGTGTCGTGTTAAGGCTTTCATCTATTCATCACTGATGCTTCGTATAAATAGATGAAGCAGACCAAATTGTGATCTATCAGTTCCAAGCCACACTGAGTTTTTAAGACAAACCACATACATTTGACAATGCCTAAACTAACAACCACGCAACCTGTCCCACCGCCGTAGCTCAATTGGTAGAGCGTTCGCCTGGCACACCGATGACCCAGGTTCGAATCCCGTGGAGGGCGATAAAAAAAATGGGGCCATTTTCACTGTCCATTTTAGCAGTATGATTGCTTTGGTGGTTCAGTGTTGATTCAGGTCCCTACCCCTCTTCCCTGGGATAGTTATCCCCGTCTGCCATATCGCCAATGGTGGGTGTAGACGTTAAACCTCAATTTTTATTCATTCACGCAACCATCCAAACGTTTCACTCTCCTTCAGTGTTTTTTTATGGGAATTGTTGGCTTTGGCTCGGACACTATAACCTCAATACTGACACAATGACATTAATACTGACTTGGGTCTTGAGACCAACCAGAGATGATGAATCGAGTATAAACTAGTAGAAAGCGAAAGCAAAAATCTGAAAGACCTAGATCTGTTTCCTAGCGTAGTGTGTTTAACCTTTTTCTTGGCTTAAACGCTACCCAGTCTCGGGCGAAATCACCTCAATATTGACTGAGGCAAAGCAGAAGTAACAAATTTAAATTAACAGAAATACCAAAACTTGGAACATCCGGCCTGCAGCTCACTAGTTAGCTTAGTGCTTTACGCGTAATTGATATTTGGTTTAAGCTTATGTCTCTCGAGGTTCACGCAAAATCAAAATCCATTTGCTATTGATCCGCTCTTGAGACAATCCAGAACTAGACATGATGAGTGGAATTTAAACTACCAGGAAACAGGTTCTAAATCGAAACAATGTGGCTTGGCCTAGTTAGCTTAGCATATTCACAGTGTTATTGGCTTCGGCCCTATGAATGCCCAGACACAATAACCTCAATATTGGCCTGTATCTGAGCCGCGATAGTCGACGTTAAACTGGCAGAAACCACCAAAACGAATCAACTCTGTAGGTTTCTATAGTCAGTTCAGTGTTTTATAAGGGACAAAATAATTTAAGACTAGACTGAAAGGTCTAACTCTTTATCACCAGTAAACATTCTGTTGTCTTGATGTTTCATTACTATACAGCTCGGTGTATTTTAACGAGGTACTGGCCTTAAGTTTAACACTATGGAGGCTCAGACACAATCACCTGAATATTGACCCAACACTTCGAGGGTGACTTGTATATACCCTCATTCTCTCCTTTCATTTGTTCAGCTCTGCCAAAAGCGGATTTAATCTGATTTAAACCACCGTCAGACCGCCAGACCGTCTTCATTGGACGGTTACCACGCGCCCACACAACATAAGGCAGGCGCTGTTTATATAGGCGGGGATCTTTCTGGTGCGTCTTTACGCCATAAGGCGAGTGATGGTATCTTAAAGAAGCGACGATGGCGTGTAATGTGGAAGGGGGAGGATGTCGAAGGAAGATGGCACATTTTTCAAGTATAGACATAAATGGCATTAATAATAATAATAATAATGTTCGTCATTTGTAAGGCGCCTTAGCCTAAGGATCAAGGCGCGCAAGGGGTTGGGGGAATGGGAAGACAAGACAGACAAAACTGGACAAAAGATACATAATATACATATGTACAAAATGCAATTAAACTATGAAAAACACAAGCACGCACACCTGCTTACACTCTCTTGTAAATGATTAATTAAAATATTCCCTAAAAAAGTATGTTTTTAACTGTGATTTAAAAGAGGAAATGGAGGAAGAATGTCTAATCTTGTATGGAAGGGAATTCCAGAGTTGAGGGCCAAAGACAGGTAGAGAGCGGTAACCATGCGATTGTCTGTTGAAGCGGTTCTGTCTAAGAAGACGTGTGTCAGCAGATGATCGCAGAGCTCGAGAAGGGGTGTATATGGATAACATTTCAGAAGTATAAGCAGGAGCTGTGCCTGTAAAAACAGAGAAACAAAGGCAAGCTATCTTGTATTTTATGCGTTCAGCAACTGGTAGCCAATAGAGTCTGTGTAGCAAAGGAGTAATGTGTTCACGGAGGTTTGAACGGAAAATGATGCGTGCAGCAAAGTTTTGAACTTTCTGTAAGGGATCAAGTGCAGATTGGGGTAAGCCAGCCAAGAGTGAATTGCAGTAATCCAATCTAGATAGGATGCATGATGTAACTAAGGTTTTAATAGTCTACATGTTAGTGTGTAATGTTTGTATAAGGATTGTATCCAAGATGCTATCAATAAACTTCAGTTCTATCTCTTTAGGCGAGCCATCTTTATGTATGTTTTACACAAACTTATTGTCTTTCCAAAAATTAGTACTTTTCAAATTGTGGACACTTGGAATTGTGATACGCAGAATAGAGGTAACAAATAAAGAAACTAGCAAAAATCACTTGCCGAATAGAAAAAAGCGGTGAACCGTGGAACGAGAACTTCTTCACAAAGTGAATGCAGTATCAGTAGCTTGTAAATCACCTACTGCAATGATAATCACAAGCAGAACAGAGAAAACAGGGAAGACTGGATGCGGGAAAATGGGATGGAGAATGGCTCAGAGTTCACAGCAGAGAAAAACAGGTGTCATTAACGTACGCCAAGAGCGCCTGGAGCCAGTACTGCCTTGCATGTCACCAGTGACTGAGTCCACCTTGCAATCAACTCGTGATTGGAAAAGCCCAGTCAATAATTAATGGCTTCAGTGTTTGAACTAGCTGGCAGCGCGGCGATGAAACCTCCCCTCAACCCAGGCAAAAGCCGATTCCATTCAAGGCGACAAAGAGCTCGGGGACGTTGATGGCTGACACGGAAATAGCTCCTACGATGACTTACATGTAGTGTGCAATGCAAGCAGCACGTCGTCGGAGTCAATACTGCATGCGTTCTTAATGACATAGCGAGACTCTATTCTTGGTTTCTGCTCTTTAATATTGAAGTTAAATTACAATAAAGTATACTAGGCTGATCTCTCGTTTCCACTTTCAATATTCTGGTAAAACGTTAGGGCTTGATTAGAAGATTGTTCCCTTTGTTTCCACCGTTAATAGCCAATTTGCATAACATAGTTAAATACTCTGTTAATATTCAATTAGCACGACATAGTTAAGCAATGAAAGGTTTGGCTCTTCTTTCCACTGTCAGTTTTCAGATACAATTTCATGGATAAGGGAGGTTTTTTTTCTTGTTTTCCTCTTGTAATATTTACTGTAAAGAAGGCGATTAAGTTAATAAATTATCGACGTAGAGTCCTAATAAGTTCTAAGATGTAAAATTGGAAACATCTCTTAATGACTATGAATAGGGGTAATATACAATTTAGTTACAATAAAATAAATAATAAATACATACATACATATATACCTACATACATAAGCCTACATACATACATACATATATACAAAATTCCAATAATCTCAATATTTCTTTTTATAATAAAGTTCAACTGTAATCAGGCTTAGTTTCTGCCATTTCAAATGTAATGATTACCACTTTTGATTATTATAATGCGATTCTCGATGGTGACAATTTCTTTAACATGCCAAGAAACCTAATGAAAAAAAATTGTATACAATTTATTTTTTTAAACGCAACAACTGTCGTAGACATAGTCATAAAACATTACTTAAGCACAATTCGTGTCAGTCAACAAACAAAAAAGGCAGTTGAAGCTCTAGAATATAGAAAATCTTCGGTAACCGTAGGCAAGGTAGGATGAAGACGCTAAGAAAACATCCAGGACAACAAGAATGATTAAAGAAGCGAACGAGAATGAAGGAAAGAACGTGAAGACGGAAGCTGATGATAATAACCCTTTCTATACTTACATCCCCGGAGACTTCCGGACACACGTCTTCCGACTGGATCATCAGTGCATCATAATTCAGCTCTTACACACAAATAATTGCTCAACACGAAAGATGCATCAGAGGCTATCATTCTACATACAGCTGTTATATGCGACGACAGGGCCAAGTGTCTTTAATGACATTTCGGTAGACAAAGCTATTATCGGCAGACAACATTGTTTCTCCTGAGACAGTGTCATTTCCGTACACATTGGTTTATAATCTCGGATGATAATAGGCCAAATTAATTTACATTCTTACCAATTTACCATCTCTTTGTGTCTGTGTGTCTCTGTCTCCGTCTTTATCTGTCTGTGTGTCTGTCTGTTTCTCTCTCTCTCTCTCTCTCTCTCTCTCTCTCTCTCTCTCTCTCTCTCTCTCTCTCTCTCTCTCTCTCTCTCTCTCTCTCTCTCATAAACACACATCTCTTTATCTCCACTCTTCTCCTTCCTCGATCTCACTCATCTGTTCACGTCATGCCGTGCAGTTAGTTTGCAGAGAACACGCTTGGGTCATCTTCAGAATTTCGAGAGCTCTTGGAAGTTTGAGTGCGGGCTTCAATGTCCTGAGATGCTGCCAAGAACCTATTTTGTTGCCTTCAAGATGCTCAGCAGTTAGAAGTGGTTGTCAAATTCATCCAGAAGATTGAGGACAGCCCCCAGGACACCCGACACGAGCCTGTTTATAAGGGTGCATGCCTTAACATTGGCTGGTGCTCAGTATGGAGTGACAGTGCACGGCGTTTCATAAATTGAAGCTTGTCACATTACAATCTAATGGCTGCAGGCAAGCAATAACATGTTATCGTCTTTATTCAGGCAGGAGAAAGAGAGAGAGAGAGAGAGAGAGAGAGAGAGAGAGAGAGAGAGAGAGAGAGAGAGAGAGAGAGTCAGAAAGAGACAGAGAAGGGAGGGGTGGGGATGGAAGAGAGACAGAGAGAGATAGACGGAGACATAGAACCGGAGAGAGACAGAGTTTGCAATTAGGACGGAAAAGCTAAAAAAAATGCAAGTAAAAATCTTAAAAATAAATCAAGAGATATGTGAGAAATCGAGAGCAGAAAAGAAGGACGAGGAGTACAAGGAGAAAGAAGAGGAGGAAGGGGAAAGAGGTGCAGGAAAACCCGTAACTAGTATAAGCAATATGCATTTAAAAGGTCACGAAATTTTATTTTAATAAGCTGTATGAGTCGAGTTCTTTTAGTGCATAGTTTCCAGTGTTAAATAACCATCGAGTCTGATACTTTCCGTGCAATCTTCGTTTCTTGCCGCTGTGACTACATCATATTCACAACTATCAATCATTTAATCGACCTAATGAATTTTTTTTTTAATCACACAATTACATTTACTTATGTTTATGGCGAATCCTCGATCATGTGTTCCGACTACAGTCTTAACCGTCCCCGTTCTTTGCTATCCTATCCTGCCTATCATATACCGTAACTCTAAGGTCGTTGGGGCACCACAGAGGATCGTTTAACCAGCGTACTCCATCTTTCTCTGTCCTCAGCAACCCACATGGCTTCGCTCAGTGTCAAGCCAGTCCATTCTCGAACGTTGTCCTTCCACCTCTTTTTCTGTCCCCCTCTTCTTCTTCCTCCTTGCACCGTGCCTTGTAGGATGGTCTTGATGCTTTGGTGACGTGGCCATACCATCGGAGTTTCCGTTTCTTCACCACTATGAGCATGTCATCGTGTTGTCCAGTGGCTTGTGTGATGGTCTGTCGGACTTCGTCGTTGGTGATGTGCTGGTTATAGGAAATGCCCAGAAGTCTTCTGTAGCTCCTCATGCTTTGTATTCTTCGTTATAGGTCTGCTGTGATGGTCCACGTTTCGCAAGCGTATAGGAAGATGGAGATGATAAGGGAGTGCAGCAGCCTTCCGTAGAGTGTAGACTGATGGTCATGTCTTTCAAAATGGGCTTCAACCTTGTCAGAGGAGCAGTTGTTTGTGCGATCCTGAAGAGTACTTCCTGTCGGGACCCATTGTCTGATACAATAGCTACTAGATATTTGAAGCTATGCACTGTGTTGAGGGATTGGCCTTAGACTTTGATGTCCGTGTTGATGCCATTGGTGTTGTTGGTCATCATTTTGGTCTTACCTACACTTATTTCCATTCCAAAGGCTCTTGCTAGTGCTATTATAATTATTTGTATCATACGAATAGCACTGAAGAAAAGATATTACTTTCAACCAATATCACATCAAGAAAGTAGAACAATCTTTATTAGTCCTTATGGTAACACATTGATTCTCAGAACCGTATACAAGTTTTAACCGTCGCCATTCTCTGCTGTTATTGAAACTATATCATCGGAACAATAGTTAATATTTTAAAAGCTAAGTTACATTAAAGTACCTAATACGACCTTAACTTATCTTTATGCCATATAATTGATTCTACGTAGAGTATATATATAAAAAAAATCTTCGACTCATGTAAAGATTCAATAAACATAAAAAGTAATACAGTACTCGACTGCCTTCTACCGTCAAATGTCGGCAGTCTGAAGAAAACATCAACGGGAAGAGAATAAAGCACTGAACGACAATTCTCGCTCTGACCTTTCTTCTTCCTCCTCGCACTCTTAAAAAGTTATCGATTTCGGTGGAAGGTTAAAAAAAATAAATACACTTTTCAAAAAGAGAGAATATTATTAGGAAATGAAAGAGCTCTTTGGAGTGAAACAATTAGTTTTTATATAAAAGTGAGTATGGGTTAATCCACTCCCCTCCCTTAGCCCCAACACTACTCCCAAAAGTGTACACAATAGATATTAAGCTCATAGAAGAATGCATTAACAGAATTATTTTCCCTTGGCTAATCCACAGCAACGCATTGAGGTTTTCTGGTCACGCTTCGTAGCGTTTGATATGTTTCGCCAGCTCTTGAATTCTAAGGGGAATAAGCCACTTACTGCCATAGAAAACGATTTTTCGGACACTCGGAAACGATTAAAAAAAAATTCAAATCTTAGGCGCAACAAATGTATGAATACATATAAGCAAAATAGTCATCTCAATGTCAATTATACTTCGTGTCCTCTCGCAGTTTGAACTAGGGCTCAGACTCTCTTTAAATCCACTTTAAACACTGCCAGATAATAATAACAATAATACTGTGAGAACAGTATAAACAAAACATAATGAATACATGCTTATGTTAATCTGATGAATAAAACTTGATACAACAACAAGAATACAGGCAGACCACTTAGGACAAAAAAAATAGAAAGAGATGAAACTATGAGAACTGCATGGAGATGAATAGCCCTACATGAAGAGGAATGTGCTTAGAAATAATGTATACAGTAAAATTGTTTGGAAATATAATACATTATTTCGACGTTACGTATAACATTATGAAAAGCACGGTGAAAGGGGGTAGAAGAAGAGGTGGGAGAACAAAATTCGAGAATGGTTTGGCTTGACACTGAGCGAAGCCATGAGGGTTGCTGAGGACAGAGAAAGATGGATTACACTGGTTAAACGATCATCTGTGGTGCCCCAACGATTTCCGAGTTACGGGATAGGATAGGATATGATAGGATAGTATAAAATAGTTGTGTGTGTGTGTGTGTGTGTGTGAGTGTGTGTGTGTGTGTGTGTGTGTGTGTGTGTGTGTGTGTGTGTGATGGAGTACGCTGGTTAAACGATCACCTGTGGTGCTCCAACGACTTTCGAGTTACGGGATAGGATAGGATAGGATTACGTATTATTGAGACAGCTACTAGGAAACTAGAGATTACAGGTCTATCAAGGCATAACTGACCAGAACTAAAATATATTAGGAAATTTCTTATGTTCGATTATATTTATCTTTACAAAAATTACCCTGAGACCTGCATCTCTACTGCTTTGAATGAGCCTATAAACCGAGGTCTAGTCTGTGTAAAGCACGCATTCCATCACACGGATTTCAAAGATCCTGACGCTTCTGTCCTAAACGGTTGAGTTCCGCCTACACAAATATACCCAGCAAGCACTAGGTCCTTTCTCTCCCTTACACCCCCCCCCCCCCCCATCTCCGACTGTCCAGGAGTTGCTCAGTTGTCTGAGCGTCAGACCATGCGCCCAAAGTCTGGAAGTGAGCGCCTCTGGCTTGAGTTAGATCCTGGTATCGGTCAGCGCTTGGAGCAGCTCTTGGGCTGGAAAAGCGCTATATAAGAAGTATTAATAAGTAAGTAAATAAATAAATAACGTAACTATACGCGACTTCCATCAGCATTATTTTGACTGCCCCATCACCTCACACACTCCGTCATCTCTTCTCCCACGCCAACCCCCACACCCACCGTACTGTGTCCTCCCGACCACCCTCAGCCAACTTCCGGTCCCAAAATAGGGAGCGAGTTGCCTCCCGTTTGTAGCCCTTCCGTGTCATGAGGCCAGCGCTTTATAGGTGTTTCATTTCCGTGGGGTAGAGATTTACCGCACCTCGATGTGTCTGATCGGTTTGCTGTAGTAGCTATTTTCCTGACTGGGTGAGACCAGGCCAGGCGTTAACTTCTTGACACACACCAGTGACTCAGTTGACACCATCATCGTCGTTGCCGTCGTCATCATCATCAGCAGCAGCCGCCGCAGGATCCTCCTCCTCCTCCTCCTCCTAATCATCATCATCATCATCATCATCATCATCATCATCATCATCATCATCCTATCCAATCCTATCCTATCCCGTAACTCTGAGGTCGTTGGGGCACCACAGAATCGTTTAACCAGTATACTCCCATCTTTCTCTGTCCTCAGCAACCCTGATGGCTTCGCTCAATGTCAAGCCAGTCCATTCTCGAATGTTGTCCTCCTACCTCTTTTTCGGTCCCCCTCTTCTTTCTACCTCATCATCATCATCATCATCATCATCATCATCATCATCATCATCATCATCATCATCATCATCATCATCATCATCATCATCATCATCATCATCATCAAGAGTGAATGTTTATTATTGTATTTTCTCATACGTTATTGGAATTTGCTTCCGTTTTGTCAACAGAGCATGTCTTAATTGCTCTGTTTGAGATAATAAAGTGTTCTTGAATCTTGAATAATAATAATAATAATAATAATAATAATAATTATAATAATAATAATAATAATAATAATAATAATAATAATAATGGGGTGTCGGATAGTGCAGTGGTTGGAGCACTCGCTACTGTGTCGAAAGTGAAGCACCGTCCGGTGCGGTTAGCACTTGGATGGGTGACTGCTAAGGTGTGAAGCGACAAACAACAACGCCCCCAGTTGACTCAACTGTGATTGAGTACCTACTCTCTTGAGGGTGGGGAAGGTAAAGCAGCGAGGGAGAGAGTTGGGCATCACCCTCATTACGCTGGCCCAAGATAAGTGTGATCTCCAACATCACGCTCCCCTACGGCCACAAGGCTATGGGACTACCTTTACCTTTACCTTTTTTTTTAATAATAATAATAATAATAATAATAATAATAATAATAATAATAATAATAATAATAATAATAATAATAATAATAATAATAATAATAATGGTCAGCAGCAGCAACTGCAAAAACAACAGCACAAGCAAACAGACAATCGCTATCATTGTCAACACCATCATCATGGGCATGAGCCTCAACAGCAACAGAAGCATAATATCTTTTTTTACTAAATGTTCTGATATGTTTGTCTATAAAGACGGCCTATTTGTAGGCTATGTTGTAAAACATTCATAACTGCTCAAAGGTTATTGGAAACGACCTTTCGTATTTTGCACAGCAATCTCCATAGTAATATACCCAATACCATTGAATACAATAAATAGTACCAAAGTATTCTCTAGTAAAACATAAATCAACAACTCGGTGTGAAATACATTAAGTATTGATCCATTGCTTTTGGGGAAAGCATGTCTACTTCAACTTGAACGTGTCACTCGACAAGTTTTAAATACGCTCGCTTTCAGTCCATTTTCTTGTTATTTTTCTTCTATATCTGGTATTGGTTTACACCGAATTAAAAGTGTGGCCGGTGGCCATGCTTGCAAACATACTCCAAGCCCTCGAGGTGAATCAATTGGATTCTGATACCTTGCTGGTGAGATGATGAAAGAAAACGAAGAGAGAAGGAAAAGAGAGAAAGAAGAGGAGTAGGAGGGGACGAAGGAGAGGAGAACGCGGGGCAGAAATAAGACGTGAAAGAAGAAGGAGGAAACGGAAGTGAACAAATGAGAGAAGAAGAAGAAGAAACAACCAAGAACAAGAACGCAATCAAATGCTCGTTCCTTCAGGGCACAAATAACTATGTTGTTTAAGGTAACGCTGGCTTTCTTCCAACCCACACTCGTGAAATAGAGTGTTTTTAGTTTTCAGCAAGTACAATTTTAATGAAAAGGTGAGCTGCCAAGATCAATGTCAAATTCTGATATTAAGTTACACCGACTATTATTATAATTATGCTCGAGGCAAGAATTTATTAAAATTCCTTTGTTTTACGTTCTGTTGTAGTTAATCAGTTTGGTATCATATCTGGTTTCCATTGTTTGAAGGCTACATCTAAGTCTTTTAGTCTGCCTAATATAGATAACAGCAAATATGTTTCTAGTCTAGATCCCTTTGGTTAGTTGCACCAAAACTATGGTTGGTAACATTGCACATGTATTTCATTTGTGGATGCATACATATACATTGACGTTTCCGCCTTCTGTTTGACAAGACTTATTCTACTCAGAATTACAGACCGGCATCCTGGAAACAACTGTTCTGATAAATTTTGTTGTTGCTTTGCTGTTATTGTTGATTTTGCAGATGCTACGAATAAACGTGTTTTGTTTTTGTTGTTATAATAATTATCTTGCTTTCTGTGTGAATATTTTACTCTTATTGAGCGTTATTTTGCTTACAAAAGGTAGTTTTAATAAAGGAAAAATTCGGTGTTATTTCCCACCTACTCATTCACTTATTATGTACGCTCAAAAGCTTCTCTGGAGGCATTTTCATCAAATTGAAGAGAACGAGACTTTGGATAGCACAGAAGAAGAAGAAAAAGAAGAAGAAGAAAGAGGACGGAGAAGAACAAAAAGAAGAAGGACAACAATAACAACAACAACAAGTACAAGAAGAACACCTCCTGGACTGGAGCTATTCCTGTATGCGTATCGACTGACACTTTGAATAAAAAGTCAAAATAATAAACCAGTCCTATTGGCAAAGAAACAAACAAGATGATAGGGAAAGACACTGGCAACGGTGAGATAACAGTTTATTGCAAAATGATACGTTATGCATTTCCACAATGCGGACATGTTTTTAGTTTTGAGTTGTTTTAACTATGTTTTCCGAACCAGCCGTTTTCTTGATTTTGTTCCCCGCACTACATTTATTGAATCTGCTGTTTTTAAGGCGGTTTATAAAATACAATGAGAGGTATTTGCTATTTGTTTGTTTGAGGTTTTTGCATCCTGTTGATTGACATCTCCTTTGTCGGTAATAACGATTTATTGACGTGTCTTGTAATTCACTAGAACCTTTTTTTTTACCGAAAGAAAACAATAAAATAACTGACTTTTAAATAAGCCTCCTAAGAGAATGATTCTTTGGGAATGGGGGCAAAAACGGGGAGATGGAAGGGAGGGGAGTGGGCAACTTTTTCTGTTGTCTGTTCTGTTCTTACTTTCTTTCTTCCTTTCTTTTGATACTTTCCCCCATGTTCTTGTTTTTTATATGACCTTGTCGATGACATTACAGAAACAAAAAAAAAAAATAAAAGTAGAGCATAGAAATTCAGAATACCATTTGGTGATGATGATAATAATAATAATACTAATAATTATAAAGAATATCTGGATAGTTGTGGTAATAATAATAATAATAATAATAATAATAATAATAATAATAATAATAATAATAATAATAATAATATCCTATCCTATCACGTAACTCGGAGGTCGTAGGGGCACCACAGATGATTGTTTAACCAGCGTACTCCATCTTTCCCTGTCCTCAGCAGCCCTGATTCGCTCAGTGTCAAACCAGTCCAATCTCGAATGTTGTCCTCCCACCTCTTTTTCGGTCTCCCTTTTCTTCTACCTCCTCGCACTGTGCCTTGCAGGATGGTCTTTGCAAGACCTGATGATCTGGTGACGTGGCCATACCATCGGGGTTTCCGTTTTTTCACCACTGTGAGCAGGTCATCGTGTTGTCCAATGTCTTGTGTGATGGTCTGTCGGACTTAGTCATTGGTGAGGTGCTGGGTATTGGAAATGCCCATAAGTCTTCTGTAGCACCTCATCTCCACGCTTTGTATTCTTCGTTGGAGATCCGCTGTGAGGGTCCATGTTTCGCAAGCATATAGGAAGATGGAGATGACAAGGAAGCGCAGCAGCCTTACCTTGGAATGTAGACTGATGGTCCTGTCTTTCCAAATTGGCTTCAACCTCGCCAGGGCGCGAACTTGTTTTTTCCAACCTAGTTCCAGTCACTTTCCCGAAAAAGGCAATTACCGAAGTCGAACGAAGCTCTCCGAGTCGAGCGAAGCTATCCGATGTTTTACGAACGAATGCTGGCAGGACTTCGTGAAACCACAGGCTGGGAATTCTCGTCTTTCGTAGGCCTCAATTACATACTATACTACGTACGTATTTAGGAGTATACAAAGACAAAAGAAAAGACTTCAGAGCCTGTGGTGAGACATCCGTGCATAAAAATAGCCGCTGCTAGATCTAATTTTATTTCGATCTGCACAGCTTCAAGCTCAAGTCGAGATTTACATTTTGAAGCAGTTATTATTATTATTATTATTATTATTATTATTATTATTATTATTATTATTATTATTATTATTATTATTATTATTATTATTATTTTATGATGAATAATATACTGACACAATTAGTAATAAGGAGTAAAAGTAATACATAACACATAAAGCACACATACAACGATTTCACATCTATATCAACAATAAAACCATGACAAAACTTCAAAGCGCTATGGATACGTTGACGTCCCTTCAGCACAACAAGGCAAAGCAAGTTTATAATGGTCTCAAAAAACAGTGACATTTTTATTGCAAGCACCAAAGCAATTATTTATTTAACTAATATTATTCTTTTTAACTGATACAGTACATTTGTTATATGTATTTCAATTATATGTATTTTAATGAGAAACAGGTATTAAAAAAATGTTGCGTGGCGGGCGGAAATTTCTATAAATCATCTGAAAACTTTGGTAAATCTATAAGAAAAAATAACCAGTAACACCATCTGAATATTTCGGGTTACACCCAACTTCAGCAAAAACGAACAAAACGTCACTGACCATATTTACACCATTGAGCACGCACAGCAGCACACTATTCTTTCTTTTTTTTTTAAAGTAGGAATAAGAATAATAATAATAATAATAATAATAATAATAATAATAATAATAATAATAATAATAATAATAATAATAATAACACCCAAACAAAACAAATAAATAAATTAAAGATTTAACTAAATAACTATACTACTACTACTACTACTACTACTACTACTACTACTACTACTACTACTACTACTACTTGCGAAGTTGTGGTCTCGATTTTGTGGTCCTGATTCGGCTCCGCTGGACTCTGTAAGCAATGAATAACTAATAAGCTTTTAATTTAACTCTGATCTCGAGTTGTCTTGATTTTGTGGTTCTGATTCGGCTCCTTGCAGTCCGCTGGACCTTGTAAGCAATGAATAACTAACTATTAATTTAACTCTGATCTCGAGTTATTAAAAAAAAAATTCGCTTAGCCTACTCGTCCTTCTCCGGAAATTTCAAGATTCGAATATTATAAAGTATAGGCCTAAATATTATTAATTAGAATAGATATAGTTTATACATTTATTTACGTATAAAACAAACAATACAGGTCTAATAATTATATTCAGCTCGTGAGCTTCTTCGCTGCGCGGAGACTGACTTATAATATAATAATGTAGATTAAGCCTATGTATACTGTATAACAGTGTCTACTTGGTTCTAGGCAGGAAATGGGCAATGCTATTATTAGCCTTTACTGCTGAGAACTAACAAAATGCAAATCAAGGAACGCAACTATTAAATATGGTCGATAATAATTGTCCTCATATTATGCTCATATTAACAAAGTATACCGTTGCGAAATGCTAAATCTGTGTAAATCGAACAGAATTAGAAGCAGCAGCGATCATTTTTAATGTCAGCTAGTCGTAGTCATGCAAGCATTATTTCGTAACAAATCGGAGAGCTTCGTTCAACTTCGGTGATTGCCTTTTTGGGCGAATGACTGGAACTAGGTTGGAAAAAACAAGTTTGCCGCCAGGGCAGCAGTTGTTTGTGCGATCCTGGAGGGGACTTCCTGTCGGGACCCATTGTCTTATACAATAATAATAATAATAATAATAATAATAATAATAATAATAATAATAATAATAATAATAATAATAATAATAATAATACGCGGATTTATTTGGCGCCTAACCTCTAATTACAAAAATAACTCTGCGCACGACTCAACCACGCTCATTAATTAGAAAGTTCGTGAAAGGTTCGTGGGGGTTCAAACTTTTTTTTTTTCAGGTTCTCAAATCCCAAACTTAGGGTCCTGAACCTTTTTTTTTTGTCCAAAAGATTCGGCAATCTATGTTTGTGATCTGAGAACGTCGACGAAATAAATTACTGTAACCCAGCAATAGGCTACATTGTTACGAAAAAACAATATACGTTATTTCCAGATATTACAATGTACACTTTATGACATGCTTATTGCTTGTCTTAGAGTAAATCAATGTTAATGACCAGGCGATGTATAATCGTAACCAGAAGTAAACACGCATATATTTAAAGTACGTCTGAAGTCGAGATCAAACATTCGCAAAAAATGTTGTTATAATGTTTAGTTCATGCTAACATATTTAAATTACTTTAAATATATTCACACATTTTGTGTGCGTGAGTGTCTAATTATTATTTACGAAATTGAATGTAAAGTTCGTGTTCTACCGGTCAAAAGATTGTCTACTATAGCAGCAATTTACTTATTTTTCTCAGAATACAGGCACCCGGGGTCAAACAGATTAAGGCAGCGGTGCGTAACGCCCACGCTCCAAGGCGTTGTTGTAAATTAGCGAAGCGAGAATATTGTGTGCCTGTGGTATTGATTGACGTTTAATGACGGTATGAAGGAGCTCTTTCAGAGACTCGCCAGATAATGTTATCGTGGAACCGAATGTCTTCATAAACTGCTTACTCGCTTATTTGAAAGCTTTCGCCTTAATAATGTGGCATAATACATTCTATGATTAAACTATATTATTGTAACAGTTTTAAAAACGACCTCAGAATTACTCTTAAGGAATTTAATAGCTGTCGAGGACTATTCATGAGTCAGTTTATGCATGCATACAGCTTCGCTGTTACTCTTTAATGCTTCTTCATCATTTTAAATTTAAGTGAAATTGCGTATGTTTTAATGTCTTGTCCCTGCATCATCATCATCATCATCATCATCATCATCATCATCATCATCATCATCATCATCATTGTTGGCAGCAGCATCGTCGTCGCATGCGTTAGAACATTTGTTTGCTTTTGTTTTGTTTTTTGCTGTGCGATAAACAGGGCTTTGTGAGTGTGATGCCTCAAATTCGGAATTTAATATTTTGCTTCTCCAGAAAACAAATAGGCATACAATGTTTGCTTAACTGCCCTCTTTAAGGAAATTATTTTCCTTCTCTTCATTCCCCTCATTCCCACCCCGCCCCCTTCCTCTCTCTCTCTCTCTCTCTCTTTCTCTCTCTCTCTCTCTCTCTCTCTCTCTCTCTCTCTCTTTCTTTCTTGTCCGTCTGCCAGTCTGTATCTGTCTCGTCTGTCTCGGTCTGTCTGTCTATCCGTCTGTCTCTATTTCTTTTTCTCTCTACTGTGAAACCAATCTTATGTTGCACGCACACTCAAGTAGGCCTGATCACTTGGACAATTGACCCATACTCTATAGTCAGTATCGACCGAAACCGGAAGCTCGACACCAGCCCTAGTAGCTTTGTTGTGATTGGCTGTGTTTTGAGTAAGATATGCTGTAATTGGTCCTGTGTTGGCATGGATGACGTGGTACAAAAACTTCACGCTTTGCCCGAGTGCTTACTCGTGTTGTGTCTGCACTCGGTCTAACCCCGTACGTACGAGGCTTTTGATGATCGCGACCATCTGTTTTGTCGCAGTATTGTTACGGTTTATATATGGTATGCTTTCTCCACCCTACTCTTGCACTTTTAGATAAAATTCAGCCTAATTGGTAAAGCATATTTGAAAGCCGGAATCCCTCGATCTGTCTGGCCTTTGTGCTCCTCTTAGTCTTGATATTTTTAGTTAGGGTTTACGTTGCCGTCAACAAAACTACCCGATGTCTTTTGAGATCACATTTCCAGTTCTGTTACACGCAAAGTATCTATCTGCAATAATCTTCTAAAAAAAAGAAAACCGTACGTCATCAACTTTGTTTTAACTGCCGAACATTGTACATTATTTCCTACAGGTAAATGTCATATGTATTGATAGAAAACAATACTGAGCCAATAAAATTACATCAGGCAGTAAGACAAGTAAACAGTTTCTCGGAGCGGAGTCTATAGTTAAAAAAAGGTAGATTATAGCCACACCACACTGGAGCATATAGGCGGCTACTGGTCACATTATTCTGACACCAGCCAACCAGTTGATAGTAAGGGAAAATAGTATGGTCACACGTTGGCCAATCCGGGTTTCGAACCACGGACACTTATAATAATTACTAATAATCCACTAAGCTACCCGAAAGAGTCTATAGCCTTCTGCTAGTTCTACTATTTAGTAACGCCCCATTTTAACTCCCCTTGACATTAATCGACGACTGCTGACATTCAGATTTACAGAGTTGTAGAGTGTGAGTTACAAGTAGGCTAGAGTTAGCAAAACCTAATCTTGATACTTTCTAAAATGTTTCAGCGGAACTCTTTGGTGCGCAAGAATAGTTGGTCACAAACTGGGAGTGAGGGTGTGGGGTGGGTTTGGGAGCTGAACTAGACCCTTTGCCCTACTTTTGTTGTATTACGTGGCGGCATTGCTGGGAGCTATCTTCATCAGTCCCTCAGTAGCCCAGCTCTTGTTCCGTAGCCCATGGCCTGTCTGGCGCTGTTGACAAAGCCGCCAAGGATCAATGGTCTGGAAAAACAGATTGTTCCGCTTTCACGCACAACCAGATTTCCCCACTTGGCTGGCTTTGAAGTGACAATATGCCGCCAATTTGCCACACCTTGCGGCCATTGTGTGAATCACTCCGCGATACCGATTGAATGAATGTCAGAAGGTTTTGTTTACAACGTAACGGGTTCCAGTACCATTCTAGAACAAAGGTTATGTGGCATCTGAAAAGTATCAGTAATACTGCTGCGGCTTGAGTAAGATCCCGTTTCCGTCTAGCGCCTTGAGCCTCTCTTCGAGCTAGTAAGAAAATAAAATATTTTATCATCAAGTATTTCAATACACTTACATAGTCGGAAAGTGTTATTTGCATTGCCTTATTCCATTCGTTCGTTCGTACAGCCTAAACAAAATTTCATTGCTCTTTATAGCTCCACCATACCAGTCTTTGGTTCTGTAGTATCGACTGATAGAGACTTCTCAGTCCTGGATTTGATTTGGTCCGTGTTTTAAAGAGCCCCAATTCGAAGGTTTTGTTTACTTTTGACGAAAATGAGTTTACCCTAAAATTCGAAACGTTATTACAATCAAACAATGATATAGTGGGCTTTCGTGGCTTGCTAAGGTTTGAATTTTCCATTTTTATTCTGACAGGGAGTGACTTCTATTGTTTAACAGTATAAGTCACTCCCTGTCAGAATAAAAATGGAATAAACAATAGAAGTCACTCCCTGTCAGAATAGAAATGGAAAAATCAAAGCTTAGCGAGCAACGAAAACCCACTATATCATCCTCTTGTTTAACAGTTCCCCCGTGGGGCTGCCGGGGGTTTCAGCATAAATAGTATCCCCACTTTCTGGAAATTTAGTGCTTTAAATTCCCACCGTCGCTGTGTTTCTCCTTTGTTCTTTCTCATTCCTACTCTGTTCTATTAATCTACTATACTATCTTCTTTTTCGCTAGACCAGTCACCTCCCTTTTTTTCTTGAAAACTCTTTCGGGACAAAACTCCTCATTTGTGTGTGATGTCTGTTGGATCAGCTTGGGAATATTGGACGCTTTCTGCCAGGTGGTCACTGGGGCTACCTATGATGTTATTATTTGGCAATGTAGGCATTTTATATCTATGTATTTTGTTGATATTTTATAATGATGTTTATATTCTATTTTGTTTTTGTAAACGGGGGGTCGATAATTAGAGTAGAGCCTCAGCGTCCCCTGCGTGGGATGTCTTTATTGTAAAGTGACTGGCTGGTGGAGTGATTTAAGTGTTACCACTAAGGTTGTCTCGGTAGATCTTTTTTGCGGATCGGGGGCGAGTCCTCTTTCAGCGAAGTTGTGGTCTCGATTTTGTGGTCCTGATTCGGCTCTTTGCAGTCCGCTGGACCCTGTAAGCAATGCATAACTAACTACCTAACTTGTTTAACAGTACACCAATACCATAGCGGTGTTACCTTTGTCCCTATTTCTGAATGAACCACGCGACTTCAAGAGTGGGTCTTTGCTGTCTGGGGTAGGGTAGGGTAGAGTCTATTACATCAACGAAAACCGTATACGCCACTTTGTGTTCATGATTTCTGCCTCTTACCAGCTTTGGTAGGTATTATGTTTGGCGGGAGAACGGTGGCTAGCGGTTGCTTTTACTAGGCATAAAATCTGCGGAAATTATTGATTTAAAAAATAACTTTAATTTCGAAAGAGTTGTTATTTGGCTTTCTTAATGGGGCCAGACTCACTGTGAATGTTAAACGGATCCGTCGAGGAGGCGTGGTCAAAGTGGGTCCCTTTAAATAACTTCACGTTTACTCAAACACGCATAATACAAGTTCATATCGAAGACTAGAAATCAGTAGACTAATGGGTATGTCCAGTGTCATCGTGTTCAATGTTGCAATATTGTATAAGCATTTACATGTTATTTCCAAACTATCTGGCACTACTTGGAAAGAGGTGGGGTGAGGAGGAGAGGGGGCAAGGAGGGGAATTTCGAGGGGGTGGGGTGGGGTGAATTGCATTGTTGTTGTCATTTAGGTGAATACATCTTGCTGTATTCTGTTTAAATTTGGACGAGGTGTTCCAGTTTTTAGATCTTATCGTGCATCTCGCAGATGAGCCATGTGTTTGTGGGTGGGTGTGTGTATGGGTGGGTGTGTGTGTGCGTGCGTGTGTGTGTGTGTGTGTGTGTGTGGGTGGGTGTGTGTATGTGTGTTTGTGTGTTTGTGTCACAGTGTGTTTCTGAGCGCTTGTCTCGCTGTTACGTATTAGCAAGTGAAAACTTCAAATGAATCGCTGTATTTCTAAATTTAAAAGAAAAAAGAAAACCAACCTTCGAGTTTTGCTTGTGCAAGTCCTAAGCTAATAATTCATCCTTTCAGCAGAAGGCATTGATGAATCCCGTAATTATTCCTAGACATGTACCCTCCGCTTAATCCAGTGCAACAGCTCTCTATTGGCACAAGCTTCCCTAGCCTTTTGTGCCCAGTTTAGAAACGACTTGGCTTCTGGCGCAAGCGGGGTTTTGTTTGAACGCCTCCTTATGATTGTAACTGGGCATAACGAAGTGATTCGGTTGGTGCGGGACCTCTGAATCCTCCAGACAACCTGGCAACAACAACAAAATGGAAAGTGGATTTTATTGTTTTTGTTAAACTGTCCTGGGAAAACGACCTGGGTATATAGGCCTGCCAATGTTTTATCTGTGCCATATAGTTGACATTTAACCCCACCCCCACACCTCCCCTAAAACCAAAGTTCAAGTTGAGTTTTCCGTCCAGTGGTGGTAACCTTTTTTCTTCCAGAGAAGCTTTAGAAATTGTGAGACCAAAGTTCGTATAATGGAAGAAGCGACTGACAAATTGTTGCTGAGTTCCCCGACTGATTTGCCCTTGAACCTCTGCCAAAACATTGATGTGATAGCTTTCTCATACTCAATGCAGTTCTGTTTATATAGCTCGGTTCCGATCGCATTAGGAGCTTAAGCCTTGTAACACCTCACTATTTGGCCATCGCACTTCAACATCCCTTTCCCCGTGTTTGATATTTGCCGAGGGCACCCTGACTATCTTCAATTCCTGGGCCCAGAGGTCGGCATGCCCAATAAATAAGAGCAATGACCTTGTGCTCTTGCTCGCATAACAAATGCCCTCACACACTTGCACATGCACTCTCTTCATTTACGAGCGCGCCCACACATACAAACACATCAACACACACATCTATACGCACGCACACGCATGATACAGGCTCTCTGTCTCTGCCTGAGTCGCTGTGTCTTTCTGTCTCTGCCTTTCCCTCTCACACCCACATTCCCCACACTCTCCGAACAGTTACAGCTGCGCTATAGAGCGAACGTAACTCAGTTAATTTTTTTTGTCAGCCTACATCCAGTGCTAGAAAGCTTAATCAATTCTGACGACTGTTGTGTTCATAACCAGGAGTCAAAGCTGAAGCGGTTTGACGCAACAGAAAGATGAAAGCCACACCACAACAATTGACAACAACGGGCCAAATCAGCAATCACAAGCAAAGTTCTCCCCGTATGCATTTGGCTACACTGAAATGTCTTTAGACATACAATGGAAATGATCGACGGGGGATACAGTATAATGTCTGTAGAAATATAAATATCGACGTTGATACATTACAAGGTCCTGGCTTTAGAAACACCATGATCGAGATCTGAAACACTGAAATGCCGTCAGAAACATAACCCGAGCACGGCACTCAGGAGTTTGTAATCGACCTAGGTTCAGCTTTTATTATAACAAGCCAAGTTCTCTCTGAAACTTTGGAAACAATGCACCTGGCTACATTACATTACAATGTCTTTACAAACTTCTTCAGAAAGAATCATACGATAAGACACACAAGAAAATTGGCAGTTGAATCTGTATTCTCAAGCGTACTTCAGCATTAAACTGACAAAACTTATCCAGACTCAAAGGTTGAAATTGAAAATTTGAGTAGAGTTGACGCTCTATAGAGCTACATATTCCTTTACGCAAAGAATTGTAAAAAAAAGTTTATTGTATTTTATGACTATATTGTTAGCCTCATTGACATAAATGAACTATTTTCCTAGACCATTTTACTGTCAAGAGCTGCTCAAAGCGCTGACAAATACATGATCTAACTCAAGCCCCTCACCTTCTGCCTTAGGAGCATCTTCTGACTCTTCAGTGCACAATCCTGGGCGACCGGGAATTGGGAAGAATGGACCTAGTGTTTGCTGGGTGTTTTATGTAACTGGCACTCACCGGACTAGGACATGAGCGTCAGGATCTTTAAGTTCATGCAGTGGAATGCGAAGGAGTACGAGGCCTTGCCTGTTGGTTGTTTTATTAACCTCTTTTTTTCACTAAGATGATAAAGGCCATACAGGGACATTCAAACTCACGCATTTAAACTGGCACATATCTGGCGTTGCGTAGAATAGCCTCTATAGTCTAATTTAACTCAGGACACAGCTGCTAGGCTTGTAACCGCTTTGGTTACATCCCGGTTAGATTATTGCAATCGGTCCTTGGCGGCTTGCCGAGCGAACAAATAGGACGTTGCAACAGATTCAAAACAATGCTGCAAGGCTTGTTATGCGTAAACCTAAACGTTGCCACACAACGCCTCTGCTCAAAGAACTTCACTGGCTGCCCGTTCATTTCCGCATACTATACAAAATTGCTGTTCTTAGTTACCAACATTTCAACGCTACACTTCCGCCATCTCTGTCTGCAGCGCTTACAACCTACCAACCCTCACGCTCTTTGCGATCATCAAGCGAAAAACTGCTTAAGACTTTAAGAACTAACCTGAAAACAGTCGGAGACCGCTCTTTCAGTGCTCTGGCCCCTGTGATATGGAATTCGTTGCCCACTGAGCTGAGGAACGTTTCATCGCTGGCGAGCTTTAGGACAAAGCTCAAGACATACTTTTTTTCGCGCAGCTTTTAATCTGTGAACCATTACTCCGTTGACATTTTTATGCTTATCCCGTACTTTTTGCCCCCTCACTCCATTCCCGTACGGCAGTGTTTTTGTATGAATGCGTGCGGCTGCTGTTTGCATGCGCGTTGAGCCCGCAAGGGGAATTGCGCTTAATAAGAACACTTCATTATTATTATTATTATTATTATTATTATTATTATTATTATTATTATTATTATTATTATTATTATTATTATTATTATTATTATTATTACATATGTACATACACATAAGCACACGCACGATCACCATCTCTCTCACATGCACTCAAACATAATTTATAACCGCATTAAAACATAAGGAACAATGACAATTAATTAAAACGAGCAACTGGAGAATTAATTAACGCTTTCGCCAATCCCACACTTCAATCATTGTTAATGTTTGTCACTGATGTTATAGTATTTACTTCAGAGGGCAAAAGAGATGAATGTGAATGCAATCAAATAATATTGTTAATGTTTTTAACTGATGTTATAGTATTTACTTTGGGGGCAAAAGGGGATGAATGTGAATGCAATCAAATAATATGCTTTAGAGTTAAGGGTTCGTCTTAAATGCACTTCACGTTTTTACAATATTTGGTTTCCATTCATCGAATTTAATATTATTCTGTTTGCCATAGATGAAACTAATCTTGGAATTCCACGAAGATTTTTATAGTTTATACTGAACTGAAGTTTCTTTACAATATTGTCTTGAACTTCTTTAGAAGACATATTTATTTTAACTGACAGGGAATTGATAGTTAAAGCACCTAATTTTGCAGCACGATCAGCCCAATCATTATATAAAAATCCACATTGTGATGGAATCCAGCAAAACATCACTTTATTACCTCTAATTATCAAACCATGAATTAAAATTCTTAATCTAAACAAATTATATTTTATCGTTCACTGTTAATGTTAGATTTGGAAGCATCTAAAGCAGATATATCTATACGAAATATACTCAGGCGCAAACTAGAAATTTTATTTAGAGCCAATAATAAAGTAATTAATTCTACAATAAAAATCGATTAACCTTTCCCTATATAAAACGATTCTGATAATTTAAAATCTGGTATATAAAAAAGCAGCTCGTTTCTCCAGTTTCAAAAGCGAATCCGTCAGTGTATAATTTTTAATTTTCATGAATATTTCTCACACAAATGATTACAAACTTCTATTGCAAAAAGAGTTGGATTTTGACTCTTTTTTTCATTACAGTAATTTTTTTTCGAAATGTGCTGTTTCAAGTTCTCATGTTAGTAATGGTAATATTATATCTTTATGTAAATTAATAATAATTATGTGTTATATCTAATTGAATAAGATCTTTAGTATACGTTGCTGTTGTTTGAAAAGAGTTCACGTTTTAGGTTTGTTTAGGAAAATCTATATCCGATCTAATAAAAAGCACCGTTGTTAGTTACTTTAACTCTGATTATATATTTCGGCACAAGATAATCTCCTCCATTCATCTAAATACATAATCCCTGCGTTTATATGCTTCTGTTGTTTTTGTATAAATAGGCACTCCTAAAGCTAATTGTATTGCCTTTGCTGTCTACGCTTTGTAACTTTTAAAGTTTAGAGAAAACTGTCCATACGTAAACGTTGAGCTCACTAGGACGCTAGCTAAATGAGCTAATGTTTTTAAATATTGTCCCCAAGATTGTTTACTTATAATTTTCAATAGGTTAACTTTTAACAGCCTTTTTTAAAATTAGGTAGTCTTTGTGTCTTTTCCAATGTAGCTTACATTTTAAATACACACCTAAAAATTTAATCTTTTTAAGATATCTTAGTTCTTCCTTTTCAATTACTAATTTTGGAAACGGCCTAGGTTCCTGACCATTATTAGTGATGTTGTTTATTTCCTTTTTTATATAATTTTTCAATCTGTTTTATTTCATACAAAGAGGTGTTTTTTTTAATGTACATTCATCCATATAGCTTATGATTTGCATATCGAGCTAGCGTTACTCTGTTATTCAAAACTGTCGGCAAGTCACACATTAATATATATAGTAAAACTGAAGATATCAACAACAAAAACTTGGGGACTTCCCATATCAGTTAGAAACTTGAAAAAGATTAGTTCCCCACCTTAACCATTATATTTCTTTTTTTTTTCAAAAAAAAAAGTAGTAATATAATTATAAATACGACCAGACCACTCAATTTGTTTAATTTATACATCGGTCTAGCATGCCAAACTCGGTCAAACACTAGAGTGGTGTTACCTTTTCGGCACCCCAGGCCGTAAAAAAAAAAGCCTGCAGTGTTATCGCTTAACTCTCCATGTTTTAACTGTTTTGCCTTCGCTTTCACTCGGGAGTCTCCGCGCCCCCAATTGACTAAAATCTATTACAGTATAGACTATCTTGTGGATAGATAATGTATCCATACCATCACTTAAAAGACAATCTAGTCCATGTTTCACATGTGTAGCCATGCTGCAAATACCCGCCACTGGACGTCATAAATCTAACGTAATATAGATTTCTCACCAGTCCCGATGAAATATGATAGAAAAGGTTAGGAGCGCGACACGTCCGCGGCATCAATTTGTTAGTCAGCGAATATGTTCGCCTGTATGAACGAGCTACGACCGCGCGCAATTGGGCGGGAGAATCGAACCAATCGGAGCGTGCTACTTCATATTACGCGCCTGACGTAGAATTCATTGAAGATGACGCGCGTGGTCGAGCACGCGTTGATACAGACAAGCCCCCAGTAGAACAGCGGTGGGGTTATTATCAGTATAGAGTTTGGTGACTAGGCCAGAGATAGGACAAATCCATTGCGAAAAAAAAGGCGTTTGTTTCGTGGATCATATCACTGGAACCAAAACAAAACCTATGGCTAGGCGAGAAAAACAAGCGTTAGTTTGCCCGCATCAATTCACACTCAGCTTCCCACAGAACTGCGCTAGTGAGTAATGATAGGCTGATGAACTCTCCCCAGAGTATTGCGCCACTAATAGGCCGTTGAACTATCATCCTACTTTGCATGTACACGACTCGCCAATCTGCCTCACAATGGAAAACCAAACAAACCAACAACTGCCAGATACCGTTGTTCGTTTGCTCGCTACATGCATGTGAAGAAGAGAGAGGGCATCGTGACCTTGGCTGGCAATAGGAGTAGCAACGGCATCAGAATCAAGAGTAGTAACAAAAACAATTCTAGTCACGGCAATAACACAGACAATTCTAAAATCATTGGGATCTTACTGACAAGAGTTGATGTACTTAAACGTTAATGTGATTCAGAACTTTGCCGAGAAATTTTAAGTAATAAGGCCAACACAAATTAATATGTCTGTTTACGGTAACATAGGACAAAAAAATGGTGTCGATAGGTCGGCTTCTTCTTCTTTTATTATTATAATTTAAAAAAAAACTTTTTCCACCTTAAGTGCGATGTTTTTGGCTTTTTTCAATTTTTTTTCCAGACGTTCCCAAAAAAAGTTTAAGGTCAGGCAAAACAAATTAGGATTGGTCAGAATACCATAAACAGACATATTATTTTGCCTAATATACATATAAGTCTACTTAGAATTTCTTTAACTTCCCGATCTCAACTTTTGTCTAACTGTACAATTACTGAGGATTTAATTGCGCGTAATTATCGATGTTAATGTTACAATAATTACTAATACTCACGCTGCTATTGAAATTACAAACCTTTCTAGGCTATTAGAAAAAAAGCTAGAGATATTTATATGGAATTTAGTGGACGCATCGGGCGGCTTGAGTTAGATCCTGTATTGGTCAGCGCCTTGAGCAGATCTTGAGCTGAAAAAGCGTTATACAAGAATAAATAAATAAATAAATAAATAAATAAATAAATAAATAAATAAATAAATAAATAAATACATGGCTATTAATTAATGAAAGCTAGTTTGATTTTTGAATCATAGCAGGTAAAAGATGAGGTGAAAACTGGGTAATATGCTATTGATAACGCACGGAGTATCAATAGTCAAAGATGACTCATACTAAATTATTGCCCTTTTTGCAGTACACTGTTATGGATGCCCGAAAAATGAACGAAAGAATGAATGAGTTTTTGTTAGGAATCACAGACTACGGCAATGATATAGGTCAATGATAGTAGTTAAACAACAGCGGCAGCATAGAGAGAGAGAGGGAGAGAAAGAGAGGGAGAGAAGAGGGTGGGGGTGGCAGGGATATATGAAAATGAGATATCATTGGAAATTGAAAATATCAATCAGAAGTGTGTAATCTTTATTTTTTTTAGTTCTCGGGTCAAACATCCCATGTACAGCCACTCTGCGTACCCGGGAAAAACAAGTTACACCGTGAAACAACCCATTTTTTAGGGCAAACAAGTTGGCAAGCTTTTGCGGATGTAGGCTATAGACTATTTCCACACACTCACATATATACGCAAAGCCACGCTTTCAAAAGTGTTACTTTTCGTGGCGTTGTTGTGGCACGGTGTTAATATAAAGAAGCAAAATGAAAGCATGGCATGATGGCCGGTTGTAACGTGCCGAAACTGCCTCCAGTTACCAGCACTCATAAAGCACAGAAGGGGAGTTAAATTGGACAGGTCCAGAACAGCCTCCATATGACGGCCTACTAGCGCCAAAACCGAGAGTTACCATTATCACGAGATAATTGAAATTATCACGTGTTCTGTGTAATTTAGTTTTACAGATATATCGGTAATCCGCAGTGTTAATGAATAATTATCAGTATTTGCCACGCTTTCTTAGCGCCAAAACCTGATAATTGCAAATATCATGAGATAATTACAATTATCAAGAGATAATTACAATTATCAAGCGATAATTACAATTATCACTGAAAATTATAAATATCAAGATGAGCATGCGCGGCACGATGCGCGGTGCGCATGCGCGGCAGCGGCACTGTTCCCAGCACGCCTGGGGTTTTGGCCCTAGTAAAGCGTGGCCAAAACTGAAAATTAGTAATTAACACTTTGAATTATCGGTGTCTCTGTGAATTACAATTATCACTGATACATGTAAGTTTTGCAGGTTTTGACGCTAGTAAGCCGCCTTACCAGAATTAAGCATGATCACGTGAAAATTATAATCATCAAGTGAAAATTTGAATTATTATGTGATAATTACAATTTTCAGTTTTGGCGCATTTCCAGCGGATTGATAGAGCCAAAACTGAAAATTAAACATGATCACACGAACATATTTGTAATTTTTTAATGATAATTGTAATTATCTCTTGATAATTGTAATTATCACAGGATATTTGTAATTATCACAGGATAATTGTAATTATCAGATTTTGGCGCTAGTAGACCGCCATACCTCCACCCCCAACACACTCATAAAGCACAGAAGGGGAGTTAAATTGGACAGGTCTAGTAGCTCCCTCCCCCAACACACTTATTGAATCAAGAAGAACACAGAAGGGGAATTAAACTGAAACAGCCTCCCCCCCCTCCCTCCACCCTTCATTTCCCCAATGCACTCCTAAAATACAGAAGGGGAATTAAACTCGTATATCTGTGACTGTTACTGCCTAATCCAGACTATATTATCAACTCTATTCAAATAAGAATTTCCCCTTGGGGTCATGAGCAATCTTGTCACTGTAGATTGTTCTAACCTATAAAGGGAACAGTGAAAGCCACAGTTGAAAACCTGTCTTGCCTTTGTAGGCATGACTAATTCACTGCGGCAACAGTTCCCCCCGTTGGAGTGCCGGGGGTTTCAGTCTAAATAGTATCCCCACTTTCTGGAAATTTAGTGCTTTAAATTCCCACTGTCGCTGTCTTCATCATTTGCTCTTTCCCATTCCTGATCTGTCCTATCACTCTGCTATACTTTCTTCTTCTTCGCTAGATCAATGACCTACCTTTTTTCTTGAAAACTCTTCCTGGACAAGACTCCTTGTTTGTGTATGAGGTCTGTTGGATCAGCTTGGGAGTGTTGGACGCTTTCTGCCGGGTGGTCACTAGGGCTTCCTATGATTGTACTATTTAGCACTATAGGCATTTTATATGTATGTGTTTCATTGATGATTTATAATGATGTTTGTATTCTATTTTGTTTTTGTAACCGGGGTGTTCGCGTAGTTGAGGTCAACCCTCAGCCGTCCCCCGCGTGGGATGTCTTTATTGTAAAGTGACTGGCCGGTGGAGGGCATTCAATTTTCCCACTGGGGTTGTTTCAGCAGATCTTTTATGCGGATCGGGGGTTGTCCGGTCCTGATTTGGCTCGGAAGAGTCCGCTGGACCTAAAGCAACAATAAATCAATCAATCAATCAAATAAGAATTTTTACATTTGTTTGGAATAATAACAATGCTAAGATTTCTAAAAAGTCCTCAATTCAAAGTATATCCGATGGAAGTATTGGTATCCCAGAGGTACGCTATTATATATTATATGAACGCATTAACAATAACTTGGATCAGAAAGTTGATGAAGACTAAGCATAAATGGAAAAATATAAATGAAATTGTAATAATAAGGTATTGTTATTTAATAAGCTTAATAACATTTTATTTGCATGTTAAAAAGCCAAATAGTTGCAGGCTGTGTGTAACAAACATGTTAGTAGCTTGTAATTAATGTGCATGTATTGAAATTATTGCTAGTTATGATTTATAGTTGATACCCTCAATTAAATTAACTTTTTGAAAATATCCGATTCACCCTCCTTCTGCGTACATAAATATTTTTAATTTGTATTTTTTTTTTACTTATTTAGTTTTTTTAAAATTTAAAATGTTATATATTTTATTATTTTGTATTTTGGTTTATGCCATTTTATCCATGTCCATGTGCCCATAATGGGTCTTTTTGAGAATAAACTTGCCTTGCCATGCCTTGCCTTCCTTGCTCTGGGACTGTCCTAACTCCTGATGACTATTTGGAACAGAATCGTACTGGTTGTACTGGTGGGGGCTGATAGGGGCCAAAATCAATTTTGACAAGTCTGAGACAATGCGCGAAATGGAAGCCTATGTCCGCCCCTGTCTACTACTACTACTACTACTACTACTACTACTACTACTACTACTACTACTACTACTACTACTATTACTACTACTACTACTACCACCACAACCATAACAGTAAATAGTAAAGAAAGAGCGGCGCACTATGATCCACATATGGAAGCTCTCTGGAATTTCTCTGAGAAGGAAAGCTCACTTCGATCTTTGAAAATCAGAATGCAGGCCACAGGGGACTATGTGATTTAGAATGTCACTTGGAGATGTTTAGCACAGCATATCTCTGCAAGTGGCAATTACGTTGGTCGTCTTTGACAGCCTTGTTTGTATGTTTGTTTGTATGTAGATTATAGTCACACGACACTTTCGCATATAGGTGACTACTGGACCGATTTATACTGACACCAGCGGGCCAGTTGTTGGTAAAGGGGAAAATAATATGATCACACGTTGACCAATCCGAGATTCGAACCAGCGACCTTTCGGTTACTAGCAAGACGCTCTTACCAACTGAGCTACCCGGCCCCCTTGACAGCCTGTAACAAGAGTCCCAGTTTTACTCAACACATTTTGAGATTTTGCTTGTTTAGTCAGTTAGACTTAGAAGGTTACTGTTAGTCTCTAGCAGACGACAGAAGTGATCATGCGTAACAGTTGTAGCCTGACGCCCGCATAGTTAGTGACATCATCGCAGCTGACGGTAGAGGGCTTCGAATTTTACAGCCACTCAGATTTCTTCAGCCAATCAGATCACAGCACCGTTAGGTAGAACCAGTTCTGACTGGGTAGGCCAAGGCTAGATAGAAGGCCATTTGTGTTGAAAGCTTAGAGCAGTACACAGCTACTTCCTAGCAGAAATCTCTCCACTGATAGACCAGGGAAGCAGTACTTGTTGAATATTCGAATTCAATCAAGTAGCCACGGCCTGACATTGTCAAACAGGTAAATGAACATACTTCTATTTCATCGTGAAGTATTTATATTATTGTTGAATTATGTTTGTGAAATTTGCTATGCACAGAATGAATTGTTAGTCCGACATTGCGTGACCCTACCACGTGGAGAATGCGAGCACGACCGGCCGACGCCATGTTGTATTATGTACGGATCCACTGTTGTTTAACCTCTATGTGTGCATGCAGACCAGTGACTGTACCAGAGAATGTTTATAATATTAATTCTTTCTCTATGTGTATAGTTAGCCACGATTTATATTTATATATGTATAGGAAATTAGAGAGGAGTTTCCAGTGGACCACGGACTTAGCAGAATGTTCGTCGCTTATATATAGAGATTTGGAGCTAATCACTTAGGGCTACTTCGGCCTTCAGTGAGACGCTCTGCACATACCTATTATTCAGGGTTGTGCAGAATTTCGTCTCATATGTTACAGACGAGCAGGCGTTATATCGTGAGCCCAACTCGGCGAACAACAAAATCAAGTAGTTGCTGAATGTTGGCTGCCGAGGCATCTCCAGCCATTGAGCGAAGATAGCCCACCAGTCTACCCACAGGGAGAAAAACTCCAAGACAACACAGCGTGTCAAGGAATCAACCGCAACACAGCTCTTCGGACACTGAGCTAAGTACACAGCCTTCAGTGTACCAAACTCTGTATAAACAGGACCACAGTAGTCCACTCTTCAAGATCTGACCATTAGGGCAGAAAGTATCCAGTGCCCGATGATGAGAAAGTAGCTGCCTAGACCTATCAGCGAGCGAACCATTCGCATTGACATTTGAACTTTTAAGTTAGTTTCATACATCGAAGATCATGTATAGAGTAGAGGAAATAAATGTGTGATTTTTTCTGTTATCAAGTGGCTGGACTACATACAGTATGTTTCATAGCCGTGTGAAAGCTAGTGTGACAGTGATCTTTTACCATTTTTCTATCTATCTCTGTACCCCAGCCTTAACACAGACCGAGCTAAACAAATAAATGTATTAAGGTAATTCACAGGGTGATTCACTAGCGGTCCCCATTGAATAAGACGAGAGGGTCATAGCAGTCCATTGTGCAGAGCCCAGCAACAATAAAAACCCCGTCACACAGCCCCTGATAACAATAATGACCGACGTTTCCTCCTCCTCCTCCTCCTCCATATCCTCCTCCGTCTTCTCCTTTTTCCTCCTTCATTTTCTTCTTCCTACGCTCAAAGTCAATCTGGAGTAGAACCTTACATATCAATGACTCGGAGATTATAATAACCGGCCACAGCCGGTAAAATACCGTTGAAATGTAAAATAAGAACAAGAAAAAAGCTGCCGGTGTCGAGGACCAGTGAAGATTTGATCGGACCGGTTCTGTCTGGGATGTAGAGCAGTTGCAGCTTGCGTAAAAGTGTTTGCGCATACAGGTTGTCTTTTCAAATGTCCATGAAACTCATAGGAAATACCGGCTGGCAAAATTTTGAACGCGATCGTTATTTACTATTTCTTAAGCCTGTTTGTTTGATTTCTTTCGATTATAGCGAATGCACATGTGAGGTATTCACTGAAGCGAGCGTGAGTGTGTCCGACTAAATGTTTGTGTGCGTGTGCTTGATGAGCATAGGTTAAAAAAAAACAGTCATCAATCTGAACATCAGCCATGCAACCGTTCTGGACGAAATCAGATATGCTGATGCTGTGAGTTTTCACCACTTCGGGCTGTCTGCAGCTGTTGTCAGCATGCGTGGCATGCAAATAAACCAGAACATTTGCTAGCTTCACAAAACTTCACACTAACTTTTTTTTCTTTCTGAGACACTGCTTCAGTATTACAGCAAAAGTTCTTGTTTCTGTCAGTTCTCACAGAATCTTGATTTCAGGACTATCCGACACCCTGATAATGCACATAATCTTGACAGTATCCACTCCTCGGACTTAAGATGCAAAACCATTATTATGGCGGACAAACGCGCGGAGCAGAAGCGAATCGAGGAGCCCGTAAAGAATACTATACTATGTCACTGTGAGTGTTCTTTTGTTGTAATCACAAAAAGAAAATAAGAACTTATACTCTTAAACGTGCCTCGATTCGCTGCGGCTCCGCTGTTTTTCGCCATATGTACACATGTGGAAGAGTCGCGTTTTGTGCATATGTATGTATGTTTGCAAGTGTGTGTCAATGTAATGTAATCTGTGTTGATAGCTGTGCTGTCAACAGTTCTTTCAACACTATACTTATAGGGCCCGTTCTGTATATTTATGTAAACCACCTGTGGCAGAGTCGTGTTTTGAGTATATACGCATTTCCTGTTAGGCTCACGGTTTGTGCGGCCGTTTTGTGTTTTTTGGGAAATTCTTTTGTAAACCTCTCATCTCACTGACGAGGTAAGCTATTAATTTTGTATAATATTATCAGTTATTTTGTAATATTGATAATGTATTTGTAGTAATTATATTAATTGCTAAGAATAGTTTTTGCCAGTTTTTAGTAAAGAATGTTGAGCCATATAAATGTGCAATGACAACTTCATTCACTGTTATGATTAGTGTTACTTTGAATATATCTACTTTGATTATTTGGTTATCCTTGTTCGTGTTATTTATATTTTGATATTAAATATGTACAGTGTTTATCATATCATTTTGATATGAGCGATGATGTAGGGAATTATGTATTATAATGGTGGCTCAAAGTATTTATTTTTTGGAATATCGATAACATGTGATGCATACCCCTTTCGTTTGCATTGGAAATAGTAAGGATTTAACTATTCGAATGTTTAATGTTTATTTAGCTTATACCATTGTATTATTTGATTGTTTCAGAGGTTGTTTCTTCTATTTTCCCTTTATTTGGATTTACTTCAATAGCGAATCATTGCAACATACCAACACTGCTTGTCCTGTGTGGCTTTGTTAATCTCCATCTTTATCTCCATCCTTCCTCATCTCACCTGCCACTCTACTACGCACCCAAACCCACGAGGGGTTCCCTTTTTACCCCAACCCTTTAACACACATAGCATGAATGTCAATACGGTTAGGAAGGTATAACTTTCTCTTGGGCGGCCATAAACCGTCTGTGTGCTTTATTTGTGGCTGTCCGGCTCCTGCAGACACGTCCTTTGGCCGTTCATCACGCAAAGTCCGAAGCTGGAACGACAGCAAAAGATATCCTTGATGGCCCAGCAATACCGTATTCCCGTCTGCAGTGGTCAAACTCAACACTTTTCATTAACGTACATGGGACATCGACGCCAATAAATGGCCAGCATCAACAATTTCCGATAACTGTTAGCAATTATTGGATTAGCCGTCGGGCTAAGAGTTATGTCGGCGAGAAAGAGAAGAATATCAAACAAGCCAATTTGCATGTAGTGATACGTTTGATGTTTTGGGTGCGTGGATTGCAATTGGACTATGCCGTTAAAACCTGTCCTATCCCTATCCTATCCCGTAACTCGAAGGTCGTTGGGGCACCACAGATGATCGTTTAACAAGCGTACCCCATCTTTCTCTGTCCTCAGCAACCCTCATGGCTTCGCTCACTGTCAAGCCAGTCCATTCTCGAATGTTGTTCTTCCACCTCTTTTTCTGTCTCCCTCTTCTTCTGCCTCCTTGCACCGTGCCTTGTAGATGGTCTTTGCAAGGCCTGGTGATCTGGTGACGTGGCCATACCATTGGAGTTTCCGTTTTTTCACCACTGTAAGCATGTAATCATGTTGTCCAATGGCTTGTGTGATGGTCTGTCGGACTTCGTCTTGGTGATGTGCTGTGTATAGGAAATGCCCCGAAGTCTTCTGTAGCACCTCATCTCCAAGCTTTGTATTATTCGTTGTAGATCTGCTGTGAGGGTCCATATTTCGCAAGCGTATAGGAAGATGGGAGCGCAGCAGCCTTACGTTAAAACCTGTAAAATTCAGTTTTCTTACAAAGTTTATAATGTTAACGACGACAGATAAGTAACCTTGAAGGCCGGGTAAGATTCACCTATCTGAAGTTGTCACTTTTCACCAACGGTTAGCAATTATTGGATTAGCGATTGGACAGAATTATGTGTCGGCGAGAAATAGAAATACGGAAACAATTAATGTGCATGTGGTAATGCTTTGATTTAGCCTGTGCCGTCATGTGCTGTAGAATGTAGAGTTTCGTTTCTTTACCAAGTTTGTAATTAATCGACGATAGATAGTTTTAATTTGGATGCGTTAGTGCCTTTGGTTATGTTAAAACCGTTGCAAGCAGTATTATTGTGTGTACTTACCAGGTTTCTTATGAAGCAACGCTATATGAATAACCTTGCATGATAGCAGATAAACATCCAAGCGTCGGGTGTAGTCATTTTCGCTAACTTTTAGCAATTTAAGAGCTTAAGAAAGCATGCCTCCCTCCTCCTCCCCTCTTCTTCCCCCCCCCCCCAAAAAAAAAAAAAGCAATGTGCACATACAGTTTGCATTAAGTGATACCTTTGATGTTTGGATGCTCTGGTGAGAGATGCCGTTGATGCTTGGATGCGCTGGTCGCATTTGGATGTATAAAGACAGATAAATGCAGGATTAATACGTTTACTTACTCAAAGTAAGGAACTGGCGTCGGAAACGAGAGAGCGGTCAGACAAGGATGGTCTTGCAATACGCCGCATACCCTCAGTTTTCATTGTCATAACTTTCTTACGAAAAGTCTTTACTGTTATATGATTAAAGGCTGTGTGTTGGGGAATCAAGCTATAAGCAAAATCAAACTACACAAAAGAAAGCACTTTGCATTAAATGACCCCATGTGATGTTTCAGCATGCGCTAGTTGCAGTATTGTTGTATTACCTCACCCAATATCTAAGGAATGGACAGAGGAAAATGAGAAAGACATAGCCTTGATGGTCGTGCAAAACCGTCTACCGTCAATATTCGTCGTCAGCGTTGTCTTACAAAATTCCTAACATTATTTTGCTTGGCGTTTGATGCAATGTTAAATTATGTGTTGGCGGTGCCGGTGCGAAAGATGCGGTGAAGTTTATTGCCCGCAAAATCCACACACCAAGCAGTTAGAGTTAAGAATAGCTCTGGTGGCATTTCGTCCGACTCCATCGTCTGCGGTTAGTCACTGTAACCGGTTAAGCACGCCCATGATGTCACGTACATCACACGCCCCGTCTGAGAAACTGGGAAACCCGAGCGTAGAAGTAAAATGGCCCTATTAAAGGTGCCCGTGATATAAGTCGCGTTTACCATTGCATGTGTTGATCTAATGGCACCTGTGAAATCAATCAAATCAAATCAGTCTGTGATTTAAGCTCTGGTCACACATTTAGTTGATATTAGACATTTCAAATTAAACTTTTAAAATACATAAACCTTTTACAGAAGAAAGGGGGAAAAAATGCAATCATATTAGTAGCCTATAAAAATTTATCAAGTATATCTAGCAATAGAAATTAAATAACTTGTGAAAGTTACAGAAGATAAATGACACAAAGTTACAGAAGATAAATGCACAACATGAAAAGATGACCCACTGCAATAATCTCAAATGGTAATTTCGGCTTCATGAGCTGATACAGAGGTAAGACACCCCGCGGAAGTTAGGATAAGAATAAGCACGTTTCTTTTTATTTTGGAAAGAACTATCGCAGAAGTAATTATTTATGGGAATAAAGATGTTGACTTTCTATGCCTATGCGGGAAAGAAGACCCACCATTTTGACTTGGTTTGCTAAATTCACCGACAGCTTCGTTCATCTCGTGAACGTTATTGAAGGAATGCTATATTATATGTATGAAGATTTTAAAGAAAGACCAGCAGCGTCGTTTTCCTTTCGGGGGTGGATTCAGAGGCAGCGGAACGCATGGAAGTTATAGTAAGTAAGCATACTTTGTGCGGAAGACCCACGAGGGGCGATACAGCTTGCCGAAACATGGTCTCCTTTGCTGTGATAGATGGGATGCTGGGGACGGTCATCAGTCTTAATAGCCCCAATTCCTTGTCTCTGTCTGTCTGGGCGTTATACAAGGCATATAAATTATCCCCTTATCGCCTACACGCGCTCATCCGCCTTTTCTCATTTAGTCCACCCACCCTCCCCCACCTATCCACCACCCAATACTCCCTAATCCTTTCCTACACCCCCCCCCCATTCTTATTCAGCCCCTATCTCCCAGCCCATCGTGGTGTATTAGAGACTCAACTGAATGTGAGGAGGGCAACTCCGGGACCCTCTAACCAGTTCAGTTTAGTTGTTTTAAAAATATTTTGCATCGAGAGAATAAGACTCCTTGACTTGCTGTTGATTTTTTACCTCCGCATTAAAGTTATATTACTCCATTTTACGTGGCAGATCTGGTTCTTAAGATTGAATAACCGTTCTACCTCTATGCAAAGTATCACCAAAGACCTTATTACGGAAAGACAGGGAACTTCCATTATGTCCTATACAAAAATGCGAGACGCTCTCACGGATTATTTCCCTTTGCTCGGGCTGGCTATATTTCACCATCTGCTATATGAATGATCTGTGCGTGGTAACTTATTGAGCCTATGCCATTGCAAAAGAACATTTTTATGGCAACGTTTGCAAAAACCAAACTTTTAACCATCATTATTATTAACATTCCGCTACTGCTGTCTTTTTTTTTGTTTTTGTTTACTTATTGACATTTATTAGGTGCTTTTATGCTGCTTATGTGTGTATGTCATAGGTTCGTTTTCAGCCCTGGAATTTATTATTTTTTAATCAACGACAGATATTTTAAAATTAAAATATGCATGACAGATTGTTTTATTTATCCGAAACTGTAAATCCGTAATCGTGAGAGAGAGAGAGAGAGAGAGAGAGAGTGAGAGAGAGTGAGAGAGAGAGAGAGCTCTGTCATTCAATCAATTAATCACAATAAAGCACAATAACAAAATGTTTCACTAATAGTGTGAATTTAATTTATATTAGGTGTCCCCCTACCCCCCAACCCTCTCACCTCCCACATCACTGGCTTAATAACATCATTCACTTCATGGAAAATAATTAATTAATCAGACAGAACAATCAGAACCTACTGGCTAGACTACAACATTCCACGCAATATAGATCTAATGCGCAGAAATTCACAGATCATAACAAGGACTGAGTTTCTACATTATATTTTTTTTCCCGTTTACTCTCAAACGAAAAGTGATTACAACAGATCAAGGACCACTTTTGTGCCTAGGTAAGGGGTTATTTTGCACAGTATTTGATCACGAGGAGAAAACAGACTTAGTCTAATTTAACTTGTTAACATAGGCAGTTTGACGAAGCCAAACTGCCAATCTGACATCTACTTTTGAAATATAAGCACAAATATAGTCAAACAACCTAGCAATAACGTAAACAGTGAGCGACCTGTTGAACGTAAACTGTCAGCAAGCAAACTGTTTTGGATTTAGCACATAGGTATAACATGAATCATTCAAGCCGCTCTCCGATTGTTTTAACACTAACAACACTGCAGCGGTCTTAGTTTAGGCCTACATAAACACAAAAAATGAAGTTTTTCAATTGCAATTTACCTTTCTTTGTCTCTTAGAAATTTGAAAAAGGACTTGCCAACACAACTTTTCTTGTATCTTGCATTATGGCAATTGATAGCTGTGCAAAAGTCACCGCCCTGTTTCACTCGGTCGCCTTTTGACTTTCTGCCACGAGCCATTTACAGCATGTCGACAAGGGCGCATAACTCGTACATTTCGTCTCGCGGTTCTGTACCAAGTTCGCCCTCTTTCTATCATAAGCTCTTTGGTATCACACTTAAAGATTAAGAAAATATGTTGAAATCTTCTTTTGTTCCTATACATGTATAAAGATTCACGATTCAAGATATATTTATTGTCTTCATAAATTACAAGGACATTTGGGTAACAAAACTGTAAGAGTTATCGTTATCTTGTTTTCTGCTGAGCCCAGCTCCTGCGCGTTACTAGATGTATAAAATATTGCCGCAAGCTAACCAAGCAAGATTCTAAATATTGTCTCTTCAATTGCTAATTCTTTTTAAAAGTTTTGACAGTTCAATGTTTGGAGAAAGTTAAGACATTTCATGTGAAATCAAAGTGAATGGAATTCTTCTTCTCCTTCTTCTTCTTCTTCTTCTTCTTCTTCTTCTTCTTCTTCTTCTTCTTCTTCTTCTTCTTCTTCTTCTTCTTCTTCTTCTTCTTCTTCTTCTTCCTATCGCCGTAGCTTAAGTGGTAGAGTGTACGCCTGGCACACCGATGACCGAGGTTCGAATCCCGTGGTGGGCGAAATAAAAATGGCAGTTTTTCACTGTCTATTTTAGCAGCATGATTGCTCTGGTGGTTCAGTGTTGCTGAGGTCCCTGGGATGGTTATCTTCGTCTGCCATATCACCAATGGTGGGTGTAGACGTTAAACCTCAATGTTCATTTCATTCATTACACTGAACATCCTGAGCAATCATACTGCTAAGACAGACAGTGAAAATTGTCCACTTTTATCTTTTACCACTGGGTTCAAAACATCTACGATGTAACTAAACGGCTATTTATTTGCAAAAAGGCCAATCAAAGGATGTATCTAGTAAGAAAGTTGAAAAATTTTGGGGTCAATGTACATATATTAGAAATAGTTTACAGATTTCTAGTAGAAAGTATTCTATGCTTTAACATTGTTACCTGGTTCGGAAATCTTGGCGTTAGAGACAGGAACAGACTCAACCGCATCGTAAACCTAGCTAGCAGAGTGATAGGAAAGACACAAAAGCCAATAACAGAAATATATAAAGATTCTGTAAAAAGTAAAGCTAAAAAGATCATGTCTGATAACAGTCATCCCATGTGTAGATCATTTGAACTGTTGCTCTCAGGTCGGAGGTTTAGAACCCCGGCCTGGAAAAGAAACTTGTATGGCCACTCTTATGTACCAAGTGCAATCCGCATCTTAAATTTAAGCAAACTGTAATACCCCCAGTTACCTACATTTTTCTGTGATGATGTAATGTAAGGGGCGAACGTATATGTGACTTAGGTACGAGACTATTGAGGTCACCGAGGGTTTTCTCCGGGCACTCCGGTTTCCTCCCTCCCTTCAATAATGGTACAGGACGCAGTCAATATAAAAATTTCAAAAATACAAATTCGATTTTCTTTCCGTCTTCTAATAGCGATCTCCCTGCCTTTATACCACCTGTTTGAGTGACGGATGTGGTGTATATTTGGTGAGTGTGAGGATGGATGAGACAGGTGTGCGTGTATGTTGGTATAGATCGCCGCGCTTTGAGCCTGATTGATTTGGGGAAAGGCGCGTATATAGCATCCTGTATTATTATTATTATTATTATTATTAATATGATGTGAGTTGTGCAATGAAGTAAGCTATTTGTTATGCGTATGATTGTCTTAATTAATGTTTTATTTAACAAAAACTGTTAATATTTCTTTTAGTTTTTAATCTTTCCGTCTTAGTATTTGTGCTACTAAAGACAAATTTCCATGTTATTGGATTTTAACTATGGACAATAAAGATTCGTATTCGTATTCGTATTGTTTATGTTGTATAGAGTTTTGTGTATTTATCTTCCTCTCTTCCTTCCGCCTCCTCCTCCTCCTAATTCTGTTCCTCTATAGCCGCTGCTCCTTCTCCTACACCTCTTTCTTCTTCTTCTCCTCTGCCGCCGCAATACGGAATACGACGCATCAAAACGGCGCGATAAAGAATACGTTTTCTGACTGATTGATTGATTGTTGCTTTAGGTCCAGCGGACTCTTCCGAGCCAAATCAGGACCGGACAACCCCCGATCCGCATAAAAGATCTGCTGAAACAACCCTAGTGGGAAAACTGAATGCCCTCCACCGGCCAGTCACTTTACAATAAAGACATCCCACGCAGGGGACGGCTGAGGCTTTACCCCAACTAATCGAACCCCCGGTTACAAAAACAAAATAGAATACAAACATCATTATAAATTATCAACAAAACACATACATATAAAATGCCTATATTGCTAAATAATAACATCATAGGAAGCCCCAGTGACCACCCGGCAGAAAGCGTCCAATACTCCCAAGCTGATCCAACAGACCTCATACACAAACAAGGAGTCTTGTCCAGGAAGAGTTTTCAAGAAAAAAGGTAGGTCATTGATCTAGCGAAGAAGAAGATAGTATAGCAGAGTGATAGGACAGAGCAGAAATGGGAAAGAGCAAATGAGGAAGACAGCGACAGTGGGAATTTAAAGCACTACATTTCCAGAAAGTGGGGATACTATTTATACTGAAACCCCCGGCACTCCAACGGGGGTACTGTTGCCGCAGTGAATCGGTCATGCCTATAAAGGAAAGACAGGTTTTCAACTGGGGCTTTCACTTTTCCCTTTATAGGTTAGAACAATCTACAGTGGCAAGATTGCTCATGACCCCAAGGGGTCGTTTTCTGACGAGCTCAACTAAAATACAAGCAAAGAAATATATACAAGGAATGGGGTAAAATGGATCGTTGTTTACTGTGTTCCTTACAAGCAGATTAATTACAAATTGAAATAGGCCTTCTGGCTAAATAAAGAAGAAAAGAATAAAATAAGATAAGAAAAGATAGATATAGATATATAGATAGATAGACAGATAGATAGATGGATGGATAGATAGATAGATAGATAGATAGATAGATAGATAGATAGATAGATAGATAGATAGATAGATAGATAGATAGATAGATAGATAGATAGATAGATAGATAGATAGATAGATAGATAGATAGATAGATAGATGGTCTTTTAGAAAGAGAGAAAGATAGATAGATAGATAGATAGATAGATAGATAGATAGATAGATAGATAGATAGATAGATAGATAGATAGATAGATAGATAGATAGATAGATAGATAGATAGATAGATAGATAGATAGATAGATAAATGGATAGATAAATGGATAGATAGGTGGTCTTTTTAGAGAGAAAGAGAGGGGAGAGAGAGAGAGAGAGAGAGAGAGAGAGAGAGAGAGAGAGAGAGAGAGAGACCTTATATTCACAAGTATACAGATTTTAGGCGGGAATCTAACCTTAAATCGTTCTTCCTATCATTCACACTCACGTTCTGCGATTTCAGTCCCATATGCCAACGACAAGACAAATAACTACAATGACACGACAAAACAAATAAAAATAAGAACTATTATGCAACGCACAAAAAAAATATATGACAATCAATATTGGTGTTGCAGTTTACACAATGCCTAACAAACAACCCAAAGAATATCAAATAACCAGGTGGTACACAATTACACATACATTCTAAGGCGCATCAAATGCATATCAAATAATCAAGTAGCATTGGTAAACGTTGAGTTGTTGAGTGTTGAGCGCATTATGTCAGATGCTCTTGCAGATCATGAAGGCACAGTCAGCATAGGGGGTAGAGCAATCTCCAATCTTCGTTTTGCGGATGACATTGATGGATTGGCTGAGAGGAACAAGAACTTGAACAGCTGGTACAGAAGCTTGACACCACCTCCAGAGCTTATGGAATGGAAATAAGTGCAGTGAAGACCAAAATGATGACCAACAACACCAATGGCATCAACACGGACATCAAATTCCAAGGCCAATCCCTCAACACAGTGCATAGCTTCAAATATTTAGGAGCCATTGTATCAGACAACGGGTCCAGACAGGAAGTCCTCCCCAGGATCGCACAAATAACTGCTGCCCTGACAAGGTTGAAGCCCATTTGGAAAGACAAGACCATCAGTCTACATTCCAAAGTAAGACTGCTGCGCGTCCTTGTCATCTCCATCTTCCTATATGCTTGCGAAGCATGGACCCTCACAGCAGATCTCCAACGAAGAATATAAAGCATGGAGATGCGGTGCTACAGAAGACTTCTGGGCATTTCCTATACCCAACACATCACCAACGACGAAGTCCGACAGACCATCACACAAGCCATTGGACAATACGATGACCTGCTCACAGTGGTGAAGAAACGGAAACTCCGATGGTATGGCCACGTCACCAGATCATCAGGTCTTGCAAAGACCATTCTGCAAGGTACAGTGCAAGGAGGTAGAAGAAGAGGAAGACCGAAAAAGAGGTGGGAGGACAACATTCGAGAATGGACTGGTTTGACACTGAGCGCAGCCACCAGGGCTGCTGAGGACAAAGAAAGATGGAGTATGCTGGTTAAACGATCATCTGTGGTGCCCCTACGACCTCCGTGTTACGGGACAGGATAGGATAGGATTGGTAAACGATTGACAAAATCAGTGGTTAGGTCGTATAAAAGCAATAGTGCCATAATGTTCGTTTGAACGAAGGAAAAGTGGTACATGATCTAATGTTTAAAGGAAGAGAGTTCCAGATTAGAGGTCCTGAGAATGCAAAACTATTCTTAAACAGGTCAATTCGTGTTCGAGGCAGAATATATTTGTGGGACCCGTAACGTTATGTCGCAACAGTTAATAGATTGCTTAAATAGATGGTGCCAGGCCAAGTTGCATTTTAAACAAGAGGGTCATAATGTTGAATGAAAACTGATGGTATAAGGACATTAGGTGTGTTGCTTTAAATTTTTCCGATGATGAAAGACTGATCATCAATGATGATTTTCTCTGCCATATACGGTGCAAGGAGTTTAGTTTATTGATACGCACTTCTCCTGCACCACACCAATACTGATGAGGCATAATTGAGAGGTGAAAAGTAGTGGGACGTGAACAAAATTCTTCTCGCCCTAGGACCGACAAAAACAATTTACCTAAGAGGTACAGATTTTTGGAGACAAGTTTGCAAACGCAATCTACATGTGTATGCCATCTAAGTTTATGATCAATAATAACTCCAAGCACGCGATGTGTTTGAACTTGTTCAACAACATCGGGCCCACCACAGAGAGAGAGAGAGAGAGAGAGAGAGAGAGAGAGAGAGAGAGAGAGAGAGAGAGAGAGAGAGAGAGATCTGAGCGAAAACCCTTTTGGGAAGCATCCCCGCCTCCACCCCTTTCACCCCCCTCCGTCCCCCCTTCCCCCCTAAAAAAATTATTTGACTCATTTGCTTTTTCTAGCTTTGGAAAACTTAAATTCGTAATAGCCGTAACTCGATTTATGATATTCTTCTGTAGAACGATTGGTTAATATAGCTTTGTACGGAAATAATCTGAATGGTGGTTGGTCCCTTCTTCTTCGAACTATCCTTCACTCTGATTGGTTGCGCTTTCTTCGACATGGACCGACCTAGCTCCTATCGTAAGAAGCTGATGGAGAATTGCAGGGCCAGAACAAGAACGTATAACCTATCAATCTTCATTATTAGATACTGCGTTTTTCGATTTTCTTTCATGCGAAGTTGGTAGTTTGTCCATAGATCATTAGACGAGTTTACAAATGGTAAAGTCACAGGGACGGACTATGCATATCGGATGATGTATAGGTAGCTCTCATGAGCTTGTACCACTAAAATCATTTTCGGACATCTCTGACCTAAGCCTATGGACATAAAACACATAGTATCTTGTGCGTACTGATAATAAGTTTTACTTATTCTTCCTTCATAATTTTGAGTATATTAGCAGATGATAGATCCATCACAGTGTCATTGCCAAATAGTTTGCCTAACCACTTAAACGTAGAATAATGCAAGAAAAGATTAGATTTTTGTGTGCATTGTAATAGTAATAGTCAAATAGTTGCAAATCAAATATTTTGTGTATGCATACCTTAAACAGTCTACTATATGTTGCTTTAGGGCTGCTTAATGTTGTAACTGAGAGTTATAAAAGTAAAACTAAACACATCGTGCAACGGATTAAAACGATTAATTTATTGATAAAGTTTGTAATATTTGATAAGGCTTTCATAAAGTTCTCATGTGTTTCTATTATACTCGCTTGAATTTGTTTCGGGCTCCGGAAAACTCAAAGCATAAACTTTATAAAAACAATGCTTATTTTTTCGGCACAGGCTCTTGTAAGACTCGGGGAGATCGATACTGATCCTGTTGTAGTAGACAAAGGCGATCTTGATTTTAAAAAAAGTTATTTCTTTGCACGAATAACTCAGCAATAAAGATGGTGTTGTCTTGTTTCTCTTCTTGGATTGAAAATGAATTCTTTTTTTATGAATAATCCTGCAATTTGTAAAAGGATCAGGTTTCCGTTTTGCGACAGGAAATCGGCCGGAGGAAACCGTTCGTAACGCTTGTGTTGTCATCAGGGCACAAAGCTGCTTTAAAATTCATGATCAAAACCAGATTTAAGAATTTGTATTCTGCTTTTCTTTCTAAAGGCACCAAAAATATGACAGTTTTAGAAGAAATTCAAAGACAGTTTGGAATAGAAACGAGCATCAACATCATATACAATTAAATGTAAGGTGGCAGTGAGAGGTGGTGAGGTTGGGGAGGAGGAAGGGGGAAGGGCAAGGCAGGTGGGGGGGGGAGTAGGAGGCAGGCATAGAAGGAAAGTTTAGACTTAATTTAAAGACATAATTAAGGCATCAATTTAAAGTGTAAAATTGACAGGCAGATTCTGGGTATCAATGGAAACTTTAGACCGAGTTTAAAGACAAACTAGAACATAAAGATGCCTACAAGATGGCACAAATGTATGCACATCGGGTGATGTCATCATCGTCACGTTATCGAAGTACGAGACATAATAAGGTATGAAATGTAATGTTGGCTAATTTCGAATGGGCATTTCACTACATTATGGTTGTATTGATGCCCAAACTACCTACACAATTTTATACTTTATTTTACATGTAGTATTTTTAATAACGACATTTAACCAAGATGTGATACTTTGACAAAATAATTGTCCAATTAGTATTTTTTTTAAAAACAATGACTTTTAACAAAGATGTGAGAATTGGACAAATCAATCTTTCATTTAAAGTTCGTTACACATTTAGAAGATATTACATTCAAATTTAAACTTCTAAAACACATGAGGTATTAAAAACAACTCCCCCCTCCCCACCTGCCAATAAAAATCATATAATAATTTAACCAAACTAACGCGTTCATTGACGTCTGTCATTTTCTCTTCTTATGAGGCTTGCCCTTACAACCTTACGACAACCACTCCTTCTCCACGCAAACAGTTAACCGCTTACAATCACCGCCGTCAATGCCACACACTACCCATATAAACAGTTTGATTGAGCTAAGCCGAGCGCCCAGAAACACGTCGTTTAAAGCAGTTAAGCCCTCTACGGACCCGTGGCGTACAGTCACGCTTTCGCCCGCAAAAGCAGATTCTTCCTCTCCGTTTAATTTCCCAGGAGGGCTATAGGTCTTCTGCACGCTTGGTTGAAGTGTCTTTGGAATTGTGGACACGCAAGCTCTTCAGAAGGTAAACGCTGATGGATGTTGCCTTCGCCAGACGTACACTCATGTTGCTGATAAGAGTGAGAAGAAATTATGTTGGTTCAATGCCTTTAAGTGGTTGGGAGATAATTATGGGATCTAACGGAGATCTAGGAGTCGTGTTGTTCTCGACGAGGTCGTTGTTATCGTCATTGTCATCACACTTTAATTTCATGGTATATAATCGTTCTTATATAGCGCTTTTCCAGCTCAAAGATTGCTCAAGGCCGATAAAGGAACTAAAGCCCCGATCAGACGTTTGATTGATTGATTGATTGATTCTTGCTTTAGGTCCAGCGGACTCCTCCGAGCCAAATCAGGACCGGACAACCCCCAATCCGCATAAAAGATCTGCCGAAACAACCCTAGTGGGAAAATTGAATGCCCTCCACCGGCCAGTCACTTTACAATAAAGACATCCCACGCGGGGGACGGCTGAGGGTTGACCTCAACTACGCGAACACCCCGGTTACAAAAAACAAAATAGAATACAAACATCATTATAAATCATCAATGAAACACATACATATAAAATGCCTATAGTGCTAAATAGTACAATCATAGGAAGCCCTAGTGACCACCCGGCAGAAAGCGTCCAACACTCCCAAGCTGATCCAACAGACCTCATACACAAACAAGGAGTCTTGTCCAGGAAGAGTTTTCAAGAAAAAAGGTAGGTCATTGATCTAGCGAAGAAGAAGATAGTATAGCAGAGTGAAGGACAGAGCAGGAATAGGAAAGAGTAAATGAGGAAGACAGCGACAGTGGGAATTTAAAGCACTAAATTTCCATAAAGTGGGGATACTATTTATACTGAAAAACCCCGGCACTCCAACGGGGGTACTGTTGCCGCAGTGAATCTGTCTTGCCTATAAAGGAAAGACAGGTTTTCAACTGTGGCTTTCACTGTTCCCTTTATAGGTTTGAACAATCTACCCCAAGGGGTCCGATCAGACGTAGGCTTACCAATGCTCATAAAATTTACCCGGTCACAAGCTGCAATAAGTTGTACAACAAGCTTAGGATAAAATCTCAAGCGAATCCATCGTAGATTCAGAGGATAGAACATGTTCTAATTCTTGCGATGAAATCATAAGTCCGGACCAATCAGAACGTGCTGTGGTGTCCTTGACGTTGCGACTGAAGAAAATGGCCGAAACCACAACACAAAGATTGTCATCGGATCAAAGAGCAGAATAAGCCCCGAGTGTCTCCCTCCTCCCGATCCATGGTCCTACCCCACTTCCCCCCCCCTCTCCTCCCCATCGACAGAAGTTTCCACCTCTTCGGCTACTAAAACTGCTAAATATGGCAATTATCTTATTCTCTTGTAAAGGGACTGACTGGTGGAGTGCTTTCAGTGTTATCGGCAGATCTTTTATATGGATCAGGGGTGAGTCGTATTTTAACCAAGTTGTCTTGATTTTGTGGTCCTGATTCGGCTCTTGGCTGTCCGCTGGACCCTGTAAGCAAGGAATAACTATCTAACTACCTAGCTACTTAGTATTAACTATTGTGCAGTTACATTCAGATGAGCACCGTGCAGAAATCAGACCCTCTGTAAGAGCTCACAAACAAAATTCCTGGCAATCTCATAATAGATTATAAAAGTAGAAAAAAGGGAGCTAACCCCGAATGAAAAGAATTTTTTGGAACTCGGTCCGTTCTTATTTTAAAGAGAGAATCCTATCACCAATTAGATTCGAGGCGTTTATTTTTTATCTGAACTGTCAGCAGGCAGAAACAAAGAGATTTTAACAGCACAAGTAATCATATAAAACCAAACACAAACTACAGCAGTAACGTGAACGTTGAAAACAATGACATAGTATAATAATTATAATAACGGCATGATTTCTACAGAACTGTAGTTTCTTCAGTAACTGTGGGTGTTTATGTGTTGTTCATAGCAAAAATCAATCACACGGATCTTTTACATGAACATGATATGTACTACATCGCAACACTCCGAAATGTACTCTTCTACCGCAATAAGAACACTGCAAAATGAAATGTACTCCGTCTGTAGCAATGTCACAGCAGTAAAGATGCTGTAGCAGCATAACAGCAGCAAAGATGCTATCATTGATGCTTAACCACCCATGAATGATATTTTCAACGTAGCTAGAATATCAAAGTCCAAGTATGAAATGAAAGATAGTACCCTGCTGTCCAGCTTCAATCTGACCAAACCCAATGCCAGTCCAAATGAAATGTACTCCGTCTATAGCCCTATGACAGCAGTAAAGATGCCATCATTGGTGCTAAATCACAGACTAACAAGGATATCCTGAACGTAACCAGCTTTAGGGGCAGAAATCAAAGCCCCGAGGGAGTCTTTGTCTCACAGAATTCAGGGAAGGAAACGGCACGGAGGGTATCGGAGACCGGGCTCTTAAGCTTGCAGCGGTCCACACAGCGTGCACTAACCTGATGAGAGCTCGTCTACTCCCTTTAGTTTAGAGTGTGGGCCTCGACTCCTCAGGCTCAGTTCCGATGTCTGGGAGTGGATTTTGACACCGTGCATTATTTTAGGTTTAAAGATTTTATTTCATGCCAGCGCTACGAGGCAATGGGGGAAATAAAAGGATTGTGCTAGAACACTTTTAGTGAAAAGAAAATGGTGTACAACTCTAAGTCTATCCTTGCAGCACAGCTACTGAATAGAACTATTATTGCGGGCTTGCTTGCATCCAAGCATTGTTTCTGAACAAAAAACATAATGAAAGTGGGCCCAACTCATACAACTCATACAATAAATGTTACACCCGCAGACTTGCGTTTAACTACAAAATATTTCGAATCATTGCATCTGGGATATTAACATATCTCTCTAAGACAAAAGTGACATTCAGCTTGTGACAATTAATCCATCATCCCACGAAAAGGTGTCGACAAGAATTCCTGCAACATCAGAGAGTCAGTATTCTCAAAATTTCTGTACTCTGTGCGCACCAAATCTCCCAAAGTCATCAGTGGCACTCAGGACTTGGTTTTCCAACTGAGGAGGGATAGAGCGGGTCTGCGTCAATGAAGCAGCAACGCTGCCGTTTCTCTGGGGAATTCTTCCGGCGACAAGTTGCCTTATTGCTGATGTTATCTTACCGTCTTATACTTCGGTCAGACAATCAACTGTGTGTTAAAGAATTGGGCCGAACGGTCCTGTTATGTTTTGGTTTCTTCTTTACTTTCTAAATGAAACAACACAGAAATTGCTAGCACTGACAAGTTGGCGTAGACTATTTATTTGAAATAGCATTGGTTGTCATTTGTCCGTGTACCTGAAGAAGAATTGCTTTCAAAGATATCGGGCTTAAAGCGTTAATATCCAGGCTATTGTTTGTTTGTTTGTTTGTTTGTTTTAAGCACGCTCAATGAATTGTCTTGTTTTTGTCTCGTCCTTAACAGTATTCTCCTTATATTTCTGTATATCAACCCCATTCCAATTTACTGGATACATGATGAAGTTCCGAAATGTACTTGTCTATTCATATAATTGTTGGGGCTAAATTTGAGTGTGAACGTCCGAGCGTTCTGAAGAGCGTCTGCTGTAGGCATTGAAAAACGTATCTCCCTTAGAATTCATATACAGTCCTCTCAAACATGAGTCCAATGAAACGTGACCTCACGCTGTCATCGTGTGCTGGAGGGCTTGCTGCGGGTGCTTCTTTATGACTAGTTCTGTGCGTGTGGTATATGACACCAATGAATGACACTGTACGGGATATCATTGCCCACTGGTGTCCCAGGCCATGACTGTTTAGATTGTTTGTACGTTTGTCAGATAGCTTCATCATCTACTTTCGAGTGTAAAAGTTTGAAAAAATTACCCCCAGGCTCACTTTATTATAGGTCTCTCAATAACAGCTGTTGGTACTTTTGAGAGCATCGGATCTATTTTTCCCTGCACATCACTCTTCAGTTGAGTAGCCTCTCAACTACTTCTCAACAGGAACGAGAAATAATTGTAAGGACAGACTCACATGCAGAAGTGGTCTAGTTCAACGTTGTTTTGTTGAAGAACATTTAAAAACCCTGAAATATGTCTCTCTCGTTGCTACTGGTAGCCCTCCGGTAGCCTCGAGTGCATTTTTCTTCACACTCTGACGTGTCCCTGCGTCTCTCAAGAATCAAAGACCAGTAATAAGACCTAATGTTGATAGCACTGTCCTAGCATCATGATATTTAAAATCGTTATCTTTGTATTGTTCACAAACGCGTTTGAAGTGATCTCTTTCACCGCTGTTGTCAGTTCTAACAGCCTCGGGGTGTTTTTTTAGCACTCTATACATCCCATTACAGTTACACTCAATCCTTAGAAATTTGTATTTGTGTGCGTGTGTGTGTACAAAGAAAGTTTAGTTTCACAAAGAAGGAGCAAGACGACACACGAAACCGAAACTTGCCAGCGCCGTCAAGCGCTCATCGTGATAGAGAGTGGCCTACGGCATGAAAAGAGACACTGTAGCCTACTTAACGGAAATTCTACGAAAAGACATGTGGGAGTGATCACTGAAGTGCTATTAACTGCACAAATGGTCGTTACACTCATTCTTCAGATTCCCGCAGGATAAAACAAGTTGAGTATCATAAATGATTGAAAACTATGCTTATTTGTAGATGAACCGGCCGTTTTGCCATTAAACTGTATAGGCCTACGTGACATAAATCTTCCTCAATAATGATTATAATGTTAGGACTACTACTACTACTACTACTACTACTACTACTACTACTACTACTACTACTACTACTACTATTACTACTACTACTACTACTACTAATGTGTATTTGCTTTTTGTTGTCTGGAAACCAATGTACACGGTAGTGTCGATAACATTAAAGCAAGATCTATACTGATTTTTGAACTCAACCATAAAATAGGCCTACATCTATGCACTGCTACTTCGCATCTTGTTAAACTCTGGTCAGGCCAACATTTTGTCTTGAATAGCCTTTCTCGAATAACAAACGATAGCATGTTCGTCGGCGATTTATATTATATCGGGCTTGAGCTATGGCTATTAAGGATAGGAAATGAATACCCTTGTCATCTCCATCTTCCTATACGCTTGCGAAACATGGACCCTCATAGCAGATCTACAACAAAGAATACAAAGCATGGAGATGAGGTGCTACAGAAGACTTCTGGGCATTTACTGCACCCGGCGCGTCGTCGTCGGCGATGTTCGACAGACCATCACACAAGACATTGGACAACACGATGACATGTTCACAGTGGTGGGATGAGGAGGGGGGGGGGTCGGAAGCTACGGTGGTGTGGCCGCGTCACCAGAGCATCAGGCTTTGCAAAAACCATCCTGCAAAGCACGGTGCAAGGGGGCAAGGGAGGAGGGTATATATATATATAGAAAACCAATAGTCTGAAGCGCGATCACACTCAGACATATTACTTTCTGACGGATGTGTCTTCTACATGAGTGTTAGGTTTTAAGTAAAAGTGCGAATATTACCAATAATGGCTAGAATTAACATCTGTAAAATCAGTCAGAATAGTGTTATATATTTCCAAACGTTCAACGTATATTTTTTAAACTTAAGCTGAGAATTAAAATGCTGGTGCACTTGTAGATGCACACTCTCTCTCTTTCTCTCTCTCTCTAACAAAATTCCTCTATTAATTTAAATAAAAGTTCAATCCATCCTCTCGTTATTCGCCCACCCCCACTCTCTATTTCACAAAACCTCCTATAAACAATCTGTCATAAACATCTACTCCCTACTCTATCCCTCCCTCCTCCATCCCTATTTCTAAATCTAGCAGCCTCTGGCAGTCTATCTATAATAAAGGTCCACCGATGCAGGAATATGCGACGACCAAGGGGGACCACACTAGCCCCTGATGGGACAAGAGCATCACGGGAAACCGTCTGATGAGCCGCCATGTTAGGTGTCCCCAGCGAGTGATCAGAGAACCGTCCTTCTCGCAGGCACTGCCAAAGATTCCATCAAATGCTATACTTCATCAGCACCGAACAACCTTCTACTAGTCGGCTGGATGACCGAAGTTCATGTACTCGGTCTGATGCACAGCAGTGACGCGGGTGAATGATTTGTGTAAGAATGCACGGAAAAGCACCAGATATAATTTTGGAAAAGTCCTAGATAAAATATTGAACTATTAAGGCACTTTACCTCTCAAACCTAGTCTGACAAGACTAAGAATCTGTATTGTCTGTGATGGTTTATATACAAATCTGTATTTTGCCGAATATTGTTGAAACTAGTGTTGTTCTCTATATTTACTCCTGAAAGTTCCATCCCAAATGTTATTTTGTTGTTTGCATAATTTTCAGCATCGTATTAAGTCTTTGCTGTTTTGTTAGTACATGTAGCAATACTGTTTCCTGAAAACACGATCACGACGAAATCTGAGGTTCTAAGCAAGAGGACGAAGAGCAGGAACTATGTATTGTTGATGTGTTTTTTTTTTTAAATTAAAAATATAAACTCAGTCCTATTCACTATGCATTAATATTTCCACTAGAATTGATCGATGAAGTTTTGTGGAATTAAAGAGGTCCAATAAGAATGTTTTAGGATAACTTGGAAACAAACTCACGATCTGTACAAATCCAAGCTTGTTCCGATTTAGGCATATTGTGGACACTGGGATACAAGACAGAAGACACACCAAACCTCATTGAAAAAAGAGGGTCGTTGGGTTAAATCTAAACTCGAACCTACCACCTACAACCTCCAAAACTCTAATTCGAAGATATTGCAACTGATAATTTCCGGACAATGGGATTCACTGCAGAGGACACGAAATTTCAGACTTTATCGCAATGATCATGCAATAGTTGTCAGGATATTCGCTGTAATAATTATTTTAAGACTCCAATTAATAAAATGAACTTAATGTGAGGGCTATTTGGGAGAACCAGGAATCGAACCCATCTCCGTTGTTAGATTAACTCGCCGCTCTGCCAACTGACACAAAGACGAGAGGGAGCAGCAGGGGCAAGATATAAAGATACAAGATAATTTATTGCCAAGTGAATAATACACAAGGAATGCATTTAGTCAACGCTTCAGAACCACACACGAACGCACTCATAAAACATAGCGAACAAGTTGACAGCAAATCACAATAAAAGGATAAGAAGATTAAAGTCATACAGCAGATGAACTGAGACACAAACTACATTCGACTGCAGGAGAATTCCAGCAAGGATCGTGTTGGGGAGTGGGAGGTGGTGCAGGGGGAGAGGGTGAGGCATGGGTTTGAACCCGCGACCAGTATAGACTAGTTCGCTCTTCTGCCAAGACGTCACTCAGGGGGAATCAAAAAACAAGGCACACGAACTTCACTCCAGTGAACTTTCGATGATGGAAAGCTGTGCGACACGATTATGAAGACAATAAACTCTCACATATTCCCTTTGGGAGGGTTATTCTTTTGCCTATCCCATTCACAACGGTCTCATTTGCAGTTTTATTAGAACAGCCAACTTTCCCATTATTGACAAATATAACTTTTTTGATGGCCCCCAGATTGACCTTTAGCATACAAAAACCATGCCGTCGGCACCAAATAGACTACGTAGGAAGCTGGTTTGTATTGAAACTGAAGCAGCTCGAAGTACAATAGAGTAGTGTCGACGATCGTATAATTTGTATGATAGTGTATCTTCTTAATCGTATCGTATCATAGTATTTGATACGACAGAGCAGATTCTATGAGAATGTTTGTGGTGTAGCTTCATATCCGCACCAGATTCATCTATAGTCTTTGGTCGAATCCAACAGGAGGAACAGCATGCACGAAAGTTACTTCCTTTCAGAGACCACCCAGTTGTATGAGATAGCCTATATGCAATAAAATATGTGTAATTGTATTTGTTTTGATAAATAGCCCAGTTATAAGAAAGTGCTTTTTTGAGTACCATTCGTTGCCACATGAAGTACTTATTTTCTTCTCTCTCTTTTTTAATTTGTATTTGTGTCACGTGGGGTTTATGGGCTCTGCACAATGGAATTATGGACCCTCACGTTTATTCGGTGGGAACTGCTAGTAAGTCACCCTATGAATTACTTTAATAAATTTATTTGTTTAGCTCGTTCTGTGTTAAGGTTGGGGTACAGAAATAGATAGAAAAATGGTAAAAGATTACTGTCACACTAGCTTTCACACGGCTATGAATCATATGTAGTCCAGCCACTTGATAACAGTTAAAATCACACATTTATTTCATCTACTCTATACACGATTCTCTAAGTACTAATCTAACTTAAAAAGTCTCTTTCAATGCTAATAGTTCGATCGCTGATAGTCTAGGCAGCTGTTATATCTTCCTCGGGCACTTGCTATAATATTTCATGTAGATTTGGACTACTGTGGTCCGTTTTACAGTTTCTGAAGAGTTGGACTACTGTGGTCCTGTTATGATCAGTTTAAGTGCACCTTCGTGTTATGCACTTAACTCATGAGTGGGGGTTCGAAGTCCTTCTGTGAGGTAGCTTCTGGTCCACCTGTGTCGTTGTGTAGTTGGGTTCCCTTGCCACGCTGTGGGGTCTGACAGGGAGTTTTCCGGGTAGCACTTTCCGTCTTGTGCGGTAGAGGATACTCCGCCAACTAGTCGTTTCTGTGGAGTGGTGCGCACAGGATAGCTCGGGATAGCTCGGGATAGCTCGCCTGCTCGTCTGTAATATAAGAGACGAAATTCTGCACAACCCTGAATAATCGGTTTGTGCAGAGCGTCTCACTGAAAGCCAAGTAGCCCTCAGTGATAGCTCCACATCTCTATACATAAGCGACGAACATTCTGCTACTTCCGGGGTCCGCTGTAATCTCCCTCTAAATTCCTATACATACATAAATATCAATCGTGTCTAGCTATACACATACAGAATTAATAATATTATAAACATTCAGTGGTACAGCCACTGGTCTGCAAACATACATATAAGTTAAACAACAGTGGTTCCGTACGGTATACAACATGGCGGCGCAACCGGTCGTGTTTTGCCTCGTGCTCGGCTCTTCCACGTGGTACGGCAAATTCGGATTAACAATTCACATTTATGCATAGCAAATTCCACAAACATAATTTTAACAATAATATAAATATATCACGATGAAACAGAAGGGTGTTCATTTACCTGTTTGACAAGTTCAGGCCCGTGTTGACTGAATAGAATTCTGAGATTCTAAAGTCCTGCTTCCTGGTCTATGAGTGAAGATAGTTCTCTGCTAGCTAAGTAGATGTTACTTCTCCCTCGTCTCACACACGACTGATTCAAACTATGTTAGGCTCTGACACAGTCAAAACTGCTCTACCCACTTAGCCTGCTGGTCATTGGTTAAAATATTTACGACTCTCGCACACAGTGCTGATTCACTACGCGGCGTGGGTCGGGCTCGCGGTGTGTACTTTTATTGCTGCTGTGTTATATACTGACTCTCTACTATTACAAAAACTACACAAGGCTAAATAGTAAATGTGCAGAGTTAAAGCTAGCCAGTTCGTGACAATTTGCAAGAGTGAGGAGAAGAAAATTAGGAAAAAGAAGGAGGACAACATCCACAACGAGAAGGCGTTATAGCAGAAGATATAGAGAAAGAGTTTTCTGAACAAGAAGGGGAAAATGTAGAACAGGTTCAATGTTTACAGTGGTGCTTGTGTTGACAATATTGCTTGGGTGAGACATAGAGAAGATTCGTTTAGAATGACGTCCGCCAAGTTCATTGATCAATGTTAGCAATGTACGAAAGACACATTTGATAGGCAGATTATCAACATTTAACATTTAATAAAGTCTATTATAATATTTTCATATAAAGTTATATAAAGTCAATCAATATGTAACACGCATGATCGATGTATGAGGCTTTGTTTAGAGGATACGCAGGAAATAGAATGAAACAGGTCAGTTGTATTTCGCACGCACACACACACACACACACACACACACACACACACACCCACACACACACACACACACACACACACACACACACACACACACACACATTTTTGTAGAAACGACGTTCTGATGACTGTTGTGAAAAAAACGGGGATTATTTTGACACACTTTCCATTTCTTTGACATTATTTTGACATTTTCCAATTTTTGAAGCTATCCCTAACCCAAACCCTAACCCTAACCCCTAACCCAAACCCTAACCCTAATCCTAAAACAGCCCTAACTCAACGGAGCACTATTTTGACGTCAAAATAGTACGGCCTTCCAAAAAAGTCAGAAGAAACCATGTGGAGTTTCACATGTGTGTGTCATCAGAACGTCGTTTCTACATGCCCCCCCCCCCCCCCCCCCACACACACACACACAATATACGTTTTACAACTATAATTTTAAAATGATAACCTATGTCTCTTTTCACAAGACCTCCTTATACAATCTAATCCCTACTTCTCAAAAAATAGTTATAATTTAAGAAAATATAACAAATAAATACTTCATTTGTCTTTCTGTCCTTCGTCTGTTTTTCTGTTCCCATCAAGAAATCGTTAACATTATAATTTCCCTTCTTGTTCAGAAAACTCCTTCGCTATACCTTATGCTATTACTCCTTCTCGTTGTAATTAATTAGTTGTCTTAGTTTTATTTTATTTTATCTTTTTATATTAAAAAAATGTTTTTTTTTTTTTTTTTTTTTTTTACAAATAATACTAACAATATTTCGTTTATAATTAAATGTGAATGTACGTTATAATAAATAAATAAATATATATATATCGCGTCTTTTTAACATCACTAAACTTGAATGAGTAGCAGCGGGCTGTATAAATCCCACTGAGGTGTAAATAGATGGAGATAAACTCTCACCTCTTTTGCATAATGAAAAACGGACGCCATCTTCACACACTTTCTCATTCTGTGACTGTGTTTGTAAGCAATCTCTTAATTTATTTATTCTTTTACAACAATTATTTCAAATATTTTAGAATGGAGTTTGGGTAAAAAATACTTTCTGACATGAAAATAACACCGCTGTGGAGCGAAATTACGCTGGATGTTTGGCGTCAGGTGAGAGCGCGTATTTTTGACAATAAACGAGAGAGGGACAGACCATACATTTATGTTTCATGGGAAAGTCCATACCGAACATTTTCATCGACATCTAAACTGATGGCAGACTTGAAAAATGTGGACTGAAACGCAGAACGGGCCAAGAAGAGATAAGAATCAATTCGAGGCCGCAGGGTCGATCATTCTAGCGACTATTTCACACTTCCAGTGTCAAGAAGAAGGGATTAAACTTAAAGAGGACTGAACGAAGAAAGCTAGATTGGCCTGTGGCTACCGACGATAGACGTTCTTTGAAAGATATGGTGCTATTTTTACCTAACAGTGTAGCTGAGATACTGTAGTAAAGAAAAAGATTAAAATGGAATACCCAAGTATAAATGAAAACCACCAGGACTTGAAGTAGAACCTCAGTTAATTAATATTAAAACCTATCAAATGCCGACTACTTAAATCGAAAGTAGGAGAAAACAGCTCCTTATAAGAGAAACAGTTTTGCCAATAATATTAGAGAAAAGCGGTCGGGGGAGAGGAAATGAAGAAAAAAATTAAAATGTTTGATAATGTTTTTGCATGTTGAATGTCAGTAATTGGGAGCCGGTGCCAGTGTCGCCGTCTGCCTCGGCTGCGTAGGTTTTGTGAATGAGAGTCTGACTAGTGAAGAGAGAGACTACGAAGTGTGTGTATGTCGGCAACATTAAATGTGTGAAAGGAGGTTGAAAGTGATAATAACTAGCAATGTTAAGTTTATTTCCTTTTATTTCATATTTCTGATGCTCATAGCGTGAACATATCCTTGTGTATCATGGTCAATAAATGTATTCGTATTACAGTTAGTAGTAATACTTTTTTTGTGTAAATTGCTATGGTTTTAAAAACATAAAGTCACTTCAATACACAAACACTCACATACAGAGAGAGAGAGAGAGAGAGAGAGAGAGAGAGAGAGAGAGAGAGAGACAGAGAGACAGAGAGACAGAGAGACAGAGAGACAGAGAGGAGTTTACGACAGAACAGTACAATTCAAGTGAGGCTGGACACTACCCTAAATAATTTGCCTATGAAGTTTGGTCAGAATCCGTTCAATTGTTCTTGAGTTATGGTCTGCAACGGACCGACAGAGCGATATTTGTCTCGTTATGATTCCTGGATAAAGATGGAGTATGCTGGTTAAACGATCATCTGTGGTGCCCCAACGACTTTCGAGTTACGGGATAGGATAGGAATAGATAGGATGATTCCTTACTATTTTCAAATTATTTCCTGAAACTAATCCTTGAAAACGACTAACTTTAACTTAAAAACGCACGTTTCAATATGCGGTTTCAGTGCCACTTTAAAAAAACCACACACACCCCCACTTAACTTCGCTATTTAAAACACAAATTCCAAGCAAAAACCGCTCAATATAAATAATTACAAATAACAATCAAAATTACATCCATAGTTGAAACAGAAAAATATGTTCGGCGCTGTAATAACCAATATGCTGCTACAAACATTGCACATCCTTGCTTTAATACGATAAAATAATTTCGGTGGAGAGAAAATCCAAAAAGCATACTTCCAACACCGAGTCCAAGTCATGAAACTGAATCAAGCTAAAACACCGCTAGGAGTTCTGCACAATAAAGCTTTCTTTCCTGGAGGCGGAGACGGTTTATAAGACAGGCCAGAACAATGATTATTCAGTTTTGTTTTTGTTTTTGTTTTTTTTCACGGTGCTAATAAACGAGTTCATCAAATACCACGACTGTTCCTGGGCCAACAAGTCGTTTATCTCTAATTAGTATCACGGCACAGAGCAGAACAATAATTTAAATGTTCAGACGGAAATGCACATAGGTTTAAGGAGAGGCAAGTTTTGTTTTAGGTTCAAGGCAGCTGTACTCTACGCTCTAATTACATACACAATTTAAAGGAAATTTAAAATAATTTTTTAAAATGACGTCACCAAGAAGAAGTCACCCGATTTGCACAAATGGTTTGGTTTCAACTTGGAGGCATATGCCAAACTTGAACTCGTGAGAAATTAGGATTAGAAAAAAAAAACAACTACAAATTATGACGCCACCATGATGATTTCACCCAACGTGCATAAGATTTTGAGGGATGACTATTTTCCAACTAAATACCAAGTTTCCAAGAAATCCGTCCATTATTTTCAGAGAAAAGTGCGGAAATGTCACCGACGGACAGCGCCAATAACAATAACTTTAGATTCAAATGACACAAGGGACAAAAGTACAAAAATATAAGGAAGTTGTGTCCCCTTGTATGGCGCAAATATCCATGTGGAAGAACGCTAAATTAAAGTACAGAAAATCGCAAAACTAAAAGCAACATGGAACAGAGATGATTATCCACCCCTTTTGTACCCTCCATGCACACAGTCACAGACTTAACTCTCTTTCAGTCTCATTTCTTCCGCTCTCAGTGTCAACATGGGACCATCATCGCCACTCTTTTTTTTTCATCTGTGTCCCCGTCCCATCAACCTCTCTGTTTCCTTCTCTCCCTCCCTACTCCCACAACAAACACACAAGTGTATTCATAGCAAAATGGGTACTTGGACACAATGGGTTCCTCAAATGGCACATAGGGGTTCTGGAAAACGATTGCTCATTAGCGGATGATGAATGGGAGGACTGTTGCTCGTTTCAAAATATGTTCAACTCGCACCCTGTAATGCGCATGCTAAATCTCCCCTCTCTCTAAGACACCTTTGCAGTTTCATAGACAGATTGACAGCAGACTCCCCTGTGTGTGATTGAAACACTCAGAGTTCGAAAATTTGTCAAAATGAGTGTCACGAATATAGGGGGTGTGGGGGTGTGGGGCAAGCAATTACTCCCCGCGCTGTATCTCCTCCCTTGTTAGGCCGATGTGCGATGACATTCATGGGGGGTAATGCTTGGGGGTGCTAAGGAGTGCTAGAGAGTTATAAGGACAGACGAGGGGTAACAGTAGTGAAGAACTTAGACAAGGGAAGCAGGGTGTTTATAATACAATATCAACAATTTATTAAGTGGACGTAGGCCAACTATAGTTGGTTAGGTCACAAATGGATCACGAGTGATGGTCTAGGGAAGTACAGAGTATTCTGGAATTATTCTGGTCTAGCTACATAAAGTCAATAGGGGCGAGTATGGACTGCTTTCATCAGGTGGCACGAGATAGCTGGTTGACCAAGCGTGGGCAACCAGATAGTTCAAGAGTTGTGGTGTGCGCGGGGGGCACACTTAGCTTCGGTTTCGTCGGCTGTTGTAGCCGCTGGAGACTGGATGGGCTTGCACTGGTCAGTCAGGCGAGCGTGGGTGTTGTGACTCAAGTAGGTCACTGGGTTGCGTCCGTGTGCAGTAGCGTGGCGTGGGTTGTATCGGTCAGCGTCACTTTGGCTGGGTGAGGCTGGGTCTTCTCGCGTCCCAGTGCCAACCAGATATATGGGAGGCACGCAGCGAGGTTGAGTCCCGCAGAGGCCCGTATAGGAACCGTTCTGCAAATAATCAGTTCTCTGCGTCAGGAGGGCACCCACATTCTGGATGCCGCGCTGTTCAGCGCACATGCCAATCAGATTTGAATTTGGAAGCACTGGTCAGGAATGACCAGTACTTTCCAATTGTCCATCTATATCACTAATGACTGCCAGGGGTTTTTTGTTGGAGTTGGGAGAATTTAACAGCGGCCGATAACGTATGAGAGTCTCGGCGCCTAAGAGGGGTTACTAACAACAGGGGTGGATATTTACACATTCTGGTTAGGGCGAAGAAAAGGGTGTAAATACAGGGGCAATGGCTATTAAATGCAATGGGGGTTATCGATGTACTTTAGTCTATACAACGGGGCAATCATGGCAGGGGGAATTATACAGAAATATAGATATGCATATATACATGTATAAATCTAAGCCTGGGCATGGTTATGTGCATCAATCAAACTACAGACAAAGAGTACATAGAGCAAAATGATATATCAAGCAATTCATCACAACGATACACAGACACGGATGTAAGTATCTACAAGACATACGAACACGTGGGGAAATCGACGGGTGATGGGTAGCAAAATGATATGGAATAAATCACTCCTCTTACCTTGACCAAAGAACGGGTGGAACACAAAAGTATAGCTGAGCTCAGAGGTCGCGGCGAAGGCGGACGTGTCTAGCAGGGCGAGGTGTTACCGTGGGCTTGCGATAGTGGACTGCTGGAGCTAAACCTTTAACTTTAAAAAGTCCGGTCGCGGGTCACGTGGGACTATACTGAGGGGCGGGGCTTGGGGTCGCGTGGTCAGTGGCAAGTGGGGAGGATTACCGCGAGCAGGGGTCACAGACTAAGGAGTCCGCTTGTGACAATGAGGACTTTTGTTAAAAGTAAAAATCTGGTATTCTGCAGCAATTTCTTACAATTTCCAAGTGATCAAAAAAATAAGATTAAAAAAATGGCACCCCATTTTTTTGTCGGACCCCATTTTACAAGAGTGTTGGCCGGTTGAAAACCTTATTCTGACATGGATACACTCTCACACACACAAACAAACACACGCACACAATAGAGATTAAGTGATATGTAACAAAAGGACCCCTCTTCTAGCCTTATCGGTAATGTGTTTCTTTATCCTGTTGTCCACTGATGAGCCTGGCATTAAACGTTTGCCTTGCTTTGCCTTGTCTTGCCTAGTCCTTATGCACACATCAACATGAAAGCATCAAATCAATTGTATTAATTCCACTAATATCTGTTCCATCAGTTAACTACCTTCTCACTTCCCGTTCTTCAACACGCAATTGAAATGGACGAAATCAATTTTGACCCTCTTCCTTCCATACTGTGTCAATATAACTCCCCCAACGGTCTGTACTACTACTGCTACTACTATTCATTTCCTTTTAATCAGTGAATACATCGCTATTTGTTTTCCTTCCCCATTGTGCACACACAAACACACACACCAACACACAAACACACCCACACACCCACCCACACACACACACACACACTCTCTCTCTCTCTATCTCTCTTTCCATCCAACCCCACCCCAAATCACTCCCTTCTCTTCCCTCTGTCTCTCCTCCTTTTCTCCCACTTCCTGCTCCCTCTATTTCTCTTCTTCTTCTTCTTCTTCTTCTTCTTCTTCTTCTTCTTCTTCTTCTTCTTCTTCTTCTTCTCTATCCCCCCCCCCCCTCTCTCTCTCTCTCTCTCTCTCTCTCTCTCTCTCTCTCTCACTCTCTCTCTCTCTCTCAACAATGGATGGAGAGATGTATTATGACTGGTATGTTTTTACCCATGGAAGGATGAAACATGCTTTATGTTTTACCGGTGTTTGTGTTTGTGGTGTGTGTGTGTGTGTGTGCGGGTGTGTGTGTGGGTGTGTGTGGGTGGGTGTGTGTGGAGTGTGTGTGTCTATTGTCCATCTTCTTCTTCTTCTTCTTCTTCTTCTTCTTCTTCTTCTTCTCCTTCTTCTCCTTCTTCTCCTTCTTCTTCTTCTTCTTCTTCTTCTTCTTCTTCTTCTTCTTCTTCTTCTTCTTCTTCTTCTTCTTCTCTCTCTCTGTCTCTCTCTCTGTCTCTCTCTGTCTCTCTCTGTCTGTCTCTCTCTCTCTTTCTCTCTCTCTCTCTCTCTCTCTCTCTCTCTCTCTCTCTCTCTCTCTCTCTCTCTCTCTCTCTCTCTCTCTCTCTCTCTCTCTCTCTCTCTCTCTCTTTCTAAGGGGGCTAGGCCCTTTCTAAATAAACATTCGTATTCGTATTCTCTCTCTCCCCCTCCCTCTCTCAACAATGGTTGGATGGATGTAATATGATTAGTATGTTTTTACCCATGGAAGGATGAAACATGTTTTATGTTTTTACCGATGTGTGTGCGTGCTCGCGTGAGTACATCGTTGCTTGTGTGTACCAGAGACCCTAAAATTTTCCTTTTTGTGGAATAAAAATTGCTTTGACATGACTTCTCTGTCTTTCTTTCTCTCTCTTTTATCTCTCTCCCTCTCTCTCACTCTCTCAATTTAAATAGTTCCAGTTAAAGGTTTTGTATTAAGTATGGTTAATTTCCTTGTTGCGAAGTTAGTTGTGATTTTTTTCTTACTTTAATTTTAAATCTATGTTGGTTTAATTATGCTTGAATGCGGGTGTATGATTAAACAAAATGCGTGTTTGACTAAAAAAAAAAGTACTGATTGTAAGATTAGCAATAGCAAATTAATGCTAAAATCATTTTCTTATCGTAATAAAATATTGATTCTGAATCTATCACTTCCCCCTTCTCCCCCACACTCTCCCTTCTCCCCCTACCCCACACACTCTCTCTCCTCTTTTCCCTTCATCCTCTCCTCCCCACACCTCCTCTCTCTCTCTCTCTCTCTCAATTGACAGACTCGCTAGCTAAATATATATTGAAATAAAATGAAAGGAAGCCAAAGCGAATATTGAACTTTATCCATGGAAGCGTGCCTGTCCTGCCCATGAGGAGGATTGTCGGGGACAGTGTCCCAATGGCTGATCAATGAAGAAAGGTAAACAACAGATACCAGCCCGTTACCACAACTTCAATCGACCCACTTAACACTTTGGGATGCAACCTGGTATAATCTAATCCAATGACACCTGTTTTAGATGTGTCAGTCTGTGTTACATGTTGACCGACGTCAGGTACTATAATTAGAGACTGTTCAAGTACCCAGGACGCTTCCGCGAAATGTGACGTTGGACACTCTGTATTATTCCTCCATTGCAGGTAAAACAAGTTTTAACGTCCTGTTGCATGGACAAATTGAATTGTCAAACCCCCGCTTTTGAAAATACGTGCAATGGTTTGCATTATGAGGAACTCAAGTTGATACTATTCCTCCTTCTCCCCCCACCCCCCCCCCCACATATAAAACATTCACGTGTGTTGGTTGTTAGATCATACTTCACCCTTCCAGAATGCTTGTTTGCCTGTCTGCCTTTCTCCCACCTCCTTCTTTCTCACTGTCCCATCCGCTTGCCATCCATAAAACGCTAGAGTACACATTCCACCGCAATAACAGACGTAGCAGGAAGTTTAACAGTTCATGGGTTCCATTTTCGGATAGGATGTCTACATGCCAGCTGGCGTTTTGCATGGTAAATCAACGGATCATGGAAGGATTGGTATGGACACAAGAGACAACAGAAACATTTAAATCTTATAATCATTTTAAAGTGCATTTGAAAGTTAAAGCGCATACCAACAGAGGGAGACGGCATAGGCAATAAATAAGGACTACCAGCGGAAATGTTCATCATGCATGAATTGAATGGATGTGAGGTGCCTTTTGTTAGGTCTAGCAGGCGATTCAGATGCAGTGAAGAACAGGCTGTTTATTGTGGCAGAGGGAAAGTGTTGCGCCAACTGGCGAGCGGCTATGACAGTTTATGCGTTATTCACAATTTGTATGCGTTATTGGCACATTCCAAAAATGAAAATTCATAGGCTTCCTCATTATTTTGTATTTATTGTCCAAATATTCCCTCAACTAACAGTCAGCATTTCCCATACAACCCACCCCAATCTTCTTCCCATCCCCAGTGCATTGACAACAAGAAAACCCTGTGAGATAAACGAAAATAATGACCTACATGAAAATGTCTCTCGCTGTCAGTCTTTACCATGGATAAAACAAAAATCAATCAGCTGTATCCGTGATTAAAGCATTTTTACACGGAAACAATTAAGAAAGTGGAAACTTAATAATAATCATATAGATTCGTGTGAACGGTCTGGCCTGGCAGAAATAAAACAACGCTAAGTTGGCGATATGATGACCAAGCCTGTAAATATAATCAAGACACAGATCCATGTCGGATATTCATCATCCCCACCTCCATCATCATCATCATCATCATCATCATCATCATCATCATCATCATCATCATCATCATCATCATCATCATCATCATCATCATCTCCTCCCCGATTACTTTTAATATCTTAGAGTGTGTCATCGCATCATGCCACGCTAATGTAATTGTACACGTATTATCCATTAAATCTGAGAGCATTGTCGATGGAATTTTCTTTCTTTCCTTCATTATTTGGAAGACAAGTAGAAGGTTTGAAGAAGGTAAAACACACCAGATTAAAGATTTCTCTATATATGTATTTCTTTGAAAAGCTTCGTCAGGAGTTACAAGCCAACTCATTTCTTTCTTTTAGTTTATGATTTTCTTCCTTTCTTTCTTTCTGTCTTTCCCACAAACTAGGCAAAAGTGTCGATCGAATTTCTTTCTTTCTTTCTTAAAAAGGACAAAGGATAGACCATTTAATTCCCTTCTGTCTTTCATTTTTCTTTCTCATTGATACTCTGTTCTATCAATCTAAAATACTATCTTCTTCTTCGCTAGACCTGTCACCTACCTGTTTTCTTGAAAACTCTTCCAAAACTCATCATTTGTGTATGAGGTCTGTTGGCTCAGCTTGGGAATATTGGACGCTTTCTGCCAAATGGTCACTAGGGTTTCCTATGATATTATTATTATTATTATTATTATTATTATTATTATTATTATTATTATTATTATTATTATTATTATTATTATTATTATTATTATTATTTAGCAATGTATTTAGCAATGTATCATTTTTATATGTATGTGTTTTGTTGATATTTTATAATGATGGACATATTCTATTTTGTTTTTGTAAACGGGGGTTCGATAAATTAGAATATAGCCCTCTGCGTACATTGCGTGGAATGCCTTTATTGTAAATGACCGGCTGGTGGAGTGTCTTCAGTGTTACCACTAGGGTTGTTTCAGCAGATCTTTTATACGGATCAGGGGTAAGTACTCTTTCAACCAAGTTGTGGTCCTGATTTTGTGGTCCCGATTCGGCTCTTTGCAGTCCGCTGGACCCTGTAAGCAATGCATAACTAACTAACTCATGTCTTTATTTCCTTTCTCTTCTTTTATTAATTTCATCGCCTTTTTGTTCCAGTTGGGATTAAAAAAAATCTACAGGGTGAATCGAATAATTCTGTTTTTGGAGAAGAACAGTGTTTTCGTTTCCCAAACATTTGATTCATCCCGTCATCAGAAGCTACGTCTTATATTCTTTGTAAAATTTCTTCACCTTGAAAATATTTTCGTCGTAACAATAATGAGTTCTTTTACATTGGGTTAAAATAACATGCAGGAAATCGCCACCAGAATCTGAGCCTCAGAAACAACACCATTGCTGGAGAATTTGTTCAATGGTAGTGATGATTGTTTCCATCACTTTGGCCATAATAAGTTATTCAGAACCTTTTAAGTTTGTTTTCTGTTAATTTAAAACTTCGATGTAAAAAGTGCATGCTTTAGAACTCATATTTTATAATGTAATAATTAATATTATTTATTAATTAAATGCTTTACACTCTATATGTAATTACATTCTGGTTTCACATTTAAGCAGTAATTATTAATTTGCTAGCCTGATTAATCCTTTGTCTATCTTTCCTCTGTCTTTTTGTGTGGGTTTCTTCTAGACAAACTGGATTGGAAATACACATGTACCATAAACAGAGGGGAAACGCAAGATACTAATAGAAATTAATTTAGAATTAATACTCTCTCTCCCTCTGTCTGTCTGTCTCTCTCTCTCTCTCTCTCTCTCTCTCTCTCTCTCTCTCTCTCTCTCTCTCTCTCTCTCCACCTCATTTCTTTTATTGTGTCCTGTTCTCTTCTCAACCCACGCCACCTTAGAATGCACAATTTCAAATCATTTCCAAAGAATACTTCCGACTAATGTCGTTTCCTTTATGTTGGCTTGCTAATGCATATGTCGCACTCTAGTTATCCCGTATTGAACTGTAACGCTGATGAATCTAACATTTCTTCTTATGAAGCTAAATATGTCTTTTCGTTTTTTTCTTATAAAAGCTATTTGACGATGATGGTTATGATGCTGATGAAGAAGAAGAAGAAGAAGAAAAAGAAGAAGAAGAAGAAGAAGATGATGATGATGATGATGATGATGATGATGATGATGATGATGATGATGATGATGATGATGATGATGATGATGATGCATGATGATGATGAGCGATTGATTATTAACGGTTTATATTTCAGAACATACGACATGGATCTGTGTTTTGATTATATCTACACGCTTGGACATCATATTGCCAGCTTAGCGTTGTTTTATTTCTGGCAGACCAGATCGTTCAAACGGATTTTGTTAATATTATCAAGTTTCCACTCCTTAATTATTTCCGTGTAAAAATGCTTTAATCGCGGATACAGCTGATTGATTTTTGCTTTATCGAGTGTAAAAACTAAATGACTGTGAGATACATTTCCATGTAGAAATTAATATGTGTAGGTCATTGTTGTCGTTTATATAACAAGATTTTCACTGAACTGGGGGTTTTGTGTGTGAAATACTGATTGTTAGTTGAGCGAATATTTGTACTATAAATAAAAGCTATATTTAACTCTATTAGCGCTATATTTGACTTTTTCCCCGTTCAAGGCACCACACCGAAGACAGTAAAGCCATGAACTTAAAAACTAGGAAAGGGTCTTTTCATGGATATCGCAAGCTTTTTTTTATATTTTTTTTTTCGTTTTTCAAACCCGCCAGACAGAATCAAAGGTTTGAAAATGCTGCACCAGTGCTTTCAATGCTGGTGAACTCAATGTTCCCTACAAGGCATGATGCAAGAACATATCGAGAAAATATGCGTGTTTGAGCTTTCCCTTTCAACTCATCTTTCCTACTTTACCCTTACCTTCCTCTCCCACAGACACCTCCCTCTCCCCACACCCCGACTTCTTCTTCTTCTTCTTTCTCTCTCTCTCTCTCTCTCTCTCTCTCTCTCTCTCTCTCTCTCTCTCTCTCTTTCTCTTTCTCTCTCTCTTCCCCGTGCTTTCTCCTCTCGCCCACACCTCTCTTTCTCCTTCCATATATTTCACAATGCAAAAATCACCGGCAGTCCCTTAACATGACAAAAGGTTTGGGGGGGGGGAAGGGTGGAGTGTGTGGATGAGGAGAGGCATGAGAGGCAATATGCATTAGAACAATAGCTGAGACTATAACAAATAAAATAACTAATATCAAATGTGCGTTTTGGGATCAGTTTGGGACTAGGACATTACAGTAAGTTTACCTACAAAACGAGTATGCAACCCACACCTGTCAGCTAAGCTTCCATCTCATCTCCTCACAGAAGGTTTCGCTAAACCCTAGAAATAAGAGTGTCTGTCATGTTCCCACTGCCCAACTATTTTTTTCCTTACTACATTTTCCAGTACGCTGAGGATGATTCCGCACTTACGTCGAGCATGCACCGCTCAAGAAAAGATAACCTGGCAGGAAGGGAGTTCATTACATGATCAAGAGCGCAGTGCTGAGTGGAATGCTGTGCCCTTGTTAACTCTGAGTGATGTTTAGCCTTGATGCCATTGCGTGTGAGTGACGTAAAGCGTTTTTATCTTTTTTTTTCTCTAAAGGTCTAAAGACATTCGAACGTGCACGGCATAAGGTCGACTTTTACTCTCCAAGCACATACAATACAGAAGAAAAATTTGTCTGAGTTCCATTTGTTTTTGTTGTTCTTAAACCCATGGAATTTGACCCACGGCCGTAATTAAGTAGTAGAGAGTTCGCCTGGCACACCGTTGACCCAGGTTCGAATCCCGTGGTGGGCTGACCTTAGTAATAGGAACAGCGTTGACGTAGTTCCCTACCCTTCTTCTCTGGCATGGTCCAATGCTCGTCTGCCTTATTGTAAATGGTGGGCGTAAACGTCAAAGTTTAATGTTAATTTATGCCACAGAAGTCAGCTTCGATGTATACATTGTTTAAAAATGTTTTATACATACATGTAAACATTATAGATGCTGTTATTGTTGAAAGGACTATTCTATCCTATCCTATCCCGTAACTCGGAGGTCGTAGGGGCACCACAGATGATTGGTTAACCAGCGTACTCCATCTTTCCCTGTCCTCAGCAAACCTGATTGTTTCGCTCAGTGTCAAACTAGTCCATTCTCGAATGTTGTCATCCCACATATTTTTCGGTCTCCCTCTTCTTCTGCCTCCTTGCACTGTGCCTTGCAGGATGGTCTTTGCAAGACCTGATGATCTGGTGACGTGGCCATACCATCGGAGTTTCCGTTTTTTTACGACTGTGAGCAGGTCATCGTGTTGTCCAATGGCTTGTGTGATGGTCTGTCGGACTTCGTCGTTGGTGATGTGCTGGGTATAGGAAATGCCCAGAAGTCTTCTGTAGCAATTTATATCCATGCTTTGCATTCTTCGTCGGAGATCTGCTGTGAGGGTCCATGTTTCGCAAGCATATAGGAAGATGGAGATGACAAGGGAGCGCAGCAGTCTTACCTGTTAAAAGGATAGGTTGTAAAATTAGGCTATGCCTATAATCTTCGGATAACTAAAGTTTAAGCTTCAAACCTCTCTCTTGCAGACATCACCACCCCACCCGTACCACAACCTCACCTCGCCCCACTCAGCTACCATACACTTTGTTGTCAGCCAACAATTAAAGTATTACAGAAAGACAATCATCACTTTACCATGGAAGTTATACGGCAGTGTGATATTTTTAACTTTTGATAGGAAATTTTCATTGTGAACACTGAATTATATTTCCTTTTTCGACATTGTCATCCAGAGTTTGAAAAAACAAATCTTCATTACCCACATTGGAGCATTTATACAACACACTGCATCTCAGAATATACAGATTTGTTTTAAAAACATATAACAAATAAAAGCAATACGTAAGATCACACTAAAACTATATTTCCCGCAACAGTAACAGTTATACATTATACTTTCAACTATGTTCTCACGCCTGCACACACACACACACACACACACACACACACACGCACACACACCAACATACGCACACATTTCAGTCTCTTTTATCTCTTCCGCTACAAATATCTAGACTCATATAAAACATATTTATAGAGAATGCCATTTGACCGACGAACAACGCATGCACACTCAATAAAAACTTCTCCATTCATTGAAACAATTTTTGATATAAAAGTTAATAACTTAATAATAGAATAAAAAGGACGGCTTATACTTGTACACAGAGGTAAGTTTTACAAATATCTTATTTCATGTCACATTATTCTGGTAAATAATAGAATTCTACCATTACAGGCAAACACATTGCAGACCAGCGGTTTTCATCAAAGTCAAAGGAAGCAATATACAATAATTATTGTATTTTAAAAAAAAATCATAGTGGCATAATAAGTAGTCTGTTTAAAGTTTATGTTTACAAATGTAAAACGTTAGCAGTACGAAATCAGATGCAATCAGTTAAAATATCACAATACTACCGCTACTGCAACTACTACTAATAACAATAATAACTCTCTCTCTCTCTCTTCTCTCTCTCTATACCTCCCACCCTCCCCTCTCTCTCCCTCTCTCTCACTCTCTGATCTGATGCTATGAAACTAACTGTATGAAAAAAAAACGGTACGGGAGAGGAAGAAAATTAAGAGTGGATTAATGTATTTTATGTATTTAACGTATAATTTATACTTCTTTAATAATTCGATATGTTCGTGTATTTAATATGTTTTGTTGTGTTCCCATCCCCATATTGGGCTACTGGTTCTGAAATGAGAAGTGATTGCAAAGCGTCAAAGCCTACCTCTCTCTCTCTCTCTCTCTCTCTCTCTCTCTCTCTCTCTCTCTCTCTCTCTCTCTCTCTCTCTCTCTCTCTTTCTCTCCATCTCTCATCCCTCACCGTAGTGGACAGAGACCTGGTACTACCCTCATCGCCAGTACTTCAAGTACTATCCATATCCCTTAAGGTCTAGTCTATCGTGCTAACGATCATTTAGCCTCCATCACCTCCTGCCAAAGTCCCCTGGGTCACTCCCTACCCTACCCTACATCTCACTCTCCCACTCTCCATCCCACCCCTCCCCATTCACCCCCTACCTCAAGGGTCACTCACTCCCTTTACCACTTTAGGGCAGACTCCATACAGAGGTTCAGAGACCGCACAAGCTACTTTTTCAAGCTTAGAACTCGTGCTGTCTCTAAAGGCGGCGATACACGGTAAGACTAGATCTTATGATACCCGCATATGACTACGGAAATTCCCGGATCGGTAGGAATTGTCGTCAAGTCTTATCGATAGAGCATGTTCTATTTTTTCACGGCGCGATACGACAGTGGAGGTCAGACAGCCAATCAAAACAGCTATTTGATTGAACTCCGAGGTGAAGGTCACTGAAAAACCTCGACCTACAAGCGACAGGCTTATGACTCATACATACCGTGTATCAGCAAAGACATCAGATCTGCAGCGGCATACGCGGGTATCATAAGATCTAGTCTTACCGTGTATCGCTAGCTTAATAGCTACGGGCAAACTGATTTGGTGCGATCATATGTGATGATGACTTGCTAGGATTCGCACGGATCAGACCGGCTTGTCACATCTTGGGTGCACTGTATGATTTATGGCTGATGATACAGGGTAGATGTTTCCTCTAATTGGTAATGCGGGAGTGGAGGTGATAACATTAATGGTGTTGTTTAATAGTAATCAATAATAAGTACTTTTAGATTTCTTCGCACAGCAGTTTGCACCTTTTTATTTTCTGTATGTGTGGCGGAGTGGGAGGCGTCTAGTCACTCTTGGGATAGATTGTCCCCCCTTGAAGCTATCAGAGGAAGTTCGTTCCCTTTGTTGTCCGTCTGGCCTTGGATGGCTACTGCTGTGCAGAATCCTTGGGCGAGTCTTGAGCCTTTGGATTATGCTGGACAAGGCGACACAACATATGGTCTTTCCCGCCGGGACTCTTCGTCTTTTGTTTGTGGGGGTGCGCACTGGGCTAAATTGTCGACTACCATTCTATACAGGTTTTTGGCAGTGACCTACACAGAGTGTGGTGCACTAGTAGCCAGCAATACTGTGTGCTCTTAACACGCTTCCCGCCTTGCAAGGCAATAATTTAATTTGTATGCCTTTTTTTTAACGAGGGATAAATAAAAACAGTTCCGGTTGGGATGACTGTGTTCTCATGGAACCGCGCGAGAGTCGGGAATCAAATATTCCGATCTGCTCATTTGCATAAGTATATGCCCTATATAATGTCTTTCCGTCTCTGTCTCTGTCTCTGTCTCTGTCTCTGTCTCTGTCTCTGTCTCTGTCTCTGTCTCTGTCTCTCTCTCTCTCTCTCTCTCTCTCTCTTTCTCCACGGACTGAGACTTGAATGAAATGATCCGTCTGAGTGTCATGAGTTTGACCGCTCTTTTCAGCTGCTGGCGCCACGCTCAACATTTTAACTTCATTCTTTTCTTCCTATCTTTCTTTTTCTCCGCCCTCCTCTTCTACCCCCACCCTCCCTACCCAACACAAAACACCTCTCCTTCTGTGGCCCATCCTCGGTCTCCACAAAGCATCGTCATCTTTTCCTTGGCTCCGAACAGCCACGAAATATCTACATTCTGCAAACACTTTCAAGTCAAGTCAAGACACTTTATTACCCAATGAATTCAAAATACATAGGATTTTGTTTTGGTGATGCGGTAAAACATTCAGTCCTTCTACAACAACAAACAACCTTCCACTGGACATTAAAACATTAAAATACTCTAATAGAGGAAGTTATTTTAAGGAGTAAAGCACAGGCACACGCCCACTCGCAACCCCCACACGCACACGCATACTCACGCATACCCACATGGGTATCTAAATTAAAACGTAATAAAATAAAATACATTAAAGAATCAGAATTGCACCTCTAACACATTATCGCAACTAATAAGTTGGCGTTTAAGTATAACACCTAGCTCATGCTATGTGGATAACTGAGGACACTGGTACTGAGAGGGCAGCCTCGGGGAAGAAGCTGCGTCTAAACCGGCTTGTTCTAACTTTTAGTGCTCTGATTCAGTGCCACATTCACTTTCCTCACCATCCAATGCCAGAAAAGATGTAACATTTCCCCCGTTTTCCTTCTATCGGTCCCTCCCATCAACTTTTACGTCTTACTTTCTTCGATGGCAGCATTATGCTCCACTTCAAATATTAAACCTCTTCCTCTCCTCGTGTCTTACTACATATTTGATTTTCTTCCTTCTTCTTCTCACCCCTCTCTCTCTATCTCTCTCTCTCCCTCTCTCTCTCTCTCTTTTAAACATACCCCCCTCCTCAACATTCTAATTTCCGTCCTTAAATCATTCTTAAATGTCCCCCACACCTCAACCGATCTCACAAAGCCTTGTTTAACAAAACCTCTTCCATTTCAAGCTGCTCAGACCGATGGAGTTGTGATGATCAAACAACGTCGGCTCTTCCTAGAACAACAACAAAAAACAAACAAAAACAAAATAGAAGAACAGAAAAGGAAAGGAAAGGAAAAAAATGATGAGGTGCGGGATGATCAGAGAGCTGTTTGGCTGTTTGGATTTCAAGCTGTTCTTTCGATCGCCCAGAAGGACCAAAATAGAAAAAAAGGAGCAGAGGGGGGGAAATTGTAAGGAAAAGTGGTAATAGCACAATTTAAGAGAGGGTTGTTGAATTGAAAAAAGAGAGAGAAAGCGAAGTGAGTATAACAGAGAGAGAGAGAGAGAGAAAGAGAGAGAGAGAGAGAGAGAGGGGGGGTATGAGAAAGGGAAAGGAGTCAAAGAGACAGACAGACAGCAGAGACAGAGACGGAGGAAAAAAAACCTCACACTAACTAACAAACAAACCAGACAAACAATCACATAAAAAGACAGAGAACTGAAAGTAGGTGAAATGTTTTCAGAGCCACAGGGTAAAGACAAGAGATCAAGAGGTGGCAGCGTTTGCACATTACTCAATCACATGGGAAGCCAACAGATCGAACAGATTCGGAACGACGTAATTTCAACTCCTGAAACTACTGCAGTGCTTTGCCTTTTTCACGCCTCTACTGCAACTCATCTCTTCTTGCTATTTAAAAAGAGGAGAACGAAGAAGAAGAAGAAGAAGAAGAAGAAGAAGAAGAAGTTGTATTAAATGTTATTCATCAGATGAACTTTAAGTTGTACTGAAAATGAAGAAGAAGAAGAAGAAGAAGAAGAAGAAGAAGAAGAAGAAGAAGAAGAAGAAGACAACGACGACGACGACGATGATGATGATGATGATGATGATGATGATGATGATGATGATGATGATGATGATGATGATGATGATGATGACAAAAAAGAAGAATAAAATGGAGAGGGAGTAAGTGGGAAGGGTTTCGGGAGGAGAAAAAGAAATCAAATAAAGAGAAGATTTGAACCCGAGTGATCGGTTTGCCAGCGAACGCTCTACCGCTGAGTTACCGCAGTTAGACAAGAACAAGAAGAAGCTATTACGGGAAATTAAACTGAGAGACAAGTGAAGATGAATGAAGAAGAATTGGGCGAGCAGGGAAAGAGGGAGGAGGGGAGGGGAGGGGAGGGGAGCACATCTTGAAAGTAGAAGATAAAATAAGAATATGGAAGCGCAAATTGGGAAAAGATATGATAAATTTATTGAATTAAGTCAAGAAGAAGAAGAAGAAGAAGAAGAAGAAGAAGAAGAAGAAGAAGAAGAAGAAGAAGAAGAAGAAGAAGAAGAAGAAGAAGAAAAGGAAGAAGAAGAAGAAGAAGAAGAGGAAGAAGAAGAAGAAGAAGAAGAAGAAGAAGAAGAAGAAGAAGAAGAAGAAGAAGAAGAAGAAGAAGAAGAAGAAGAAGAAAGCCAAGAAGAAGAAGAAGAAGAAGAAGAAGAAGAAGAAGAAGAAGAAGAATCGGTCTCCGTGATAAAAACTAAAGACAATTTTTCAAAGCGATGAACTTGATTAATGAATTTCTAGGAATCGCTGGGAAGTGCTCTGTCTCCTTTGCTGTTACGAACTTTTCATCTTACGTCAATTGACCCAGTCATGTACCTTTTATTCCTCAGCCTTACATTTCCTGAAGCTCTCTCGCGCGCGCTCACCCCAACCCCCCCCCCCCACACACACACACACATGCGCGCGCTTGGCCTCTCCAACAACCATAAGTATATTTGCATCCTTGCAACCTTTCTAAATTTGCATTATTCGCTATGCCCTCACAGTATGAAGGCGCCATGGCTATAAACTAATAATTATGTCAATTCAATTCTGTCTCTTGGTGGTTTGTTGAAACTGGGAAACGCCGTGTTATAAAAAAACGAACCATTGTACAAAGTGGAGAAAAAAGTATTCCATATTCATAGTGGAGAAAACTGTCCCAGAGACGCTTGCCTTAATCATCAAATTACAACACATGTGTGCTACATGGACATTTACAAAAACATGAAAGCGGTCTAGTAAGGGGTGGTGGTACTTGAAATGATATTGGGACAATGTCTCGTTGTCAACACAGTGCGAAATTGTCAATCGGGATGGGAAAATCACCCTAATGGCATTGAGTGACAATTCCTATTATCACGATCACTCGAGTGTTCAATCATACATATCATCATAACCTGTGACAACTAGTTGGTATGACTTGGTTTTTAAATGGGTTAAGTGAGAGCTATTATCTTTTTTTTGCTCCTTAAAGGAAATAAACACAATTACAACGAGCGAAAGTCGTCATTCAAGGGCATACAAACAGGGATTTTCCTGACACGACACCCTTGAGTACACAAGTGTTAATAAATAACTTTTAAACAAACTAGGAGAATTAGAACCACCATAGAAATTCCATTTAGCAATTGTAGCCTTGGGCAAGTACACATCTCTCGCGTCACACAACAGTTAAGTACGGAGAGGCAAATCACAATAGAACTATGAAAACACATTATGGACACTTCTGAAGAACGACAATGATTTTGTTCACTTCAATGCGTTGCTTTTTCGCTATCAAGTGTGATCATCTCTCGACGACAGCTGATCAAGTGTGATCATATCGCGCCGACAACTGTTTCATTAGCTATTGTGAACATAGTTCAGCATACGTTCTAGCCGCACCTTTAGCGCAAAGCGATGATGATAGCAATAATGACGGTGATGGTAAAGGTGGTAATAAGAGCACTAGTAGGCCTACATACTGATGATCAGCTTAAGCCCTTGGTCACACCTATAGGGCAAAACGATGACGATGGCAATGTTGTGGTCATAATGGTATTGGTGGTGGTGGTGGTGGTGATGATAGAGGTGATGGTGATGATTGTGGTGGTGATAATGTTGTTGTTGTTGTATCAAATTTTATTCATCAGATTAACATAAGTTGTACTGATAATAATGGTAATGATAGTACTGGTGATAATGGTAATGAGGCTGTTGTTGTTGCTATGGTTGATGATGATGATGATGATGATAATAATGATGATGATAATAATAATAATGATGATGATGGCACAAATATTTAAGGTGGTGGTGTCGCCTTTGGAGGAGGTGTTGGACAGTATCCAAATTCTTAGGAAAAACAACGAACAACAACGGTGCTGAAGTCTCCGTGTAAACCACCGCATTGTGCACGAGAATAAAAATCTTTAACAAACAATACTAAAAATCCTAAATATTGTACACCAACACCAACCCCAACAACCAATTTGTCCCACCCTCTCTCTCACACTCACTCTCTACCCCCCCCCCCCTCATTCCCTTAAGTTACAAGCTCGCATACTGTTGTCTTTTCGCGTCCCAGCCTGACCCCCAGCTCCATCTTGCGGCTGGCCATAAACATCAGCGATACAAACTCATTACAGGAACACGAATCTAAGTCATAAAGAAGGTCGACGGGCCAAACAAGAAAGCAACGTTGTAATGCGTTTTAGACTACGTGAGACTCGGACAAGATTCGCAACAACTCGGTTCAATGAGCCAGTTTTGCTATAGAGTGAAAGTAGATTTTCGTGTGTGTTGTATGAATGTGAGAGATGCCGAAGCTTTATAGCGTCTCTGTCAAATATATTAGGGAGAGAGAGGGCCCCCTTCTTTAGAGAGACGCGTTCTCATTTAGACACGGGGCGCTTGTGTACTAAACGTTTATATTAATTTTGGCTCTTAATTCGATCCGTAAATTCTGACACTCAATGTTGAGCAGCGGTGATTATGGAAATAAACCTCATGCAATACAAAAACAGCAAGGCACACGTACACACACAGATAAGGCAATTTTAAAACTCCTCTGTTGTAAACACGAAGCAAATTGTCAGTACTAGATTCGGACCTACTCATAAAAAGGCGGGCTTGTGGTGGGGATGTAGAGAGGTGTGCGCGAGTGTTTCCGAACACTTGGGTGATCATGTAGACATGTTCATTGGGAACACTGAGTCAGTAGTTAATTTTTTACAAGATTACCGTTACAGATTATACTTGCAAAACTCCGTACCCAGTACCGCAAAACTCCGTACCCAGTACCAGGATGACTGTATCGGTCTTTGTGGGAAAGAGGAGGAGCGCAATGCATAATTTCACACCGTCCTGCCTCTGAGGGTAAGAGTTAAAATCTCCCGGAGTATCGCAGACTGTCGAGGACTTAAGCCTGAAGGTTTTTTTTCAAAGCGCATGGAGTGGTTCGATCACTGACACGCTGTGTGGAGTCAAAACAAGTTACGCTGACACATGAGGCGAGCGCGCTCACCTTTAAGAAAACATCCTTAAGACTCCATTCGCTTCCATCGCTGCTGTTCAAAATTCTAGAGAAAACATAAAACAAACAGATGGTTATTGGGGGCTGAGATAGAGGGAGAGGTCGAACTGGTTTGAAGGAGTGGGAGAAGTTGAAATGGGTACGGAGAGCAGAGTCAGTCGGTATACGGGAGAAAGGGTGCGGTAAAGTGAGATGATAAGAAAAAGCCGAGTTGACAATCTCAAAGCAAAAAAAAAAAAATTTTTTTTTTTGGGGGGAGCATGTCGAATCTTGCAGACAGAGAGACAAAAGATTGGAGATTTTGTATATTTAATGTGCTGCAGTGAAACTATTTTTCTATTAACACTTTGACTTTACGTTACTTTATCTCAGTTGATTATCAAATTGAACTGGAAAGCACGGTTTGTTATGCTGTTTTTATGTCCTTCGTGTATTACTCAGCGTCTTCAATTATGGTACTAGATGAAGTCAATCTAATTTTTTTTTTTAAAAGTGATTTTCTTCCGGCTTCTGTAATAGAGATCTCTTCAGATCGCCGCGTTTTTGTTCGATTGAAGTAAACGTGCATGTTAGTATCCTGTATTATTATTATTATTATTATTATTATTATTATTATTATTATTATTATTATTATTATTATTATTATTATTATTATTATTCAGCGTCTTCTACATAATAGTTTCTTCTTTTTCTTCTACTACTACTACTACTACTACTACTACTACTACTACTACTACTACTACTACTACTACTACTACTACTGCTGCTGCTGCTACTAGGCTATCACTACTGCTATTACTACTGCTTCTTCTTCTTCTTCTTCTTCTTCTTCTTCTTCTTCTTCTCCAAATTGGCAATTTAATCAAACAAATTTTGCTATCAGCGAAAGGTATCAACATCGACCGAATATTTGTCATCCACGGAGCAAATCAAGCGATGAGTGATTGCGTTGGTTCGTTCATGAGTAGAAAAAAAACAACAACTTGGTACGATAGTGAGATAGGGAAATGTAGGGAAGAGAAGAGGATGCAGAGAGAAAGAGAAAAAGAGAGAGAGAGGGAGGGGGACGGAGAGAGAGAAAGAGAGGAGAGAAAGAGACCGAGAGAGAGAGAGAGAGAGAGCTAGAGGGAGGGAGAGAGAGAGACATGGAGAGAGACATGCAGAGAGAGAGAGAGAGAGAGAGAGAGAGAGAGAGAGAGAGAGAGAGAGAGAGAGAGAGAGAGAGAGAGAGAGAGAGAGAGAGAGCAAGGAAACAAACAAACAGACAGACAGAGACATAAAAACACCAACATTGATAGAGAAAAGAAGAAGGGTGGACGTAAGTGTAAATTACATTAACAGCAGCGAAAAGGTCTTACATCAAAGACAAGCATGCCTTAAGAACATAAGGGAGCGAAACAGAATATAGTAGAGCAAATTGGAAAATGGGAACAGCCTGTACGGGTAAAATAGATTGCAGAAGAAAACAAAACTGTCTCTGGGGAAAAGACGTACTGAGACAACAAGCTTTATAGGCAGATGAGCTTCGGTGGAAAGGTGCAGGGGGTGATTGGGAGGTGATCCGGGGGTGGATCTGACGGCCTGTAATATAAATGTAAAAATAATTATGTTTAGGAGATAGGCGATCACAGTTCCAATGCATTATTGTCAGTCAAATTTTCCCCTTGCTTAGCATACAGCTCAATGCTAATAAGAAGTGCTCCAATCGCTCGACACAAAAAAAAAATCAAATTCCTGTATGCATATCCCCCAACCCTCACAGGCCCTCTCCACCCCCGCAACCCCATCTCCCCGCCCGTTCTATCCACTGCAGAGCAAGAGTGATACCACAAACAAATTGAATTTAGTAAAGAACCCGATTGTTTGGACAAACCACACGCAAAACGAACATTTTATAAATGATAGACGAGTTCGATTTACAATGCAATTCCATAGGTCTAAGAAATCAGAGTTAAAAAAACAAGAAGGCAAGCCATTCACATACGTAGACCGAAAACTACGTATTTTCGAAAGTGTCAATTTTCGTGGCGGTATTGTGACTCGGCTTTATACTAATGTAGCAAAATGAAAACACGGAATGATAGGCCATTATTTGAACGATCTGCAAACCAAATACATGTATTATCCAAATCTGCTGAGCCAAATTTTAGATACAACGCAAAACGTTTTTATAAGACCGTGAAGCACAATGACCTTCACTTTTAAGAAGGTTAAAATACCAATGATGTAAAAAGCTCAGCAGTAGTTACAGTGTTCGCAAAGTAAAATTAAGAATTTCGGTCCAGTTATTCTTGAGATAATACAAAAAGTGTTCTTTAAAACAAAAAACAAAAAAGTGAAATTCGGAGCATCACACCGACCGACTGACCTACTTACCGACAACGGGGGTGCTAATGAAAGATGGCCAATGAGTAGAAGTACATGTATATCAAACTTAACAAAATCGCTGGAGCCGTTTAGACAAACAAAATGACTCCAGTGACCTTGACCTTTGCGGCAGAGTAAATATGTTGGCACGGGAGGCAGGCCACTAACCTATGTAATGTTTTTATGAAGTTTAGTCAAAATCCGTTCAGTGGTTCATGGGATACGGTTTCCAACGGACTGACGGACCGACAGACAGACCGATATTAGGCTCGTTCTGTTTCCCGCCCTCCCCCCCTTCCTCTTCCCTCCCCGACCATTTCAAAGTATTTCAGAAAAGTCTGGAAATACAACAACAATAACATTTTGTTTTAAAAACCTATTGATAATGCAGCCACAGTTCCGGAACTATAACCAATCTGTTGTTATCCTGGACGCGCGCCAATAGCATAGTCCGTTGCATGGATGATGACGCAGGATAAATCATCATCAGAATCATCATCATCAGAATTATCATCATCATCGTCATCATCTCTCGTAATCGTAGCTTGTACTCGCAGAGTCTTATAGAAGCGAACATCATCATGATAGCAGGACAGCGGTTTGGAAGCGAATTGCGCGTACGTAGACGTGGACATCATCATCATACCGATCGAGCCTATCTTCAGAAACGTCCGATGGAAGTGGACATCATCATCATCAAAGCCATCATCATCATCAAAGCCATTCCTCTAGAAGTCCAAGACTTCTTATGTTCTGCGAGTAATCATTGCAGATGCCTTTCAATTATAGCAGATGAGTGACTCCGTCATTTACAACACTTTCGAGTAACTGGACCAGGATTTCCTTCTAATAAAGACTATCTGCCTAATAAGAATTCTTCATGAAAACTTCAGTCTGCAGCCCAACCCTCAAGCTCATAAGATGCTGCTGATGCTGTAGTTGACGTTGAAAGTGATGGTGATGGTGGTAGTAGTGGTAATGACTTTGGTGACGTGAGCATTGGTGATGAATGTGATGATGATATTTTTCCTGCTGCTGCTGACTATGACGACGACGACGCCGACGACGATGATGAGGAGGATGAAGATGATGATGACGCTGATAATGACGTCGACGATGACAATGATGATAATGATGATGATGATGATGATGATGACGACGAAGTTTATGACGTGCACGTCTTTCCCGCAATACACTTCAATCTGGGTAAGCTTACAGACTATGCAATCAGTGTGCATACCCCCTTCTCGGCCCTCGGTCACCCCTCGCAAAAATATGACAGACAGAGTGCAGGATGAGGTGCACTTAATGTGCACAAGGTGTCAGACCCTGACACGCTGTTATCCTCACGCTAGTTAGTGTGAAGTTGTCTGTCTCGTAGGATTATAAGGACGAGGAATAGAAGAAGAAGAAGAAGAAGTCTGTCTCGTAGGATTATAAGGACGAGGAATAGAAGAAGAAGAAGAAGAAGAAGAAGAAGAAGAAGAAGAAGAAGAAGAAGAAGAAGAAGAAGAAGAAGAAGAAGAAGGAGGAGGAGGAGGAGAAGAAGAAGAAGAAGAAGAAGAAGAAGAAGAAGAAGAAGAAGAAGAAAAAGAAGAATGAGGAGGAGAAGAAGAAGAAGAAGAAGAAGAAGAAGAAGAAGAAGAACAACAACAACAACAACAACAACAACAACAACAACAACAACAACAACAACAACAACATCAACAACAAAATCCAATCCTATCCTGTCCCTATCTTATCCCGTAACTCGGAGGTCGTAGGGGTATCACAGATGACCGTTTTTAACCAGCGTACTTCATCTTTCTATGTCCTCAGCAACCCTGATGGTGTCGCTCAGTGTCAAACCAGTCCATTCTCGAATTTTGTCCTCCCACCTCTTTTTCGGTCTCCCTCTTCTTCTACCTCCTTGCACTGTGCCTTGCAGGATGGTCTTTGCAAGTCCTGATGATCTGGTGACGTGGCCATACCATACCAACAAAATAGCAACTATTATGTTTGAAGAGAAGGTTAATTTTAGTGTGGAAAACTATGCACGGAGAAGAAGAAGAAGAAGAAGAAGAAGAAGAAGAAGAAGAAGAAGAAGAAGAAGAAGAAGAAGAAGAAGAAGGAGACGGAAGAGGAGGAGTAGGAGGAGATTACATTACATGATTATTGCTTTAGGTCCACCGGACTCTTCCGAGCCAAATCAGGACCGGTAGGAGGAGATGAAGAAGAAGAAGAAGAACAACAACAATAACAACAATAACAACAACAACAACAACAACAAAAACAACAAGCATCTGAAAAGAATTTGAAATTTTGTGTGCGAAAAAAAAAATGTTGGAGAGGAAGAAGGCGAAGAGATGGAGAAGAAAATTAAATGTAAGCTGCATTTTTGGAGAAATCTGCTATTCGGCCAACGTCAGGCTGCAGTGAAGTGGTTCTGTAACAGTCTGCCCTAGGTTTGAATAAGGCGCTGATGGGACCCGCATCTTGAAGACATTAGACAGTCTTGGGAAAACAAGAAATCCTCTAAGCCATGAAATTCCACTATTAAAATGATACTGGAAACCCATCATTTACATTATTATCATTACATTTCACAAAAGGCTTGATGATACAATTGGGGAGTCCATGTTGTGTGTTTATTTTATTGTTATCATAAAAATCACCCTTTCCAGCTGCAAACTATATGATGAATTCAGGAAGCGGACTCATTCCCCACTTCGGCTTTGATTATAAGCAATGTTAGCGAATAAGACTTCAGAAAATAAAATAAAATAAAATGTCATAAAATAAAATAAAATAAAACAACAATAAGAAAGTTTATGCGGTCACGAAACATTCCCGGAGAACTTATACACAGAGTTCAAAAGGTCAAAAGTCAAATCGGAAACCTTACGCTCTCTTGACTTTTGAGAACACACCTAGAACCGCCATCGTCGATTCTCTGAAACAAATCCCCTGTCACTTCGTAGAAAATAAATCTCCCTAACGAATGGGACACCAGAGAATATATCAAAGTTCAACGATGAGTCTCCCTCCTAAAATTCACCCGGGACCAATGCAATTCAAATAAAAAAACCAACCGCTAAATTACTCAGCAGGACCCTGGCCTGGGAATACTAAGCTTTATCACCCTTCGAAGCACTGACATTGTCTGGCCAAAATTCTGAGAGTTTATAGGTACTGTAATGCAATAACACCTCCAGGAAAAATAATATTGGTTATATACCTTGCTATTTCCATAATAACCCGAATTTTGCAGGACGCTGGTCTGGGAATGATAGACAACAATTCTAAACTTTATTGCCCTTCGAACCACTGGCATTGTCTGGCCAAATTTTATAGAGTTTATAGGTACTGTAATGCAAGAACACCTCTGGGAGAAATACTACTGGTTATATACCTTCCTGTTTTCCTAAAAACACGAATTTCTTTTTCACAATTCACCAATGATCGTTTTTAAATTTTTAGACCAATATATTAATTAGAAAGAGAAGGAGGGAGGGAGAGAGGGAGGGAGAGAGAGAGAGAGAGAGAGAGAGAGAGAGAGAGAGAGAGAGAGAGAGAGAGAGAGAGATAAAAACAGTTTTTTTCCCCATGTTCGCACCAGAGTTTTAGTATCAATTTGTTGGTAGCTGAACTAAATGTTGGTTGCTTTTTAAAATATCTAAACACGTTTTTTTTCTATGTTTCTGTTGCAGGTGACAAGAAACTTTGGTCCATCTGGTGGAGTTACCACGGCATTTCCGGTGAGTACCAGATATCAAAGTTTACACTATATATATGCGTTTAATATTGTTTTTGTTGTTTGCTGACAATCTATCCCGCCCTCTCTCTCTCTCTCTCTCTCTCTCTCTCTCTCTCTCTCTCTCTCTCTCGCGATCTCTCTCTCTCTCTCTTTGTCTCTGTCGATCTCTCTCTCACTTTGTCGACCAATTCTTCAGCTGCTATGACTGTTTCAGTGTTTAATTGTTTTTAGCATCAATTTGTCGATACAGTGTAAGTCAGACCTCACTACCTCTTGTTTTCCAGCTCATTTAAATCTTTTATAAGTTTGCTTGAACGACGACCATAAAATTGTGAAGAAAGAATTTATAGAAAATGACAGAAAATAAATAAGCCTACACTTTTGACTAAAAAGAAGAAAAGGGGGAAGGGAATTCGACGCTCGAGGAAGAAAAAGAAGTCAAGGCATGAATTCATAGTTTGGACTGATTGTAGTCGGTCCGAAGTGATTGCTGAATGGTAGGAATGGTATGTGCCGGAAGTTATCTGCCTCTAGACTTCCGGATCCGTTTTGTGCTCATTTCCTTAACTTTGCATGAAGGGTATCCAATAGCAAAGAGTTCGCGGTGACGTTTGAGACACAAGAATGAAAGTTGCAAACCGGAGAAGCCAAGATTGTTGGATTCGATGAGTAGGCGAATGATTGCTTGGCCAGGACTTCGGAGTGGACCATTTTTCTACACGACTTCATCTCAGGCCAATATTATTTTTGGATATTCCGCAGACTCTCTGTGTCTCTGTCTTCTACTTCTCTCCTGTCTGTGCCTGTCTCTCTGCCTGTCCATCTGTCTCTGTCTGTCTGTCTCCGCCTCTCCCTGTCTGTCTGTCTCCTTCTCTGTATGTTCATCTTTCTCATGTCATTCATCGACATTTCTCTATTCTGTCATTCTCTGTCTTTCTCTATCTCTCCATCTTTTTCTTGCACTCTCTCTCTCTCTCTCTCTCTCTCTCTCTCTCTCTCTCTAGTCTCCCTTCTCTGACTCACTCTAATACCTTTTTTCTCCCCTCTCTTCTTGTTCCGTCATGTTATTCATTGTCAATTTTCTGTATATTCCCTTCCCACGTTCCCGTCTCATTCCCGCAGGATAAAATTCAATCATGATTCATATGCACTTTATGTAGAACTAATAATACTGGGTGCTATATACTACTTTTAAGTACTCTCGTTTAAGCTAATAATTGCTTTGCCAGTGCAAACATGTCAGACACACTCGTAACACTGCATCTAAGACAGAACACAAATTTTAGTTTATATCTATGACACTACTCCCCTCAAATTTTGCCACTGTAGATTGTTCTAACCTATAAAGGGAAAAGGGAAAGCACCAGTTGAAAACCTGTCTTTCCTTTATAGGCAAGACCGATTCACTGCGGCAACAGTACCCCCGTTGGAGTGCCGGGGGTTTCAGTATAAATAGTATCCCCACTTTCTGGAAATTTAGTGCTTTAAATTCCCACTGTCGCTGTCTTCCTCATTTGCTCTTTCCCATTCCTGATCTGTCCTATCACTCTGCTATACTATCTTATTCTTCGCTAGATCAGTGACCTACCTTTTTTCTTGAAAACTCTTCCTGGACAAGACTCCTTGTTTGTGTATGAGGTCTGTTGGATCAGCTTGGGAGTATTGGACGCTTTCTGCCGGGTGGTCAATAGGGCTTCCTATGATGTTATTATTTAGCAATATAGGCATTTTATATGTATGTGTCTTGTTGATGATTTATAATGATGTTTGTATTCTATTTTGTTTTTGTAACCGGGGGTTCGAGTAGTTGGGGTAAAGCCTCAGCCGTCCCCTGCGTGGGATGTCTTTATTGTAAAGTGACTGGCCGGTGGAGGGCATTCAGTTTTCCCACTAGGGTTGTTTCAGCAGATCTTTTATGCGGATCGGGGGTTGTCCGGTCCTGATTTGGCTCGGAAGAGTCCGCTGGACCTAAAGCAACAATCAATCAATCAATCAACCCTCAAATTTGCAAAAAAAGAACGTCGAGATTACGTGTCCCGTACGATAGCGCACCACCTTTAGTAGCTATTAAGTCTGAGGTATTATCTTTCGTCTTTCTTTTAAGTTAGCGTTAATGTCACTGTAATACACCCCCTCTGCCCTACCATACCCCCCTCCTCTCCTAGTTTCACGATTCTGTTCCTGTCTTATAGCAGCTGCATTTACCTCTAAATATACACTTACTCACCCCGACTATTGTTGTACTATGCTGGTCAGGTTGAAAAAACATAAGCCCTTCAATAACAAACGACACGGGATGCACCTCTCTCTCTCTCTCTTTCTCTCCTCCGTCTGCCATTTCACCAATGGTAGGTGTAGACGTTAAACTTCCTTTTTTAAAAAAAAATTCAAAACGCATTATCTCTCATGCATATTCGTTTTCCTTATTTATTCATTCAAAACCCGGATCCATCTGACCTTCTTTATGATATAAAACATCCTCTCTCTCTCTCTCACACATTCTCACTCTCACTCACTCACTCTCTCTCTCGTTCTCTCTCTCTTTCCCATCTCCCTGAAGTTGCCTCATTGATTCTTCAATAGTCTGTGCTTCCGTGGTTGTTTCACACAATTTACGTCAATGCTGTCTCGTAAATCCAACTGTGTTTTACGGAGCGGCAGCATCCAATGATAAACCAATTTTTGTTTCAGAAGTCCCCGAGCAAGCATTCATCCCGCAGAAAACATTATTCTTTGCTCTCTCTCTCTCTCACACGTTATTTTCTATTAGTTTCTATAATTCTATTCAGTCTTTCTTCCTTCTTAGTCTTCTTCAGAGGGTAAGGCACAAGCAACTTGTTTCGATTAGTACTAAGATTTGATTTTGTTCTTGGTGCACACTCCTTGTCCGTGCTGGTAAAATGCGTTAAAAGAAGCTGGTTTTGCATGAACGTACGGCTTATGAAGTGTAGTTCTACTCTAAGTAAATGGAAATAGGGCGCATGGGACACCGTACCCCCGCCTATGATGGGAACATACATTTAGTCATGCCAGTAGTTATGCGCTAATTGAAACACGATAATGATGACCACTTCTCACAACCCTTAACACCAATATCACTATCATCATCACCATCATCGTCGTCAGTATCATCATCATCATCATCATCATCATCATCATCATCATCATCATCATCATCATCATCATTAAGCGTATCATCATCACCCCCATAATAACCACCATCGCCAACACCACCAATGTCGTCATCGTCATCACCTAGAGATGGGCATCAATTACAGCTTACAAAATTACTCAGCGCTGGTCTTGGCCTGATACTAGCCTCAGGCTGCAGGCTTGCTCTTAGTGGATAGAGGACTACGTGATAAACCTTCAGACTTTGAAGTTTAAGCAAATTAATCTGTGCCAGCCTCTTGTCCAGAAAAAAAAACACACTGAGAAGAGTAACGAGAACCGCATCGATTGCCACTGACAGAAGCAGGAATTTTAAGAGTGAACTTCGTGCACCTAAGATCACACCGAGATAGATATGAGGAAGTATCGACTAGTCTCGAAAATACAAACTTTTAACAATACATCTGAGATGCTATGGATATTATTATGATTTTTTTTTATTTCAAGAGAGAGAGAGAGAGAGAGATAGAGAGAGAGAGACTTTGACTTTGACTTTGACAATTTATTAGCATTTTGGCCATAGGCCCATATGCCCACACGCACGCGCCACATGCGCGGACACACACCCACTCACACGCACGTAATCCGAGCGTCGGCCACCGAAGTGTGAAAATATTATAATGAAACACTGCGAATACACATATGTATTAATAGATATATAAGCTTACATACATGTACATATACGAACACACACATATACACACAAATACACACACATAAATATATATACAAATACATATATATATATATATATATACATATACATATATATGCACCTGCGCAATTTAACTTAAAAAAAATAAATAAAAATAAAAATAAGAAGGAAGTGTAGCGATTGTCATGCAGAAGAGGGACAATTGGATATAATATATATATATATATATATATATATATATATATATATATATATATATATATATATATATATATATGTATATATATATATATATATATAAATCGTAAGTATGACTTAGGTCAACCAACTGTCGACCTAAGACCCCCTGTTTGCAACACTTCAGACTTAAGTCAACCGAATTTCGGTCGACCTAAGGTTTTGCTGATTTACTGACTAACCATTGGGCCAACTGAATTGTTTCCATGCGCATTCGATAAACCAGAGGCAGACGATTCTTCAGTAAAGAAATTGCTATTTGGGAATGTTCCATTTGAGAGCAATCTTCCAACAAAACATTGAGCATATAAGTGAACCCTTGAAAAAAGGTACCTTCTGTCTACCACCATAATTTGTGGAATATTGTTTAAACTGAGAGGGTTGTTTACGAAAAATTTTTATTTTCTATGTTTTTTCTTATTCTTAATACAATAAAAACAACGAGGAATGCGTGCTACTTCTGGTTTTGCGGAACACAATTTTTTTGTGAGATATATAGTCGACCCCTGAGCCATCGTGGATATAAACGTATCTTCATATGGCATAACCTGTTTTACCGTCAAGCAGCATGCCAGGGTGATTGTAAATGGCGGATGATTCTCGCACGAGGTTAGTATTTTTGTGGATTTTGTAGTTTGATTGTGGACTTTGTATTTGATTCTTTTGAGTTCAGATTAATATGTAGCTTTCTAAAATCAATCGAAAGCATTGTGGAATGTGTCAGTAGTGTTCGAACGGTAAAAGAAGGATTACAAAGTTTCAATCGAACCTATCAATTGCATTTTTTCTGATTCTTCTTCAGAATTAGCTAACCCTGCTTAGACACAAATTATCCTTATTTCGTTACTCGGTTTATATGGATATAGACTTCATCTGTGTTATCTGTATGACTGTGGGCTAATGTTTTCAAATGAATTTCACACTGAATAATTCTGAAAATAGCCTACTCTAATTTTATCACAGGCTGTGAAGTCCGTAGGCCTTGCCTCAATTACATTCCGACAGCTACAGATTTCCAGATAAAATCACAGGCTGTAAAGTCCGTAGGCCTTGCCTCAATTACATACTATGTATAGTATGTAATTGAGGCAAGGCCTACGGACTTCACAGCCTGTGATTTTATCAGGAAATCTGTAGCTGTCGGAATAAAAAGTAGATCTAGGCCTTAACCACACACACAAAAAAAAGAAGGGGGGGGGGTGTTTCGAGGCAAAAATACTTTATTACTTCATTATACAAATCAAATGGAAACATTAGCCCACAGCCATGTGATATAGACTACATAGATCAAGTTTTTAACCCAAGTAGCCTACATGTAGGCCTATTTGAGTACACCTAGACTAGTAGAAGGTTACGGACGTTGTGTACTATGCATGTGCAATGTGTACTAAGTCGTTGTGTAGGCCTACTAAATTTCGGCGATGTGAACACTACTAGATCGGACGATGTGTAAAAGCTTTTGCTGGGTACCTTCACACTGTGGATTGGTGTATAATGACATAGTTGACAGAAAAGCTAAGCAAGGAGCCCTAAATGTTAATGCAAAATACCTTGATATATTTCCATCATCCAAGGAATTGCAAAACCAAATTGAAAGGAATATGACACAATCCTTTAATACTAAGGCAATGTTCAATACCGCAGTGATTTACAAAACTTCAAGAGTAATTTATTCTATGTCATATAGAATACTACTAGATGCTGTGCAGACCAAATATTGTAGAAATATTGAATGTGTGTGTAACCAGCCCTTCTCACAAACATATTCTTTTTGATTGCAATGTTATTACCCCCTTGTTTATTCCAGTCATAGACAGGAAAACAAGTCTAGCAGACTTTGATTTAGATTTATGCTCTGTCGTGGCAAAAATCTTAATTGATACACCAGTAGCTATATTTGTTTAAATGTCTCCCCCCCCCCCTTTTTTTTTTGTCTTATCATCTTTGGTGAACAAGACATTAATAAACCAACCAACGATGTGTACTAAGACGTTGTGTACTTTTTGGTTGTTTTGTGTGTGGGTGTGTGTGTCTGTGTGTGATGTTTTCATTCTATTTCTAGACTATCAACGAACAAGATTTATTTGATGACGGCATAAATAATCAAATAAAAAAATAGAATCTAGGACGCAGAAGTTACCGCATGATTGATCTTGACACCACTTTATTTTTATTAAATTATTATTATTATTGTTGTTGTTATTGTTATTATTAATTATTATTATTATTAATTATTTAAAAATACTTACAAGAGAAGCTGTTCTGACCATATGTTTTGTAAACGGGGGTTCGATAAATTAGAGTAGGAGCCTCGGCGTCCCCTGCGTGGGTTGCCTGAATGAACATTGAGGTTTAACGTCCACACCCACCATTGGTTATATGGCAGATTGGGATAACCATCCCAGGAAAACAAGGGTAGGGACCTGAATCAGAACTGAACCACCAGAGCAATCATACTGCTAAATTGGATAGTGAAAATGGCCACATTTTATATCGCCCACCACGGGATTCGAACCTGGGTCATATCGGTGTGCCAGGCAAACGCTCTACCACTTGAGCTACGGCGGTGGGGGGTTGCCTTTATTTGTAAAGTGTTCTGGGTTGATAATTTGCTTTGAGTGTTATCATGTTGGTTACTTTCTTAGATCCTGCATGCATATGAGGAGTTTAGTCCTGATATGATACCACCTTTGTAGAACTTTTAAAAGAACATTTAACAAGGCAGGAATAAATTTTATGGAAATGGAGATGTTTTTTTTGTTTGGGGGTTATGGGAAAGTTTTCTTCTTTGCAGAATTCTCTTGTCTTTCTCCTTTGTTATGATAGGAGGCTAGTACAAGGCTATTACAGCATGGTTATAGTAAAAATAATATCAAAATTGACTTTTTCTCTTGCACCTCCTATCTTTTGCAATAGATTCTCATTATATTTTAATTCCTCAGAGGACCCCTTGGGGTCATGAGCAATCTTGCCACTGTAGATTGTTCTAACCTATAAAGGGAAAAGTGAAAGCCCCAGTTGAAAACCTGTCTTGACTTTGTAGGCAAGACCGATTCACTGCGGCAACAGTACCCCCGTTGGAGTGCCGGGGGTTTTAGTATAAATAGTATCCCCACTTTCTGGAAATTTAGTGCTTTAAATTCCCACTGTCGCTGTCTTCCTCATTTGCTCTTTCCCATTCCTGATCTGTCCTATCACTCTGCTATACTATCTTCTTCTTCTCTAGATCAATGACCTACCTTTTTTCTTGAAAACTCTTCTTGGACAAGACTCCTTGTTTGTGTTATGTGTATGAGGTCTGTTGGATCAGCTTGGGAGTGTTGGACGCTTTCTGCCGGGTGGTCACTAGGGCTTCCTATGATGTTATTATTTAGCACTATAGGCATTTTATATGTATGTGTTTTGTTGATGATTTATAATGATGTTTGTATTCTATTTTGTTTTTGTAACCGGGGGTTTGAGTAGTTGGGGTAAAGCCTCAGCCGTCCCCTGCGTGGGATGTCTTTATTGTAAAGTGACTGGCCGGTGGAGGGCATTCAATTTTCCCACTAGGGTTGTTTCAGCAGATCTTTTATGTGGATCGGGGGGTTGTCCGGTCCTGATTTGGCTCGGAAGAGTCTGCTGGACCTAAAGCAACAATCATTCAATTTCAATCAATCAATTCCTCAGAGGTGAATCATGAATATTTGCTCTTCTTGTTCCTTGTGATATGAATTGTAATAAAAAGAAAATTAGCATGTCGTGGATAGAAATGTTCTAATGTATGTGCATAGTAAACACATTGAATGCTATTTCAGGATCCAGACTACCCTCCGGATGCACAAACTGGTAGTAGCATGTCTGAGGAATTCCAGCTTTACGACTCCCACTCAAGGTATGTGTTTTTTTGTTTGTTTGTGTGTGTGTGTGTGTGTGTGTTGTTTTAAGTGTTTGTTTACCCCCGTTGGGGTGCCGGGGGTTTCAGTATAAATAGTATCCCCACTTTCTGGAAATTTAGTGCTTTAAATTCCCACTGTCGCTGTCTTTCTCATTTGCTCTTTCTCATTCTTGCTCTTTTCTATCCATCTGCTATACTATCGTCTTCTTCGCTAGACCAGTCTCCTACCTTTTTTCTTGAAAACTCTTCCGGGACAAGACTCCTTGTTTGTGTATGAGGTCTGTTGGATCAGCTTGGGAATATTGGACGCTTTCTGCCAGGTGGTCACTAGGGCTTCCTATGATATTATTTAGCAATGTAGGCATTTTATATGTATGTATTTTGTTGATAATTTATAATGATGTTTGTATTCTATTTCGTTTTTGTAAACGGGGGTTCAATAAGTTGGAGTGAAGCCTCAGCCGTCCACTGCGTGGGATGTCTTTATTGTAAAGTGACTGGCTGGTGGAGAGCTTTCAGTTTTACCACTAGGGTTGTTTCAGCAGATCTAATGCAGATCGGGGGTTGTCCGGTCCTGATTTGGCTCGGAAGAGTCCGCTGGACTTAAAGCAATAATAATGTAATGTAAAGTGTTTGTTTTACTGTACCCATACCTCTGTGTGTGTGTGTGTGTGTTGTTTTAATTGAAAATTAGCATGTCGTGGATAGAAATGTTCTAATTTATGTGCGCCATAGTAAACACAATGAATGCTATTTCAGGATCCAGACTACCCTCCGGATGCACAAACTGGTAGTAGCATGTCTGAGGAATTCCCAGCTTTACGACTCCCACTCAAGGTATGTGTTTTTTTGTTTTGTTTATGTGTGTGTGTGTGTGTGTGTGTGTGTGTGTGTGTGTTGTTTTAAGTATTTGTTTTACTGTACCCAAACCTGTGTGTGTGTGTGTTGTTTTAAGTGTTTGTTTTACTGTACCCATACCTGTGCTTCTTCTTCTGGACTTGCCATTGCAATTACTTCTTTTTAATCATTGATTGACCTCATTATTGAAAAGAATAAATTTTACTTCGGATTGTGGAAATATTCTTAGTTGTCATGTTGATCATGGACACATGTATTTTCTAGGAGAGGGTGTTTGGATCTTTAATGTTTTATTTTTTGGTAGATAAGTTTGTACTGAATTATGTACAGGCAGCCAAAATTTTATTATACAGTAAGGTCAAGGTGAGGCATGTTTTATGAAAGTACTTGCGAATACAATCAAATAACAACAACAAAATAATAATATTATATAATAATTTGATAACTTGGTTAGTTCCGGAGATACTTTTTGTGTACGCTTGCGAAAAATGCTTAACTTAAAACCACAATTTTGAAGTCTAGCACAGCACAGCAGCCAGTAAGCTGCCGGTACATAACTGAATAATATACCATAGGGTCACTTTTAGCTCAAGATTTTGAAGGATTCTAACGCGAAAAGAAGGAATATTTTTTGGTTTGTTTTCATACTTTCCAATAATTGTTTGTTGGGTCCAATGCAATTCTGTTGATATTCAGTATATTTATTATGTAAGATGGAAGTGATTATGTCTGATACTTTTGGTTTACAGGATAAATATGACCAAGCCTCCTGTGAAGCCAACACAGAAGAGACTGCCAGAATACCAACATCCCAGACAACTTAGCCGATTCTTCCAAAACACCAAAGATCAAGCCCAATGACCAAGCCTCCTGTGATGCAGAGGTGCCAACCAGTACGGATTGACCGTATTTAATTCCGTCGAAGTGAATTAAATACGGAAATACGGTAGCTTTTATAAAAATACGGAGGAAAAGTTGCCGGAGAGAGAGAGAGAGAGAGAGAGAGAGAGAGAGAGAGAGAGAGAGAGAGAGAGAGAGAGAGAGAGAGAGAGAGAGAGTGTGCACTAAGTCATGTGCCACAGAAAAAACAGTATTATGACTGTGTGGTGTGGTGGTGGTGTGTGTGTGTGTGTGTGTGCGCGCGCGTGTGTGCGCGCGCAGTGTAGCAGAGATATGCAGACTGACCGCAAACCTATAGTCATAGAGCCATGGATACTACATCAGTGCATAGAGCAGTTGATTGACTACGTATTCCTGTGACATTGTGCGTGCATGTGTGTGTGGGCGTGTGTGTGCGTGTTTGGGTGTGTGAGTGTGTGTATGCGAATGTGATGCACACATAGTAAGGTGTATGTGAGTGGCTGTTTCTTAATTAAGTGGTTCATAATCATACGTGACCCTGATCCGTGATGCCTACGTAGTACCATGATTTTATTAGCAATGTTAAATCTAAGTCATATGTTTTTGAAGTAATAACAGTTTACTGATGTATTCGTTGCGGAATGTCTCTAGTTGTAACTAGTCATGTGTATACACCATTTAATTTGCTCAGCAGCCTATTGTTGTTACCTATTTTCTTATAATGTATGTAAAAAACCCCACTCCCCTGTAGTTAGTGAAGGGAAACAACAATGTTGACATAGCGTTGACAGTGGAAGTGTGTAATGTGTAACCCTAGAACGACTAGCGTAACTACAGTGAGCTCTTAAATGTATTAAGGGTGTGTGTGGGATGAGTCGGTGCGTGGATAAGAATGAATGTGCAAGGATTAGCATGGTCATGAGAAAGCGTGAATGATTGAGAAAATGGCACTAATAGTCTTGAGATTTTTTTAGTATTGTTATGCATTAAGGTGTTCTAATATCCGCTACCGTTTCTTTATTGTATACATACATGTACGCTAACCTTTGTGTTGTCTTCTTAATATGCCAACAGTTACTGTGCATCACACACAAATATCCTTGTGCAAATGGGGACAATAAAGATTCGTTATTCGTTATTCGATCGTTTATCTTTGCCAGCGGTGCTTCTGTACCGGTTTCTGGTCTCATAATAGTACTCCTGCACTCACTGAACGTCGCTGTGTTCAACAAGCTGATTTTCATGGTGATTTTAGAGTAAAATAAGTGTGGTGTTCAACAAGCTGATTTTTATCGTGATTTTAGAGGATTGAAAATAGCCTTCTGTTTCAGAGGGAAGCCTGTCGTTACTTTATAGTGTCATAGGCTAGGTTTTTGCGAGAAAAAAAAAAATACTGACAAGTGTTAAAAAACACTGACAAACGGGTCCGGAAATACTGACAAGAAGATTAGGGGGTTGGCACCTCTGGATGCAAATTTTATTTTGAAATAAAATAAAAAATAAAAAGAAGTTAAGCATTTTTTATGTGTGGTTATTTTATGTGTGTAATTAAGTTTTGTTCTACCATCTCCTAAAATTACATTTCCTTTTACTCCAAATTACACTTCTCTCTTGGCATTACACTTTTTGACAAGGCCTGATGGGCAAAGCTGATTGAATGTTGTGGTTCATTGTGGTTTTACAATTTACTTATGTGTGAACAAATACTTTAATCGGAGAGTGAACAGGTGCAAAGTATGTTGTTGGTGTTGTTGTTTGTCCACTGATGTCAATATATCTGCTCCCAGACCTCTCGCACTTTCTAATTCCCTTATTTTCCCTCCCCACTGCCTCACTCCCTCTTCCTCACTCTTCTCCTGTCTTTCATTCACATACTCATAGTCAGGGGCACTACAGGCCTACAAAAAGAGAACGTGGTCTACCTATTGTGGCCCAAAAAAATTGCATGTTGGTGATCTGATAGGTCTAAACTACTTACTGTGAAGTTTTGAATTAAAATTTCTTGCTCTTGTGTCTACAGCGGACATTTTAATGTCGCTATTTCTTAATGTTTGGATTAATAAAACTGAACCAAGATACTACCTGTCAGTGTGACCAAACTGCATAAAAAGCAATTGTTCATGACTAATTATCATTATTTCATGAAAAAGAGAATACAACATACACACACACACACATAAAACACTTAAATAGTATTGAAAACACTTAAATAGTATTGAAAATATATATATTTCATTTAATTACCTCCCTTGTTGTAACATGTAAAACTATTTCGCGTACCGTTAGATCAGTTTGAATGGCATATAAGCTATGCTTGTTAGTCCTGAATATTCCTGGACATTGTTTGTTCATGCCATTTAAGAAATAAAGCTGTTCAGTTCATACAATGGCAATTATTTTCACATTCCCAGGTCACTCAAAATACTGATCACTTGTGAATAGGATTCAACTGTATTGCTACTAAATGATGCATCTTCACCCGAAGCCTTCTAAGTTTACATACACTTCATAACTGTTCCACACACTTGTTGTACTAGTCTTTGTAGTAACTTGTTGTACTAGTCTTTGTAATAATAGGTAAGTGAGTTAGACATATATTACTTAAGAAACAATTCCATTCAACCAGTGTCAAAGAGTGCTTTTGCAGACTGAAGAATTACCACCACAGGTCTGGCCGTGAAGTGTTCATTAATCATCTGACAGCAGTCAGATTCATCACTGTCAGATTCATCTGGCTCACTGTTTTCCGCATCATGCGAACTATGGTTAGAGCAGTTATTGCATGCGGGGCTCAACTACTTTGGAAAAATGTTGGAATGATGCTTGCAGGTAGGCTGGTCCAGTGGTGGTGCTGTCTGTAGAAGTAGCAGAGTAGGAGCTTGAGGTGGTGTTAGATGTTCCCGACCAGTGCCGACACCGATTAGCAGAAGTCATAAAACTTCTGTAGCATGACTTATGGTATCTGAAAAAAAAGGTTGTACAATTACCATAGACCAAAACAATGTCATGATTAATGTACTCTTTTGAACAGAAAAAAACGCCAGTACTCAGTAGGTTGGTTGCTGGACACTTAAAAAATATATGTTAAAACATCCTTTAAATCAGACACGTTGCAGTGTGTGTGTCAGTAGGTGTAATTGGTGCAGCAAGTTTTGTCACCTAGATGTAAGTAAAGGGGGTTGTTTCCTTCTTTCTCTCTCTCTATTTCCTCCTACTCCCTCCCCTCTTTCTCTCCCTCTCTCTCACATACACAAAATTAGGTTAGTCAGGGTTCCTGTCACCAGCATGACAACTCATTCCCAAACTATATATATTGTGAAGATCGAGCCACAAATTAATAAACACATAAAGAAGAAAACAAATTAATGAACACACACACATACAAACAAGACTGTACATTACAAGTTGCATGACGTTATACATTGATACAGTGCCCCATGCCCCGAGTGAGATATCACCTTAGTTTTACACAGACACACATCACTTACTTTGCTTCAACAGCAAGCAGATCTGGTTTGTACTGCAAATCCCTCTGGATATCGTCTCTGCCCAGCTTACATGCTGCTTGCAGGAAATTGTGGCCATCACTTCCACCCTACAGACAAAAATACCATTACATTGTATACATAGCTGTCAAACACCATCACTTCCACTCTACAGACAAAAATACCACTACATTGTTAATACATAGCTGTAAAATGTACTCATCCAAATCTGCAGCAAACAAATTTCCATTCTTTATTATTGTTTTATTTTATTTTTATTATTTATTTTATTTTATTTATTTTTATAATTTATTTATTTAATTTTTTTTGTTTGGGGGGGGGGGGGGGGTAATATTACAACCTTGCAATCAACAAAATATTTAAGAAAGCACTTTTCAACAGCTTTGGTCTGTCAAGATGTGCTGTCACTGAAGTTAGATTTAAATCTAACTTGGTTAGCTTGCAAAACCAGGTAATAACCACTAACCAGGTTAAATAACCTGGTTAGTGGTTATTACCTGGTTTTGCAAGCTAACTATGTCCTGCTTAAGGCTCCTTTTAATTATTACTACTGGCATTCAAAAACTGAAGGTATCAATCTGACTGTATATGCTACAAGTGCCATGTAAGACATTATGAAAACAATTATATCAGACAGAAATGCTTACCTGCACTAATGTTTCGCGTGTACTTGACCCGCTGCCTGTACATTTCGTCCATTTAATTTTCCTGCAAATGATGCACACAGCTGGCAGAACATTTGATGAACCTGCTCTACTTCTCAACCGTTGTTTTTACTGGGGAATTTTTCCGCACAAGAATGCCTTTAGCAGCCCATTTTTCTGCTTGGTCAATTCAAAGCTTGTGTGTGAATGTGGAATAACATGCCACATGGTATCCCTCTTCTGCGCTCAGTTCTGGCCTCTGAAGTAAACGTTCTGCCTTTCACGTTCACTGCCGTCAAGTTTGACCCATTTTTTACTAAACTGTAACACAGTGGTCCACCTCTTATGCAAAAAACTGAAGATTTCTTCATTTTCTGAGCCTGGAATGCAGTGGATTGAACACATTATTTTTGTTGACTTCTAAACGGGGTCAAATGTGATTTTCTTCACAGAAGAGCAAGCTAAAGGGAAGAAACCACTGTCTTTAAAAAAAAATAAAATAAATAACGTCATCGAGCTTTAAAAAAAAAAACTAAATTAATAGGGCTGTAATTTCAATCCCTAACTATCCAAATATAAATTTAAAATATTTGTGGGCTTATGCTAGCTTATTAAAACGAAAGAAATAGGTTGACAAATATTGGTAGACGTAAGATACCTTATTGCAACAAAACAAATGGTTGACCTAAGGTACCCAAAAACTGGTCGACCTAACACCCATCTTTTAGTTATTTTCCTTAGGTCGACCAGGTAAAAAACCTATATCTTTTTGTATATTGATTTTTACATAAAACTCACTACAAATGAAGAGCACTATGTTATTGAAGTGTTTGTAGAAACTTTCATTAAAGTGCACCTCCATAACAAAGATATAGCCCTGGCAGCCGTAAGGTACCTTTTTTCAATGGTAGCCCTAAGGGTGGATTTATATATATATATATATATATATATATATATATATATATATATATATATATATGTATATATATATATATATATATATATATATACATATACATACACATACATATACACACATACATACACACACACATATATATATATATACTAGTGGTTTTTGTACCCTGGCAAGCCAGGGTACACAGGTTGCTGTTTAAAATGTAGACAGAGAGACAACTGTTGTCTGCGAGTTTCATTTGGACGATGATACCTCCCCATATCCCCCTTGATACCTCACCATACCCCCCCCCCCCCCTCTGATATCTCCCCGTCCCCCCCATGATGCCTCATCATACCCCCTTGATACCTCCCCGAACCCACTTGATACCTCCCCATAACCCCTCGATACCTTTCGTACCCCCCTTGTAACCTACCTGTACCCTCCTTGATACTTCCCCGTTGATCGTTTCGCAGGTATGGATGAAAGGAATCGACCTTTTTTTTTTTTAAAATCAGTTTATAGTCCCCTCTCTTCCCGATAAGGATTTTCAGAGAGGAGAATGAATCGACCATCACCATACCCCCTTATATATACCCGTATCCCCGTTATGCCTACCCATGCCCCTTTAAATACCCGTAGCCCCCTTTTACCTACACGTACCACCTCATCCCGATCCTTGATAATATAATAATAATAATAATAATAATAATAATAATAATAATAATAATAATAACAATAATAATAATAATAATAATAATAATAATAATAATAATAATAATAATAATAATAATAATAATAATAATATTGAATAATACAAATAGAAATCATAAAAAAGCCAAGGTTTTAAAATAAAATTTGATATAAGATATTATAATTATAATAATAATAATTATTATTAGTTTATAAATAATAATAATAATAATAATAATAATAATAATAATAATAATAATAATAATAATAATAATAATAATAACGTACCACCCCATCCCGATCCTTGGTATTAATAATAATAATAATAATAATAATAATAATAATAATAATAATAATAATAATAATAATAATAATAATAATAATATTGAATATAGAATAATACAAATAGAAATCATAAACACCAAGGTTTTAAAAGAAAATTTGATATAAGATATAATATTATAAATAATAATAATAATAATAATAATAATAATAATAATAATAATAATAATAATAATAATAATAATAATAATTATTATTATTATTAATAGTAATAATAATAATAATAATAATAATAATAATAATAATAATAAAGGTAAAAAGCCTAAATTAAAAAGAAAAATATCCATATTGTAGTGGGAAAAAAAAACATTAAAAAAAATATGGCTCGCGACGGATTCGAACTTGGGTTGCCCTAAACGTTAGGCGAAGGTGTTACCAACTGAGCTATCAATTCCTCATACAAAAAGAGCAAATTTTTTGGTCTATATGGGAAAACATGCTGAAACCTCAATTTGATTTTTAATGGAAGCGCGCGGAATGAGGCTATTGCAGTTTGTGGACATTTTGTTTTTTATTTATCTCAGAAACGGTTAAACGTTCGGTAAGGAAATGTCGGCTATAACGATTTCGCTGGTTTTGAGCACACAACAGGCCGATTCCCAGCGGCCAGCACCTGCCCAGATCAGCGTCCATACCGGACAAACTTTATAGTAGTGGCGAAGAAGGACTTCCGGCTAAGCAATTTATATATATAGATATAAGAGAGAGAGAGAGAGAGAGAGAGAGAGAGAGAGAGAGAGAGAGAGAGAGAGAGAGAGAGAGAGACATGTAGGCACACAAACACATTCTCTCTCTCTCACACACACGCACTCACACACACACACACACACACACACACACACACGCACGTAGTCAACTCAAAACACTCAAACGACAACAAGAGCATGGTGATAGTCCAGGAAGTCTAGGGTTAGATGAAACAGCAATTTATATTCTATATATATGGGATATTTTGCACTGTTTAGTGTAACGAAGTATGTTAGCGGGATTACAAGAACAAAATGATAAGGATAAATGAAAGGAAGAGGGGCAGGAGGAATAGGAAAAGGGGGCCCCACATCACAAGCACCACCAGCAAGGCTAACAGAACCCTGGGGTTCCTGAGAAGGAACTTGAAGACGTCCAACATCAAACTGAAACAGGCAGCCTACCAAGCGCTAGTCAGACCTATCTTGGAATACGCAAGCCCCGTGTGGGATCCCTACACAGCGGACAAGATCAACACCATAGAACGGGTCCAACGTCGAGCTGCTAGGTGGGTGTCAAACCGCTACCGCCAAACCGCCAGTGTGGACAAGATGTTAGAAGAGCTGCAGTGGCCGTCGCTTCAAACAAGAAGAAAACGAGCAAGATTGACAGCATTCTATAAATACCACCATGGACTCACCCACATCAACAGCAAGTGCTCTCCGAAGCCAAGTGCCCGCCCTAAGAGAAGCGCCCGCCTGTACAACCAACACTCCTATGACATCCCCTCTAACAGAACTGATTACCGACAAAAGTCTTTCTTCCCACGCACTATCGCTGAGTGGAATTCCTTGCCTGAAGAGGTTGTCTCCGCAACGACCCTGGCCTCATTTCAGGCTAGCGTTGTGCAGCTCCTCCAATAAAACCCAACTGCACCTCCAACCCCCTTCCCCCTCCCTCCCCTTCTATTCCTCAGAACCTATTATACAGCTATAAATATCACTATCTATGATTATAGTCGTCATACAGTATTTCCGGATCAGCAGCCCCCAAATCCAGCGCAGCAAGTTTCTTCAATATATTGAAGTTGGCTGCCCACATCAAAGAAGAGAAGAAGAAGAAGAAGAAGAAAAATAAGGAAAAAGAGAAGAAAAAGAAGAAGAAGATGACATGATGATGATGATGATATGATGCTAATGATGATGATGATGATGATGATGATGTTGATGATGATGTTGATGATGATGATTAAGAAGAAGAAGAAGAAGAAGAAGAAGAAGAAGAAGAAGAAGAAGAAGATGATGGTAATGATAAGCTTAATGATTATTAACAACAACAATAACAAAACAAAAATAACGACAGCAATTACAACAAGAAGAGGAGGAAGAAGAAGGAAGAAAAAAAAAAGGCTAATATTAAAAAAATAAGTGAATTTACATTAACACGAGTAACTGTAGAATAACCATTGTACTAAACACGTCGAAATTTGACAGATCTCGATCACTTCTATGCACTCTCAGGACGGTTATTCCTTATCTCTGAAAGTTCATACCACGCTGTGTAGCTGAGACTCGCTATGGCCTACGTTCGTCTCGCTGGTCTAGGGACGTAGACCTCTGCGAGTCCCCACAACGCTGTGTGTGCTCAGACGTAAGAGAACAGCATCAGCGTAGAAATTCAAATCTTTAACTTTTCTATGAGGTCTGCTTACACATGTCGTGCGTGTTAACAATTCCTATTCAACACGCAGCGCTACTGACTGGAAAGCCAGCAGTTCATTTTCGTCAGTCCCATGATATATTATGCCAAGGTGAACTTGGCTGCCCTTATCAGCATTCATCTCTTAAAGTTACATTGATTGTAAACCATATCAAAAGTGAGTACAGAGGAATCCGTGTACATCTTCATAGGGGTTAAGATTCATTTTTCTAAATCTAAACGCACCTTATGTACATACATCTTGTTCTGGGATTCTTGCGTGTGTATGAGTTTTTCCTCCAAACAAATATCCGTGTAAATATATTATACGTTACAGAAAGTAGAAACCTCTCCACCCCACATTCAAAAATAAATTTGTTCATTAGAAAACCTTGCTCAGTACAAATAATAAGAACATTGTGCTGCGAGTTTCCGAAAATACCATCATCCAGGAAGATAAAGGCAAACAATACACGAGAGAGAGACAGACAGACACAGAGGAGAGAGAGATGGATAGAAACACCAGAAACTAAGCAATCATAACGCACACAGACTTGCCTACACCATTCAGCAGTCCTGAAGTCTTACGTTTTCCATACAGTTTGATCGAAGACTCCGATATAATAGTAATCCAAAAAAAGGGAATACTCCAGTATACAAAATGTACATCCACGCATTATTCAAACACAGAATTAATCCAAGAATTTCACAACACAATAATCCGGAACCGAATTAATCGAAGAAGTTCACAACAAAGTTTCCCAATATACTTCTGGATTAATCCATGAATTTTACAACACATATTTCCACCACGCAATTAATCTATGAATTTTACACCACGCTTTTTAAAGTCAATGACACCACAATAATCAAGAAAGCATGTTTTTCACCATTTTGACATAAAGTTAAGTAGTTGTGTTGATGGGGTGTGGAAGGAGTTGGGGTGGTGAATGAACGAACGTGCGCACGTGAAACATGAATGTTTTTCAATAACGAATCATGATACCGTCAGCCCAATAGACAATATTATGTACTCATCATTTTAGGAATCGCACGGTCTACGCCCCAACCGTAAGCGTGTGTGTGTGCGTGTGTTTGTGTGTGTTTGTGTGTATGTGAACGACAAAGAGAGAGAGAGAGAGAGAGAGAGAGAGAGAGAGAGAGAGAGATTATAGCGCGCATTGAATGGTACTTTCTACAATTGGGAGCTTTTAAAACCAAAACTATGTTTTACCATCGTTTGGATTTATAGTTTGTACAAGGTATAATAATTGAGTATTGCTTAATTATACAAAAATGACTATATAATATGTTCCAACGAGGGATTTGCCTTCGTGAAACCAATGTAATACATCCAAAAGTAAGAACCAATATGCATGGATCTTTGAATCTTTGCCTATGCCATTACCATCTCTCTCTTCTCTTCTTCTTTTTCTCGGTCCTCATCACCTTCACCATCCTCCTCATTATCTCCCCTCTTCTTCTTCCTGTCCACATTCATTCAGTGGACATCGTCGGCCATTTCGCTTGCAGGCATGGTCAAGAGCGCGATAAGCGGCAATAGTTATTCACTGTCACAGATGACCTTTGCGCAGTGCTAACATATTGAAGCAACCACACTTTTTTGGCCTTTTGTGGGGTGGTGGGGGTGGGGTGGAGTTGGTGGGGAAAAGGCGTGGAGGGTGGGTGGATCATCCTAGAAAAGTCTTCTGTAGAGAGGTTCCAGTCGTGGTTCCAAGTATAGTACGGATACGCGAACAAAAGTGACGTAGCACCTTAATGTTAACTACAATAATTTGGAATGTTTTGTATGATGTGTCGAGCATTGTTTCGTTCTTTTGTGCGAGGTACACGATTTCTCAAGTACCCTCAACGACCCCTGATTGAACTCCACTCCACTCCACTCTCTCTCTCTCTCTCTCTCGCTCTCTCTCTACAAATTTTCACAGGTTCATCCAACTCTCTCTCTCTTTCTCTATCCCTAAACTCACCAACTCCTTTTTTGTCTCTCTTTCATACAGCTGCAACACGGTTGTTTTTCCGCTATCTTTCTCTTGCAGCATAGTTGACAGTTACACTAATTTAAACCTGTTGTGTTACAGACTACTTAAACATCCATTCATCAAGGACAAGACTCATCCTATAAACATTTGAAGCTCCATGTTAATGTTATACTAGCAAGCATCAGTTTGAACAGCATTAAGTATGCACTAATCTTGCCCATTCAGAATCCTAACGAGTAGGGGTATCATTGATATTATTCCTGAATAGTATTCGTATTCCTTCACTGAACGGATCAGACAGTGTGCTTGGATGGAAATATCTGCATAAGAAACTGTATTCTTCTTCGTGGTCGTTGTCGAGGTGTAAAAGTCTCAAGCTCGCTGTCCACAATGTTGCTTCAATGAATCGAGTGGAGATATAAATCGCTTCGATAAACACACATGTTTGAGCACGATAGCGCGGCATTGCTATATTAAAACATGCACCGAGTATCCGTCAATCGCTGATAAAATTGTCCGTCTAAACAAAGTGTCGTTTCCTTCAGTTTATATCCTCCGTCCTGTGTGTGTGTGTGTGTGTGCGCGCGCGGGTGTGTGTGAATTATTATTTTTAAAAGTTCGAAAACCGATGAATTAATGAATTAATTTTGTTCATTTAACCGTTCTTATATCGCGCTTTCCAGCTCAAGAGCTGCTCAAGGCGCTGGCCGATACAGCGGATACAGGATCTTACTCAAGCCCCCCCCCCCACCCTACCCCCAATCCACTCACCCGAGGCGCTTCCTTGCTGCTTTGGGCGCAGCATCATCCGACGCCAAGATAACTGAGCACAATCCTGTACGACCGGGGATGTGGAGAAGGGACCTAGTGCTTGCTGGGTGTATGTGTCTAGCCGGCACTCATCTTATCTAGGACATGAGCGTCAGGGTCTTTAAAGTCCGTGCGACGTGGCGTGCATGCAGAGATTATACCTCGGATTATACTCACTTCCGAATGAGTAATTAAATCACAGTAACGATTATTTCTTCTTCTTTTTCTTATTCTTCTTGTTCGTGGTCTTTTTCTTCTTCTTCTTCTTCTTCTTCTTCTTCTTCTTCTGCTTCTTCTTCTTCCATCTCTCTTTGTTCTCTTCTCTTTCCTTTCCTCCATTGACCGCCCCTGTCCTTGAGCGGTATTTGCAGAGATGGTTCATCATCTTATGCCCTAATTGGTTGCAGCTAAAGGCACTGCCGTTGGTAAACCCTTGACGCTTAATTATGTGGACACTGTCGATCTCTGTCCAGTGTTTCCGTCACAAAAGCGGGTTAATTTGCTCATCATCTCATCGAGTAAATGCTCTTCAAATAGTTCCAAGGTACAAAAAGGCGAATTAACCGGTGTCATATAATAATTCAGTTTTGCGACAAAAACGTTCCTTCATTTACCAACAATTTCATCAAATTTCAACCAACCACACTTCTACTATAAAAACAATAATTTGACCCATATAACATACAAATTTAGCGTTTTGTTAATCAATTGCCCATAATGCCATCGATTAGAGGATCTCAAAAAGGGAACACACTTTCTCAAAGAGCAAGGGTAGAGGACACAACATTCCATGATAGTTCAGATAACACAATTTTGTTATTCGTTTTCAAATCTTTTACTTTTCAACATCGTAGACCACTTTCTTCTATACGTTTGACCTCATCGCAGCTTTTTAAAGTACCAGTTTAATTCTTAAATTTCTTTTTAATTTGCCCATAATTTATCCAGTAAATAGTCTGTAAGTAGATCACTTCCTCAATGTAAATTAAAAAAAAAAGACCAAAATAATCCGTATTAAATGATAATTCTGCTTTTCACCACACAGTGTCTGTAATTTGTTCAAGCATAATAATGGTTATAGATTAGAAAGTTCGTCAAGCTACAATTTCTCAATAAGCAATGATTTAAAAAAAAGGCTAAAGTACCCCGTATCACACAGTAGCGTTCTCACCCCAAAAGCTTGCTCATTTTTCCATTCCCTAATTTCTTAAAATAACTGCAGGTTTATCAGTGATGTTGCTATAAATTTTCAGCATAGGCCATTTGGCCGATTCAGTCATAAACCATTAGGACATTTTGAAAATCTTTTGGCCATCATTTTGGCTTCTTTCCAAAACCAAACGAAACCAAACGCTGGCCGCTGATAAGTTTCGGCTTCTTTTTCGGCGGCATTTTGAAAACAAAAAGTGTTATTGCCGTTCGCAACAAGGGGAGTTACTTTAACTCTCTCTGGTGATGCATGTGTCGTCTGCTAGGCGCTTCCGATAGGCGATGTTCAACAATAACTCATAACACCTTTATTTAAATTAATATGGCCAGAAGCAATAACAACGAAATAGACATAAAAATGATACATGATTATTGCTTTAAGTCCAGCGGACTCTTCCGAGCCAAATCAGGACAGGAACGAAATAGACATGAGACAATCAAACAAAAAACGGACAAAGGGTGGCCGATTGAGGCGTAAAACTTTAGGACAGCGGGCCGATCAGGACATGTCTTTTTCGGACATTTTGGAATTTTATCGGTGAATGGCCGATTTGCCGACGAAAACGACATCACTGGTTTATATAAATCTTCAAAGTACAGGACAAAATGGCCAAATTAAACAGTAACGCATGAAGTTCTTAAACCCTTTTTCGCTTTCGGTCGATATAATATTCTTTGTGCATATTAGTATGCAGACTAATTCATTAGAGTTTGCCCCTCCCCACCCCTCATCCCCCCTCTTCTTTATTTTCTGTTCCGTATCGTCGTCATTTGCGTGTACTGTGGGTAAAATGATGACCAACAACACCAATGGCATCAACACGGACATCAAAGTCCAAGGCCAATCCCTCAACACAGTGCATAGCTTCAAATATTTGGGAGCCATTGTGTCAGACAATGGGTCCCGACAGGAAGTCCTCCAGGATCGCACAAACAACTGCTGCCCTGACAACGTTGAAGCCCATTTGGAAAAACAGGACCACCAGTCTACATTCCAAAGTAAGACTGCTGCGCTCCCTTGTCATCTCCATCTTCCTTTATGCTTGCGAAGCATGGACCCTCACAGCAGATCTCCAACGAAGAATACAAAGCATGGAGATGAGGTGCTACAGAAGACTTCTGGGCATTTCCTATACCCAACACATCACCAACGACGAAGTCCGACAGACCATCATACAAGCCATAGGACAACACGATGACCTGCTCACATGGTGAAGAAACGGAAACTCCGATGGTATGGCCACGTCACCAGATCATCAGGCCTTGCAAAGACCATTCTGCAAGGCACAGTGCAAGAAGGTAGAAGAAGAGGGAGACCGAAAAGAGGTAAGAGGACAACATTCGAGAATGGACTGGTTTGACACTGAGCGAAGCCATCAGGGCTGCTGAGGACAGAGAAAGATGGAGTATGCTGGTTAAACGATCATCTGTGGTGCCCCTACGACCTCCGGGTTACGGGACAGGATAGGATAGGATAGGTGGGTAAAACTCCTTATTGCAAATCTGTGCACATCAGCTGAATTTCTTACTATGAATCTTAAACGCTCTGTGACAGTATTATTTATGTATTAATAATCGTTCTTTATATGAACGGTAATAGTAAGGATTGATGTTATATTTATACAGACTTGCAAACTTATACATCTGGAAGCTCTAGCTACAAATAACCTTGCAAGTCTTTCGTCCACAAAAGCAGGATAAGTTGTTAGCCGCAAGCGAGATAACGTTCAGCGGTACGCCTGACGTACCTTAACAGCTAGCCCTGTGGTTCGCTTGGCCGCGTTCAGAAAGGACAACGCCATCACTCTCTTGGGCATCGAAGTGTTAATTCGGGTTCATTTCCGTTGACAGCCTGATAAGGATGAAGGTATGTAGACGCACGTGCACGTGGTTCTGCACTCGGCCTGACTGTTAACGACTGCAGAAGATTATGCCCCATTTCTTTACACCCACTGGATAAGGATTTACTTCCCTTTTTTAGGCGAGCCTTATTGTTTCTTAAGATGCGAGGAGAGGAGATGGAGGGGAAGGTGGGGGGTGGGGGGGGGGTGGGAAGGTCATAACGAAAGGGACCGAAATAAACTTATGTAAGCTTATATTGGAATTCAATTTCCTGTGCAGATCCAGATTATATTGTTTCAGAATGCTGCACCTGATATAAGCCTGGTCACATCTCTCACTCACACACACGTTATATAGATCGGCTGTATACATCTCTCTTTTCCCTTTCTCTCCCTCTCTCACCCATCCACCCTCAGAAAAGAAACTTTTAGTCTCAAGGCGCCCACTATATTTCAAATGTAAATCGCTCAAATCTCTAGTCCAGCGCTTGCTCATTTAATACTGATAGACAGGGTCTACGAAGCGTAAGCGATGTTTAACTCACCTGCAATCCTTGTACTGCTATTTCATGCATAGCATATGAAATGCGCAGTAAATCAAATGAGCGTTCACGAGAGTGTTGAGTCCATCCATTCAGAACAGCATTCCTTAATTTTCCTTCACTGCAGAAATTTCACATGTGGTTTGCGACACTTGCAAATTTAAGAATTTTATTTTATTTTATTTTCTTCTAAATAATTATAATACGCTGACAAGATATTTTTCAGCCGATTTCGAATCTGATTTTTGGAGGGATTCAGGGGTGAAAGTGACTGGGGTGGATGAAGCATGGGAGTGGGTATATACTAAAATCACACGATTTTGTCAAGACCTGTTACAGATAAAATTAAATCGCATGAATTGGAGTGGCTTTTAATCATACAAAAAGACGTGCCATTAAATGTGAAATTAGCATGTGCATTAAAGTAAACCGTCAAAGTTTTAAAATCACATATAGACTTTTTATCACAAAAGCTGACTTATTTTATCCTATTCCAATAACAACAGAATTACAAACTCTTGAGACGCCGCGACTGAATGATTTCGTAAAACCATTGACCGAGGTCGAGAGGCTTTTGTGGATGGTCTGGAGTGTAGATTGAAAGTGCAGAGTAGGGGCCGGGTAGCTCAGTTGGTAAGAGCGTCTTGCTAGTAACCGAAAGGTCGCTGGGTCGAATCCCGGATTGGTCAACGTGTGATCATATTATTTTCCCCTTTACCAACAACTGGCCCGCTGGTGTCAGTATAAATCGGTCCAGTAGTCACCTATATGCGAAAGTGTCGTGTGACTATAATCTACAAACAACAAGTGCAGAGTCACTTTTTCTCTTTAACCGCCTGGTAAGGACGTGTACGAGTGCGTTTGCGGGGAGGAGAATGCGAGAGACTGCCTTTAAAACGTCATGAAGTCGTGATACTCTCAGCGTGCGTTTTACTAGTTATTATATATATTTAATCGTTCTTATATAGCGCTTTACCAGCTCAAGAGCTGCTCAAGGCGCTGGCCGATTCAGGATCTAACTCAAGCCGCCCGAGACGCCCACCCGCAGCCTTTGGGCGCATGGTCTGACGCCCGTACAACTGAGCACAATCCTGGGCAGCCAGGGATGGGGGAGAAGGACCTAGGTGCATGCTGGGTGTGTTCTTGTCACCGGCACTCACCCGTCTAGGACATGAGCCTCAGGATCTTTAAAGTCCGTTATGATGGAATGTATGCGACACAGACTAGACCTCGGTTTATACTCTCATCCGAAGGAGTAGGAAACGGGAGTAAAGTGTCTTTCCCAAGGACACAACACAATGCCCCGGCCTGGGCTCGAACCCGGGACCTTTAGATCCGCAAGCTAAAGCTCTACCATTAGGCCACCGTGCCTAGTTTAAATAATGTCGTGGGTTTACATTGCTTCTTTTACCTTTCATTTTAAACCAAGCCTCAGGTCACATTATTCGGATGAAAGCAAAATTACTAATAGAGACTGCAACACAAACGATAACCCAAGGATTTACAAGGTAGGCGACAGTTTACGCTCACATAACTCATGACTGAAAGGGACCCATTTGCCCACGCCTTCCTCGACAGATCCTTTTAACATTCACAATGAATGTTACCCCACTAAACAAAATAAGCTTACAACAAAACATAACTCTTTTTGAAAGTATAGTTGTTGTTTTTTTTAAAATTAATACATTCCGTAGTTTTGTGCCTATTAATAGCAACACCCGTCGGCTAGCCAGCTAACATTTTGGAGCTAAAAATAGCAGTTTTCAAAGCCGGTAAGAGACAGAACCCGTTAACAAAAATTGCTCGTAAGGGTTTTCGTTTTAAGTTGATAAAATAGCCCCTACCCTACCCCAGACACCAAAGACGCATTCTTCAAGCCGCGTGGTTCACCCAGAAATAGGGTCATAGGTCACACGGTTATGGTATCGATGTACCATTAAAAACAAGGTAAACCACTCCCTGTCAGGACGGAAATTGAAAATTCCAACTTTAGCGGTTGGCCTGAGCAACGAAAGCCCACTTTATCACTGTTTACTGTATTAACAATGCGCATTTTTAGGGTAAACCCCTTTTCGACAAAAGTAAACAAAGCCTTCGAATTTGGGGTCTTTTTAGGAGAGGACGCCTTGGGGAAGCTGGCGAGTAAAATTGCAGAAAATGACAAGCCCAGCCAGCTAGACGTTCCAAATGTAATTTTAAATAGCAGATTTAGTAAGTTAATGTGGCATGTCTGGGTTTAGAATGTGAGCAGCGAACGTGACCCAGACTGGACTCGTTGTGATCCGAGCGTTCCGGAAGAAGAAAGAGGACGAGGAGGAAACCGAAGACGGCGACGAAGAAGAACCTGTCACCAATTTTTCCAAGACTCTTTGGATCCACTGCTCCTATCCAGTAAAACAAAAGTCACTCGAAAATGCTGCAGCTAAATTCCTGCTTTCCCCGATACTTTGGCTGTTCTTCATTTAAGCCAGGCAATTTTGAGGAACTCTAAAGATAGAATTAAAATCTATAATAGTCTCCCCCCTTCCTCCTTGACAACTTTCTGAGTCGCCTCACTCTTTTTGGATCGACTATTTCTGTTTTTTAACCTATATACAGAAAATGTGAGATCACTTCATAAAACTAAAACTGAGATCTATAATAGCTACACCCAACTTTCCGAATGGCCTCAGACTCTTCTTATCCACTGATTCCGGTCTTTAATCGATCCTGAAAATCGGAGCCATTCTACTACGCTGCTTTGGATTTCCATCCTCAGTTCTACTCCTTCTGTATTGTATACGCCGACTATCCAAATAATTTGAACATCTCTTCCAAACATCTAATGTCACTTGGCAGTAAAGAATCCGCATCTGAATCTGAGAACTAAAACTTAATATCAAAATAGTTATCCCAAACTAAAGTTGCCCCAAACTCTTCGGATCGTTCTCTAACCGTTACGAAGCATTACACAGTGCTGTTAACTAAAATCAATGTCAATAATTCTTAATAATCCCCGAGCTTTCTGGATTGTTCATCCTTACACCCGTTTTAATAGCCCGCTTTTTTGACGCTCGCCTCCTCCACCAGACAAACTTCACTTTTAACGGAAATTAGTTTTTAGCTTAAAATAGACAAGACAACCAGGTAAACGACCACAAGTTGATAAAAAACGGAAATGTACTGTGGTTAAGATAGGGAAGAGGCAATTTGGTAGTGAAGACTGTTTCGATGGAACAGCAAAGGGGTGCTTGGTCAAAAGAATTGTCGATTGAATTTTTTTTTTAAAGCTGGTTAGAACTTATATGCATGTATTAGCATCTCTGGCAGGGAGGTACTCTCGCCTTTGAAGCTATTTCATTATCAAACAAAATAATGCTGAAAAAATGTTCTGAAACACCTTCTCCCTGTTAAAATTATTTTAAAGCTGGTTAGAACTTATATGCATGTATTAGCATCTCTGGCAGGGAGGTACTCTCGCCTTTGAAGCTATTTAATTATCAAACAAAATAATGCCGAAAAAATGTTCTGAAACACCTTCTCCCTGTTAAAGTATTAACCAACCAACCTCCCCTAGTCCTACTATCATCAACAAAAAATCAAAACATTTGATGGGTTAATACACACTGCGTAGCTTAGACTAGCTGAGGGTTATGTTTGCTTCTTTCTAGCCTTGCATTAGATACTCGGCGAGTTTCAGCTACGCTTGTGTAAGGTTAATAATGACAAACTTCAAACAGCTTAAATGGAAGAAATTAAAATAAAATAAAAAAGGATCGCTGCACTTGTCTGCAGTTCAAGAATGTTGACTGCCGGCTATAGGGCTGTAGGTGTCAGGACGTTTTAAATGAGCTTAGCGAGGACCGTCTGGGTGCAAAACTTGGAATAAGTGGTTAGACTAGACCAGATTTTGGCGCCTAACAGTATAGCACAACAGTCTAGGACGTGCTTGGGTGAATGAACCAGCTGATCAACGACAAAGATGTCTGTGAAAACTATTTCGTAGAGGCGTTTCCAATGTCCTTTTAATACATCAAATACATATATTTCTCACTTCTGTCTTTATTTTATTTTTAGAACAGTAGATATACACGATTTATTTTATCACCACAATGATCATCGTCGTCGTCATCATCCTACTCATCATCATCATCACCACCACCAACATCATTACCATCTCCTTCACCATCATCGTCATCGTCATCAGATCATGTCTTGATCCTGTTTAGCATTGTAAACGACAAATCTTTAAGGTTAGAAACTCAAAACTGAAAGTCCGGTGAACTTTAAAATAACATTGGATTACAAAGGCTAACTGCACCGATTTGACAATTTGGATTGCAAACGACGAAGCTCATTCAGTTAGCAAACTTTCAATCCAGTGTTCACATTAAAATATAATACAAGATTTTGGGAACGTCTGTGTGCGGGAATACTTGTCACCCATCCGATTGAAATTCAAATCGCCTTCTCGACCAAGGCGCAGCAGTTTCGGTGCATCGCTACAAGGGCAAAAGAATTATCTACTCTTCGTCCATTGAACCTACATATATGATCTATCATATTTCATCTAGTCCCATACATTTTGTCTATGTAATAACCATAAGACTTAGTTCAAAAAGCAGAAAGACTATGATATTCCTTTATGCCGCATTCAATATGTTGAAGCATTATATTTACAGAAAGCCGATAATCTTAGAATTGAGTACGAGGAAAAGGAAGAGGTGATAGTCAGATAATTCTCTCTCTCTCTCTCTCTCTCTCTCTCTCTCTCTCTCTCTCTCTCTCTCTCTCTCTCTCTCTCTCTCTCTACTTACACAAATATTTCCAACCAGCACGCTTACCGCAAATGCAAACGAACCCCTTTCCTTTCCTTTTTCTCTTTGACGGAGCGTGCTGGATTGAGTTTGATGTTCTGAGATAGCGTCAAGTCACGCTATGCCACGGAGCATCGAGACGAGATCTCCAGTCCAGGGGACATCATCCACAAAGCCCGACGGATAGTGCCCGGATGTTGCACGCCATTATCAATCATTTACCGCTTGGTGGTTTGCAGCAAACAGCGAAGTCCACCTTCACCCTATTTTAGGAACTTGCTGAGATACAAAGTGCATACATTGGACCTACTTTTAAACTGAAAAATGAACTAGTTTGATGTTGGCGCAAACATGTCAAGCTATTTGGAGAGCACGATATCGACCAACATGTTTAGCTGTTTGGAGAGCACGATATCGACCAGCTTTATTATGATGGCTGAGTAAGTTTAAAGTCTGGTCAAGGGCAGAACAATTTAGGAAGTTACACGTTAGAGAGCTGCTAAAAAAATGCATTAAGGAAAACTTTCAATTTATCTCGACCTGAATAAAACACTTATCTTTTCGTTTCAGGCCCGGATTACTGGGGGTTGGTGAACTTTGAGTGGGGTCTGTGCAGCAAAGGGCGTTTCCAATCTCCCGTAGACATCAGCCCGCGAACTCTTCTGTACGATCCCAACCTCCGCCCTGTCCGCATCGACCAGCATCGTGTGAGTAAGCAGATATTAGAACATCTGGCGTGCATAATTATAATACCTCTTGACATCAGTTTGGTCAAAAGACAATTCATTACAGCCCAAAACTGGGCACCTAGTGAAACTGTAGACCTGTAGAAGTTTTACCAACAATATATAGTAATATTACAAATGATAGGCCTATTAGTATACTTTAAACTTTCGACGTGAACGCTTCATTGGAGCACCGTTGCCATTTCTTTTAGTAAAATAAGTATGCTTTAGTTGATCTTCTCCACGCGTAACCCAGAAACAACGAACATCCATGTGCGTTTTCAATGAATTTAATCTCAGGAACGTTTTTTTAAAACTAGAGGAATAGAACAGAGACCTGTCAACATTCAAAATGTACAAGAATGTTTACAAACAAATGGTTACACAAATTAAGAGAATGCTAATGCGGAAAAGACAAAGCAAAACATCACAATGCAACGTTTCGAGCTCAGGCGAACCGAACACAGACTAGCGACGATCAGAAAGAACATCAGTAAGCCATCGGCGGGCTTAGTTGGACAAGATTAACGTAGCCACAAATTCAGGCAATCAGCCCATGACGCTGCTGATACCCGCTGGCTTTTTCTTGCCAGGTAGACGGTCACCTGATGAACACAGGCAATGACATCACCTTCCAGATTGACCCCCAACTGGACAAGCCGTTTCTGCTGACCGGTGGCCCGCTATCCTACACGTACAGGGTGCACTACATCAAGATCCACTTTGGACGAGTGGATCAAATAGGCTCCGAACACACCGTTGGAGGCAGGCCTTTTCCTCTGGAGGTTGGTTTCAAGGCGACGTTGAGGATAATGATGATGAAGATGATGATGACGATGATGATGATGATGATGACAAGAAAGGAGATGGTGGAAATGATGATGCTTCTACTGCTGTTGATGGCAGTGACTGTGATTGGGATTATGATAACCACAATAGAACGAAGATGACGACGATGATGATATTAATGATGGTGATGATGATGATGATGATGATGATGATGACGAAGACGATGATGACGACGACAACTATGATAATGACGACGACAATGATTATTGTTTCAGTTGCAAATACTAGCATATAATGAGATTTACCAAAACTACACTGAAGCAATCAAACGGGCCCATGGCATAGCTGCCGTTGCAGTCTTTGCTGCCGTAAGTATTTGCATTATAACTGTGTTCACATTCGCACTAAACAAGCTTAGTCTGCTTAGCACCAGTTGTACAAATTACACTTGTTCAAACTACTACTACGTGTAATAATTAAAAATATATAAGTTCAATTTTTTTCATAATACATTTAAAGGACAAAAAACGATGATCAAGAGGGCTGACAGATAAAGCAGCAGCGACTTCCTACTTCTTACGTGATTTAAGCTTAAATCTCAGAGTAAAGGGGTAAAAGAGAGAGAGGGGGGAGGGGGAGGGGGTTATTAGGCGGGAAGAAGAAGAAAAATTCCTGCGCACTAGTTGTATCTTGATATGAATATGAAACCGACTTGTTTGTGTTGTTCTAGATCGCAGAAGAAGGCAATCAAGAGTTTCACACGCTGGTACACGCCACATCGGAGATCACGCAAGCAGGTTCGCCCACATTAAATTGAAGTGAATTTAATTGCCCACATTGCACATGTTTACAACTAAAAAAAAAAAAAAAGAACGAATCTGAATATTCCAGGTTAGTCACCCCACCCCCAATTCCCTCACCCTCCCTTTATCTATTTTCTCCAGTCTTGTTCATTTCAGTACGACATTTACAAAATAAGTAAATGCCTTGAATTTATTTTGGATAAGAAACGCAAGAAGAAGACAGTTGATCATCTTTTAAAAGGTTTAGGTTTAGATTCAAAAGAGTTTGTCTGCACAATATTGGACTGCATGTTATTGTGGCAATCAGTGGCAATATGCATGGGGCTCTGGCGAGTCTGAACGTTTTTGGTATTTTGTTTATTATGGTCAAATTAATTTCCCAAACATTCTTTATTTTCTATCTAGGTTTCCTGAATTTAACAATTTTGTGTGTGTAGATGGTTTGCACTTCACGAACTCTGATGTGCACTTCATGAACACTCGTGAAAATTTCCATTATTCGGAAGGGATCTTACAACACCGAGTTGTAACTTTCTTTACCCCACGCAATTAAATCTTGCTGTTCTCGTTTATTCTCTCCCGCACTCCTACCCTCCCCCCGCCCGCAAACTTGTTTTTTCCAACCTAGTTCCAGTCATTCGCCCAAAAAGGCAATCACCGAAGTCGAACGAAGCTCTCCGATGTGTTACGAAATGATGCTTGCATGACTACGACTAGCTGACATTAAAAATGATCGCTGTTGCTTCTAATTCTGTTCGATTTACACAGATTTAGCATTTCGCAATGGTATACTTTTTTAATATGAGCATAATATGAGCACAATTATTATCGACCATATTTAATAGTTGCGTTCCTTGATTTGCATTTTGTTAGTTCTCAGCAGTAAAGGCTAATAATAGCATTGCCCATTTCCTGCCTAGAACCAAGTAGACACTGTTATACAGTATACATAGGCTTAATCTACATTATTATATTATAAGTCAATCTCCGCGCAGCGAAGAAGCTCACTAGCTGAATATAATTATTAGACCTGTATTGTTTGTTTTATACGTAAATAAATGTATAAACTATATCTATTCTAATTAATAATATTTAGGCCTATACTTTATAATATTCGAATCTTGAAATTTCCGGAGAAGGACGAGTAGGCTAAGCGAATTTTTTTTTTATATATAACTCGAGATCAGAGTTAAATTAATAGTTAGTTATTCATTGCTTACAGGGTCCAGCGGACTGCAAAGAGCCGAATCAGAACCACAAAATCAAGACAACTCGAGATCAGAGTTAAATTAAAAGCTTATTAGTTATTCATTGCTTACAGAGTCCAGCGGACTGCAAAGAGCCGAATCAGGACCACAAAATCGAGACCACAACTTCGCAAGTAGTAGTAGTAGTAGTAGTAGTAGTAGTAGTAGTAGTAGTAGTAGTAGTAGTAGTAGTAATATAGTTATTTAGTTAAATTTTTAATTTATTTATTTGTTTTGTTTGTGTGTTATTATTATTATTATTATTATTATTATTATTATTGTTTGTTTCTTTTTATTATTATTATTATTATTATTATTATTATTATTATTATTATTATTATTATTATTATTATTATTATTATTATTTCTACTTTAAAAAAAGGAAAAAAAAGAATAGTGTGCTGCTATGCGTGCTCAATGGTGTAAATATGGTCAGTGACGTTTTGTTTGTTTTTGCTGAAGTTGGGTGTAACCCGAAATATTCAGATAGTGTTACTGGTTATTTTTTCTTTTAGATTTACCAAAGTTTTCAGATGATTTTTTGAAATTTCCTCCCGCCACGCAACATTTTTTTAAATACGTGTTTCTCATTAAAATACATATAATTGAAATACATATAACAAATGTACTGTATCAGTTACAAAGAATAATATTAGTTAAATAAATAACTGCTTTGGTGCTTGCAATAAAAATGTCACTGTTTTTTGAGACCATTATAAACTTGTTTTGCCTTGTTGTGCTGAAGTGACATCAACGTATCCATAGCGCTTTGAAGTTTTGTCATGGTTTTATTTTTGATATAGATGTGAAATCGTTGTATATGTGCTTATGTGTTATGTATTACTTTTACTCCTTAGTACTAATTGTGTCAGTATATTATTCATCATAAAATAATATTAATAATAATACTAACTGCTTCAAAATGCAAATCTCGACTTGAGCTTGAAGCTGTGCAGATCGAAATAGAATTAGATATAGCAGCGGCTATTTTTATGCACGGATGTTTCACCACAGGCTCTGAAGTCTTTTCTTTTGTCTTTGTAAACTCCTAAATACGCACGTAGTATAGTATGTAATTGAGGCCTACGAAAGACGAGTATTCCCAGCCTGTGGTTTCACGTAGTCCTGCCAGCATTCGTTCGTAAAACATCGGATAGCTCCGCTCGACTCGGAGAGCTTCGTTCGACTTCGGTAATTGCCTTTTTCGGGAAAGTGACTGGAACTAGGTTGGAAAAAACAAGTTCGCCCCCCGCCCACTACCTCTCAATTTTTTTTTGTCTTTTGCGCGCGTGCAATTTACGCGGTATAATTTTGCCCTCAATTTTGTGTTCCTTTCATTTTCTTTGTTCTCTCTCGGTAGGCATCTAACCTTTCGATATGCCTGTTTCGTTCTGGCCTTTTAAAAACACAAATTTAAAAAAATCGCAATTTTTCCTCGTTATATCTTGTATAATGTCGCTATTATTTAACAATTTTTGCCCGCACTGCCTCGAATAACTCTTCTCCCTGTTTCTGTAGGCTGCTCCTCTTTCTTTACCTTTTGTGTAATGTTGTTTCCTGTTCCAATCTTATACAACGATCTATGCACATAAAACAAGGGAAGCGTTTTCTATTTTGTCTTCATTTTTTTTTACTTTTGCCAGCCCACTTTATCATCTTCTGCTAGTTACAAAATGGTCTGCGTTTTCCTTTTATTTCCGTAATCTAAAGTCGCCGGTATAACTTATTTTTTACACGCCTTTCCTGTATTATAGAAAGCTAAAGACCTTCGTGTTATTCCCTGTATTATGTTCGTTCTTCTTAGCTATTGTTAAAAAAACGTATTTTAACGTAGGCTATTATAAACTCATAACATGAACCAATCATATACCGCTTTTTTGTAAGCGGGGAGAGGGAGAGGGGAGTAGAAAAGGTGTGGTGGGGTAACCGGTCTAAGGCTTGTGAAAATAAAGCTACACGTTATTGGCCCTAAGGAACCGGAATCAGATTATTATGATTATTTCGCAATTATCCTTTCCTCATTCCTTTACTCTCCTTCACAATTCCATATTTTAGCAGAATTAACAGTTTTGGGGTTTTATTTAGTCATAATTGGGTCTATTTAATTTTGTAAAAAAAATAAAAATAAAATAAAATAAAATAAAATAAAAACACACACACATACACACCAACTAAACTTTATTAATTTGTTTTAATCCCTTTTTGCAGGACAGAATTTGTCAATATCAGGGTTATCCATCGTGAATCTACTACCAGAAACACGTGACTATATGACGTATGAAGGATCGTTGACGCAACCCAGCTGTTACGAGACTGTATCATGGATAGTGTTCAACAAACCAGTCTATATTACAAAAGATGATGTAAGGTTTTCGCAATATTTTTGTGTGTGTTCTTCTGATGCTGTTTTGTTGTAATTTCAACAAAACAAAAGGAGCCGTGAATATTTTGCAATATCGACCTCTTATCTCTGAAATTACAAGTACAGTAGCTTCCGTAGTTTTAGCAGCCACGGTGTAGTATCGCGTATTGTTCTTTACAACCCGGACTCCCTAAAATGACCTCAGCACTGTTAATTTGTGCCAACACCATTTTTATATCCTGAAGCATTTTCATATCTTGAAGACATCATATTAACGAAAAGCGTGCGTTATTTGCAACCGTAACAAGCACAAACAACGAAAGAAGAAAGAAAGGAAAGATGGAAGGAAGGAAGCAAGAAAGGAATGAAGGAAGAAAGAAACAAAGCAAAAAAAAGATGGAAGGAAATAAAAAAAAGATTTAACAGAAAGAAGGAATAATAATTTTTTTTTTTTAAAGAAGTCAAATTACTACCATGGTGTTTTGAGTTAAATTTATAATTATTGGATCAGTGCGCGTTAATATATGTCATTATTATATTTTACAGTTATCATTGCTACGACAATTAACAGAGAGCAAGGAAGGACACTCATCTTCGAATATTCTACAAGAAGACAACTTTAGGCCTACCATGGCGCTCAATAGACGGACGATACGAACCAATATAGCTCCTAAGCAAAAGGTATGCATTAGGCCTTTATGGATAAAATATTTATTTGTTTATTTCCGATCATGTATGTAGATATTTGAATGTTTCTAATAATATTTTTTAAAAATGTTTATTTGATTTATTATTTATTGGCGATTACTATGGTGCTTATTGTGCCCTTTCACCGGGCATCTTTACAAGGCACTTGAGGGTTGCCTAGTGACGATTCTGCAATGCGTGTACTGCGCAATAAACTGCAATATTGCATTTGAGACAACGGATGGGATTGATGGCACATTTCGGTTAGTGAATTAAATAGTGGACAGTTTGTTGCTTTTTGGTCCATTTTGTGATGTCTTTTAGGTTATATAAATATAATAATAATTATTATTTTCACATACTATACCCTGACTCACTGGTGCAAATAACCTGACGTTGCCTAGCAATCGCCGTCTCAAGGGAAGTCTCAAGGTAAGTGTCACGTGACGCTGACGTAAGTCAGAATCCCGCGAACATTGTTAGTCCATTCGACCCGAGCACACCCCACCCACACACTAAATAAGAACACAAAACACCAGTGGTAGGTTAACGAATACAACTCTTTTATTCTACAATCGTGCTAACTACCCACCCACCCCTTTAACAGCACACACTCCCCTCACTCATACTCACAAGCATACCCAAAATATTTCACAATAAACAAATGATATATACAAATGCAAGGGTGAAATGAAAATAAACAAACTGATTTATGAAAACTTGTTTTTATAAACGCTCTATTCAACACTCTGAGAAACATATGCGCATGTTAAGGCCTTTTTTTTTTTTTATACTTTCCTAACCTATCACTCAAAGTCGTTTAAGTTCTTTTTTTTCAGGTTTCCTTTTCAAACCGGAATGAAACGCTCCTTGGCGTAGACCTTCCTGCACACGATACAGAATTACCACCCCTGAAGACACAGCAGCGCATAAGCGGCCCTCACACGGTTCCCATCTGAACCGCACACGGTCCTCAATACAGGGGGAAGGTAACTCGGGCTGGGTGGCTCCTGCGTAGCTGACCAGACCTCTCAGCGTCCAACCCAAGTCGGACCGGAACCAGAATCAGTTCAACCTCAGCCGCTCAGATCGCCTCAGCGGATGTTCAAAACAATCATCAGTGCACTCCACTGGTGATAAAACCCCAAATGGCACGCAGACAACACAACACACGACAACACAAGTTGAGGCGTCCTTCAGTCTCCGCCGCACCTCCTCCGGGTCACAGGGCATCCAAGTCAGGGTTACTGAAAATGGCCTTGCAGGGGATCCAATAGAGTTTCCACTACTGCTTACTAAGGATATCAAACACATAGATATACGCCTAGTCCTACCCACGGTGCGGACATCCGTTCTCTCTGACGCTTTCTGACTGACTGACCTCTATCACTACAGTACAATACCCGTTGTAACTTTCTAGAATAGTGAATACGCTCAGTAACCGGCTGTAGTCGACCCACCCTCTGGCTACACAGGCCTTAGCCGGTTCCCTCTCTCTCTATCATCTATTCGTGCACTCTTGCTCGGAAATAACAGCTAAATAAGGAATAGCAACTAACTTACGAAAAACACGGGTTTATGTACAGTTAAAAAAAATGTATGGTAACCGGCGCGTGACACACCTCCCCCCCAGATCAAACACCCGGGTTTGATTACCTTCTGGCTACCTGACTATTTTCCTTTTACTCCCTTCAAGTGATGTACAGTCTGTCTAAATGTTCCTGCTAAGAAAATCGGCTGGTACATTTTCCTTTCCCGGGATGTTCTCTATTCGGATGGAGAACGGTTGTAACTGTAGCGCCCATCTCATTAGCCTACTGCTAGTGGTTTTCGCCTGCTGTAAATACTGTAGCGGTCTGTGATCGGTTTGTACCACAAATGTTCTGCCATAAAGATACTGTCTAAACTTTTGAACACCCCAAACTATCGCTAGGCATTCTTTTTCTATGGTAGAGTAATTACGCTCTGCTTTTGACAGTTTCTTACTGGCACATGCGATCGGTTGCAATCCACTACCCTTGTCTTGACATAACATCGCCCCTACTCCTCCTTCTGACGCATCTGTCTGCAGGACGAACGGACGATCAAAGTCAGGCAGCGAGCACACTGGACCCGAACACAACCTGGCTTTCAGCGTTTAGAAAGCTGTCTCACACGCATCGGACCACGTCACTGACCCTGCTTTACCCCCTTTTGTCAAGTCTGTCAATGGAGCGGCTATGGCTGCAAAGTTTGGGACAAACTTCCTATAATAGCCCACCAACCCCAAAAATGACCTACCCTGTCTTTTTGTCTGCGGTCTCGGCGCATCTTTGATGCGTTGCATCTTGTCTTCCTCAGGACTAATCTGACCGTTCCCTACAGTGTGTCCAAGATACTCTAGCTGTTTGAAACCTAGGTAACATTTCGTAGGTCTGGCTGCCAACTGAACCTCTCTCAACCTACAGAAGATTATAGCTATGCACTGCAGATGGCGCTTCTTAGTCTCAGACGCTATCATAACGTCATCCATGAAGTTACTCACTTCTGACAAATGCAACGGTTCTAGGAGCTTCCTCATCATCCTCGAAAAGATTGCCCCTGCTGTTTTCAATCCAAATGGCATCACTTTCCACTGGAACTGGCCTGCTGGTGTGGTGAAAGCTGTTTTCGCTTTGTCACTTTCAAGCATGGGTACTTGCCAATATCCTTTTGCTAAATCCAGCTTGCTGAGATATTTTGCCTTTGCCAGACGTGAAAACAAATACTCGATGTCTGGCATCGGCTCGGCATCGAATATGACTTTCTGATTCAGCTTCCTGAAATCCACACAGAACCTGATAGTCCCATCCTTCTTTTTGACCATTACGATCGGCGAACTGTATGGTGAATTTGCTCTCTCTATTACCCCCATTTCCATCATGGTTTCGACTTCAGTCTTAACGACTTCCAGCTGTGAATGCGGTAATGGATACTGTTTGGTCCTAACATGTATTTCATCCAACAGGCGAATTTCGCACGTGTCCAGTCTGGTTCTTAACGGAAAATCTGTGAGAATATCACTGTACTGACTAGCTAAGGCTCTCAGCTCGGGATGGATCTCGGGACAGTTGGGATCCAAGTGTATGTCTGCTGGACCTTCGGACGCTTTTAAAGGGATTGTTGGTACATCCCCTCTCAGCACTAACATCTCTTCCTCTTCATCCTCATCCCTTTCCTCCACTACCACTGTGGACAACGCAACTCGTTCCTGGAACTTCTTAAGCAGGTTGGCATGATAGAGCTTAGTCTTGCTGCCCACACGTACACGATAATCACACTGGCCCACACGTTCTATCACCTCAAATGGTCCCTGCCAGTTTGTTGTGCTTTACGGGTAGCAATAACAACACCCTGTCGCCTGCTATGAAACACCGCTGCTTAGCTTTTCTGTCAAAATGTTGTTTCTGCTTCTTTGATGCTGCTTTTAGATTGTCCCGGGCTAACCTGCATGTTTCCTCGATGCGATTCCATAGATCTACAACATACTGGCTAGCATCTCGTACCTGTTCTACCATCTGCTCCTTAGTCCACAGATCTCGCAACACGTACATCGGTCCCCGGACTGTCTTCCCATACAACAATTCGAACGGCGAAAAACCTGTTGATTCTTGGGGTACTTCCCTGTATGCAAACAGGAGTGCGGGAATATACCTATCCCAGCTCTTCGGTTCTTCTGACGCCAATTTCTTTAACATGGCTACCAAAGTACCATTGAATCTCTCTACTAATCCATTCGACTGCGGATGATATGGTGTTTACAATGGCCCTGAATACAGAGTAGCCTGTTGACTTCCTTCATAACCTGAGAAGTGAACTGTGAACCTTGGTCTGTGAGTACTTCTCTCGGGATACCTACTCTGGACCAGATCTCCAAAAGTGCTTCGGCCACCCTTTCCGCGTCTATCCCCTTCAAAGGAACGGCATCGGGATACCTAGTAGCATAGTCCACTGTCACCAAAATGAAACGGTTTCCCCTGTCGGATGCTGGTGTGATGGGGCCCACTATATCATATCTACTGCTACTCTTTGGAATGGTTCTTCTACCAAAGGTAAATGCTGCATAGGAACTCGGGGCACACTTCCCCTCGGCACTACCCTCTGACACTGTTCACATGACTCGCAGTACCACCTGACTTGACTGCACAAACCAGGCCAATAAAAGGTCCCCCATATCCTCTCTCGGGTCTTCTTCCCTCCCAAATGTCCTCCGATCGGCGGATCATGCGCCAGTCTGACTACCGTCTCTCGCAGCTGCTTGGGTACTACCAACTGTGACATCTGACTTCCACCTTTTGCGTACATTCGGTAGAGAATACCATTCTTCCTACAGAACTCTACCAGTCCCTTCCCTGAGGTGATGGCCCTACCTTCATCTGCAAGCTTACGTGCTCTGGCCAAAGTCTCATCTTGGGTTTGCCACTCTATCAATTGAGAAGGTGTCACATCAAGATCGGCCTGCTTGATCAACTTCAAAGCACCCTCCCCCCTTTTTTTTCTTTGCCTGCGCCCTAGTCTGGACAGCTGCTGCCATGGCGCACTCACTAGCGTCTACGGTCACTGGGCTACGTTGTCCGTCAGCGAAAGTCACCCAATTACCAAGTATAACGTCTGGTCCCATGTGTTCAACCACTATAAGTTCGATTTTCCCCCTTACAAACGGCGAATCTAACTCAACCCAAGCAGTAGGATACTTAGCTGATTTGCTGTGGTCTACGGGATTAACGTCAATATGCCTCCCTGATAACTGTTCTGGCTGCACCCACTTCGCTGCAATTGCGCCCATGTCGGCACCTGTATCTCGCATAATGCGGACTTCTCTCCCTTGGGCTAATCCCTTACTCCAGGGGTCAAAAGGTACTATGGTTTTCACCCCTACCGTTACCGGCCCTGTCATCGTGGTTGACGTTTCGGGAGCTATTGTCACTTGGTTGACGGCTGCTTTGTTCTGACAATTCCGGGCTACATGCCCTGGTTTGTGGCATTTGAAACACAGCCGTTCTTCCGGCTTCTTCCCAGAACTAGACTGCTCCCCTTTGGTTTCTACCTTGGTTCCTGTACCTCTGTTAGGTTGTTTATCCTTTTTGAACTTGAAATGACCCCCCATAGGTGGACGTGTAACTGCCCTCTTAGCATCGAGATGGAGCTGTGCCAGCTCTGCTGCTTCCTCCCCACTCCTCTGGCGTTTTCCCCTAACAGTCATCTCTAATTCCGGATTCATGACCCCATACAGTTGCTCAGCCAGAAACATGTCTAACACTACTGCAACGTCTTCGATGTTTTTGTCAGCTAAAGCAAACCAGCGCGTTACCGCGGTCCTTAGCCTAACATACAGCTGAGGAAATGTTTCTGCAGGTTCTTTCTTAGACTCTCGAAACTGACGGCGGTAGTACTCGGCGTCTCGCCTAAACCTCTTAAGCAACGCCCCCCTTACCACCTCGAAATCCTTGCTCTGCTCAACAGTTAGCCTGAGATAAGTGTCACGGGCCTCTCCCTGTAACAATGGAGCTAAACGAACCCCCCATACCTCCTTCGGCCAACCTTGCGTCACGGCTACCCTTTCGTACAGCTGTAGGTACGCTTCGACATCCTCTTTGTCGTCTAGCGGCTTCATCTTTAACGAAAAGGACTTACTCGCCTCTGACGCTTTCCTATCCGCTTCGGATTTCTTCTCTGACGCAGCTATCTGAAGCTTCAGCCTTCGCTCGGCGGCTACCAATTCTTCCTGACGAACTTCCCTCTCTGCAGCTAACCTACGTTCGGCCGCTGCTAATTCATCTCTACGAGCTTCCCGTTCTGCGGCCAGTCTACGCTCTGCAGCTTCCCTCTCGGCAGCTAACCTACGTTCCAAGAGACGCTCAGCAACCTCCTGCTCTCCCTTACGCCTGACCTCGGCTATCACAAACTGCGCTAATGCTGCACCAGTGAGGCCTAAACTCTCCCCTAACTGTTTGATGTGCTCATGCGGGCTTCCCTAGTTCTTAACCCCTCCTTACTTTCTGGGTTATCACCAAGAGTCAGACCTGCCGCACCAAGGGTATGAGTAAGCGTACTCACTGTGGTTTCCTTCCCTTATGGGGTAGCCAAAGTGGCTCCTTCCTCGCCTTGGGACTCATCCCCTGGTTCGCCCTCCTCGGACTCAGAGCTGTGCCTCGCGGTGGCGCCACGCCCCGCCCGAGTTGATCGTACTTCCTTCTTCGGCGGCATCCCTGACACGAATGCCCGGCGATCCGGTGGTGACGACGGTTCCCGACAGGACACCTGGCCAACAAAAAACAGAAAACGATTAGGACTAGACAACGAATGATAACTAGACAGACAACGACAAGAGCCAGAGGGTTCCTACCACCTGGTACCTAAATGGCAGGAGGCAAACACTCACGCCCCCCTCCGTTCACGCGCGTCGCACTCTCTGGCCGTGACCCTCAGTGCAACACACTCCCACTCCCTCTAACCGCCCGCTAGAACACATTCGTACACAAACACGTACACACACGACCACTGGTACACACAACTACACAAATCCCACTACTCTACCTAATTACCTAAACCGTTACGTCCCCCTAATCCTATTCGATCCCACCGCTGCCACCAATTAATGTCACGTGACGCTGACGTAAGTCAGAATCCCGCGAACATTGTTAGTCCATTCGACCCGAGCACACCCCACCCACACACTAAATAAGAACACAAAACACCAGTGGTAGGTTAACGAATACAACTCTTTTATTCTACAATCGTGCTAACTACCCAACCACCCCTTTAACAGCACACACTCCCCTCACTCATACTCACAAGCATACCCAACATATTTCACAATAAACAAATGATATATACAAATGCAAGGGTGAAATGAAAATAAACAAACTGATTTATGAAAACTTGTTTTTATAACCGCTCTATTCAACACTCTGAGAAAAATATGCGCATGTTAAGGCCTTTTTTAAAATACTTTTCTAACCTATCACTCAAAGTCGTTTAAGTTCTTTTTTTTCAGGTTTCCTTTTCAAACCGGAATGAAACGCTCCTTGGCGTAGACCTTCCTGCACACGATACAGAATTACCACCCCTGAAGACACAGCAGCGCATAAGCGGCCCTCACACGGTTCCCATCTGAACCGCACACGGTTGTCAATACAGGGGGAAGGTAAGAAGAAAAGAAATTCTTCTGTTTCCATATCCTTTTAGGGTGTCCGAGTCGGTCGGGAAGCTTCCGTCGAGGGGTGCTTCCGCGGAGGCTACTTCCAGCAGCAGAACCCAGGAGACAGCCTTTCCGGCTCCAGCTGGTTCCTCTAGGGCCAGCCCCAAGTTTGGTGAAGGTGGTGTTTCCGGAGGGAAAGGATGTGCTGGTCCCTGTTTCTCAGCCGAGCCCACTCGTTCCGGGCTCCAATGCGCAGGAGATATACCGGTTCGCTGCGCAGCTATCCACCTCCAAATCTGTTTCTGATCTTCCTTTCGGCCGGCGCCGGTATCTCAGGTAAGCGCGCGCGCTGTGGCCGTAACAACTGTGGCCACAGCGCTGTTTTCGGTTCAAGGTCATGGTGTAAACCGGGAACGAGTTATCGACCCTCAGGGAGGGTCGAAACCCCTCGCTGATGACGAGCTGGGTGCCTTGCATGCTCTTTTGACCATAATGGGCCCAGCTGCGTGCGGAGGAGCAATAGCTGGACCGGAGCCGTTGGCGATCTACCTCTCCCGCATTGCAACGGCTTCCCCCAGCCATCCTCGACCCTCTCTCTCCTTCCGGCCACTGGGGCGAGGAGGGAGGCGGAGGAATGTGGAGTGAGGGAGTGCCGACTTCTGGCGCAGGCGGACTGCTCATTGAAGACTCCGCTTCCAGTGTCGGCCAGGCTGTACCTTATCGTGGTGTTCGGCCTCCGGCCATAGTAAACGCTTCTGCTCAGCCCAGTTCCTACCCACCTCAGACAAGTTCTGTTTCGGCGCAGCGCGTACATTCAGAGGCTCCAGTCTCTTCCCTCTTTTGTGAAGAGTCAAGATCAAGAGTAAGTGCCGGCACGAACTGTAGCTTCTTTAACGTGAAAGTGCGACTCTATGTCCGATCTGGTGCCTCTGGCGAGGGCTTGCAAAAGGCCAATACAGATATGGTTGGTTTCCCATTGGCGTCAGGATCTGGACTACTGGGACGATCTTCTTCCGGTCTCTCAGTTCCTGCTGGCCGCGCTGTCACTCTGTGAGGATCTTCGCTGGCTATCGGAGGGTCTTCCGATCACAGCACCGCATCCAGTGGCAGAGATTTGCACGGGTGCCTCCCTTCCTGGGTGGGGTGCACATAGATGCTATGCCTGTCTCACAGCGCACGTATATTTGTGTAATAATACAATTATGATTGCGCAAAACGATGCGCGAATCGACGCACATGCTTCTAGTATGACCCCCCAGAATTCGAGCTTTGCCCTGCTTCTAGTATGACCCCCCAGAATTCGAGCTTTGCCCTGTTGCAAAACAGGGCAAAGCTCGAATTCTGGGGGGTCATACTAGAAGCATGACTGTGCGTCGATTCGCGCACGTGTAGAATAGGGAGGGAGGGGAAGTAACCCACGTGTTGTTTTCTTATCTTACAACTTCCGTTGTGAGGGCGATTGCTAGGCAACAGTCTGGTTAGTTGCATTGATGAGGCACTGGAAGGGTAAGTATGACTATTAATCACAAATTTACTTTTAAAATTTGGATATTATTATTATTATTATTATTATTATTATTATTATTATTATTATTATTATTATTATTATTATTATTGTCTCTTACGTGTCAAAGGTTTTTTTTTTGTTACTAATGGGGACCATGTAAATTATCTTGTATTTCTTATTTTATGCGATCTGCACTTAATTCCTTCACGCCACCTTCATATGTATTTTTTTTAATGTGTACAAATTCCGGTTTATTTCTATACATACAATGTCTCACAACATGGAATATATATACAAAACAACGTGCAGTTAACCAGAAGAAACATCAACCACATATATCTGTAATATTTCTTCTTCTTCTTCTTGTTATTATTATTATTAACTTATTAATGAAATTATTAATTTAAACAAAAATCTTCTTTTTCTTTTCTTCTTCTTATTATTAGTATTAACTTATTAATGAAGTTATTTATTTTTTAAAATGTGTTTCTTTATGCATTTATTTTGACAATTTTCAAATTTTTTGTTTTCAGGATACTAACTGTGGCATCAAGAAAATAACTTTTTACGAAGGTGACTATATCTATACTCTTCTTACGTTTGCCATAGCTAAGATATCACATTCTGAAGGAGAAGTATCGTTTACTATAGAAATTAAATGAAAACGTGGGCGAGCAAGAGGAAACTCGAATTAAAATAAGAAAGAAATGCTGAGAAAATCAAGATTTAAAACATACATTTAGTAACTAGAAATACAAGAACAAAACCACAAAAAACTATCCATCAAAACAAAATAATTCTAATCTAAGTTTCCTTTTTCCTCAGTTTTATTTTATTCTGTTTATAAAGCATATTCTTACAGTATTATTATTTCGTTTTCAGATTCATTTGTAATTTTGTGATAGACGAAAATAATCTATATCTGTAGCTTATTCTTATTTTCGTTGCAGTCAATGATCGGTACCGAGTTACATAGGAACTTCCCAGAACTTCTAGAAAGGTGTTATTATTACTATCCATCCATGGTAAGCTTGGAAATAGGCTATTATCTTCTTTATTTTTATGTTTATTGGCAGTATTCTTAAGGAGAGAGACAACTTTAACTCCCACCGTTTGATTAATAATCGTGTAAGTTCATGAAAATGTACACATCTAAGTTAGCTAGGGCCTATATAAATATAACCCAATATTTTTTATATTAGGAATGTACTGTACAATCATTTAGAATGCTATCATAGAATGCTTTGTCCACACAACTGGTGATAAAACACAGAAATTAAAATAACCCGTGCAAGTACACGACAACAGCAAACACTAAACTTCACAACAAATAAATACATAGAATTTGAAATAGAAACCAAATGAGACAGTTTACGGTATGAACGCTAATTGTTTATCTATTATTATTTTAATATTCAATATTGCTTAGCTTTTAGTATAATATGTTTATAATAACTATTGTGCGTGTCTTTATTTTCTAGCCAAATCCTGTGATGCAGATGCCAGATGCCAGCATCCTGCTCCAAGTCAAAACCAGAATTAAAGACAATGACCAAAATTCGCAATCTAAGCAGTAAACAAAAGTCCAGTATCAAAGCGAATCAGATTAAAGAAGGCTTATAGGTCGGTTATTCACATTTTGTACCTTCATGCCACTGCTGAACGAACGTGTTTTACACCAGGGAAAACCAAAAAAAAAGTATCTTAATATCCGGATAATATTTATTTTTTATCCCTCACCCAGAACACGGTATTACATAAGCTGGAGACAATTTTGTTTTCTTTACAAATAACATTTCAATTATCTAGTTGTATATTATTTTTAAAAGAAAAGCAACAAAAAAATGACGATATAGTGTAGTGTTAATTTGTTTTAACATACAACAGTCTAGTAACAATTTGATATATAATATATTTATGCTGCCTTCTTTGAAGCGTTTACCTAATCTAATATTGGTTGAACCATGTCTAGTGTTCAAGTGTATGCCTCAGGTGTCTTGAGTTAGAACCTGTATCAGCCTGCACCTTGAGCGGTTCTTGAGAAGGAAAAGCGCTATATAAGAACATTTCAATAAATAAGTAAATACTATCAATCAAATAACTAAGTCATATCAAATAAAACTGATAAACTGCTAAACCTGAAGCACAATCCAAAGATCGACAATCCACGAAACGCACAATATAAGAAAAATGTTAAAAAAATTATTCAACACGTCTTGAAAGTTTCATCCAAAACTATTTTGGTATTATACTGCCAACTTAGTAATACCCGCTTTATTTGATGTGATATTAAGGCGGACTTCATAGTCTGTAGTTTATAGAAACAGTTGGATTAAATTAACCTACAGAAATATGGGGTTTAAACATCTAGCTTCTTCACGAGACGACCATGCATCACGTGTATGTGAACCTTGACGGGAGTTCTTAACATAAACAACAGAAGCTACTAGAACAGTTATGGGGGAAAAAACCCACAACACTACGCTTTGGAGTGATATCATGGAATGGGAATGAAACAGTAGGTGCTAAACGGAAACATAAGAACCGGAATAGGCGTCTACAGCGTCCTCAACTCGAAGCCTATTCCGGTAAATATGATACAAGCATATTATTACCACGTATGTTTGTTTGTTATAGTACAAATTCGACACTGGCGTGTACAGTGTAATTTACTGAAAAGAAGATGTAATAATTATGTGTATCTCATGTCTAACTATGCAATGGAAACCGTTATGCTAATTATGTTGTTGAATTCTTTCTTGTATAAAAAGATTAAGTTACAGGACTTGTTGTGTAGATGATGAGATCTTGTGTCTTTTCGTTGTTGTCATTCATTCAATTTAATATACGTTATGCTTGTTTTAATTTGCTGATTGTGCTGTATTTTTTTTTTATTACGTATAACAAATTTTAATGTTAATTTGTACCTTAATTAATTGTGAACATTATTCAGCTATCATCGTTGATTGTATTTGGTGCCTCCACATTTATTCTCGTTAAAGTTTATGTATTACATTTCTGAACGGTTCGAAACGGTGGCAAATTCCGCATTGCGTGCTCTTTCACTGAAAATAGTACAAACTTGAGCTTGAATAAAAGACACAAAGCTGTTAAATAAGTACAAAAATAATGTGAAAGGAGAAGCCTACTTGTGCAAGGTGAAAAAAACACAACACCAATGGCATGACTAGAGAAAATGCAGTTATCAGTCAAGGTATCCTGTCTGTTCATATTGCCAAACAGATCAATGCAAGGGAAGCAATCGTTACCAACTCTAGTTTACAGACGTAGTTAGCAATAGGATTAATTTCCCCTGGAGAAAGAGAGAACATTCTGCTACAAAGATGAAGAAACTTAAAAGGATTTTTTCAACTCCGTTTCATCCCGACACCGCTTGAAACTTCGTTTCAGTGCAAAAACGATACTGCAAATGTTATATAATGTTTGTACTTCTAATATATAAGTCTTCTGCTGACATCCATTTTTTTACTTTTTTGTTTTGTTAAAGCCTATTCAAAGATGTTAAGGCTTGTGCAGTTTGGCTATCACCAAACGGAAAGATGCATTTTAAACTTTTTCTCCTGTATGATTGTAAAGCATATTAATAAACTTATTTTCTCTTTTTATATCTATTACAATTTTAAACGGTTTTTTTTTCTCCTGTATGATTGTAAAGCATAATAATCAACATGATATGCCTGTATATCTATTACACTTTTACAGCCACAAGCAAACATGATTGCATTTGCTCCATTAAAAAAAAAATATTTATGGACTCTTAATGATATGCTGTATGTTGAAAGTATTGTGTGTTCAGATGTACATGAAATGGATGGCACTCAACTATTATACATACAGTACTCTCCGGTTATAATGAAACATTTGCATGGGCAAGACTATTACTGGTGGCAAGGATTGCGGTTACTGCAATCTATTTTCAAAATTCCCCGACATCGATATGATTAATTTCTAACTTTATTTAAAAAAAATAATTAAATACTATAAGTAATATGGAACTTTTAAAATAATTAATTGTATGTAATTTAGTCAGAGACACATCACAGAAGGAAATGAAAGCTTGGCCAGACCGGCCATTGTTGTTTGCCTGTTTTTGTAATAAACGGATAGCACTGTTTATGCATGATAATAGGCCTACCAACTATATATGACCAAGATAATATACTGTTGTAAGGCACAGTTGAATAAAATGTGTGCACAAATTAAAACTTGCTTCCTACCTTTTAAAGAATATTGTCATTGCATTGAACTTGTATTAATTTTTCTTTTTTTTCACAATCTTTAATTTTAAGTTTAATTTTGTCTTTTGTCTGAGCTGTTATGTACTTAATTATGGTGAACTGACTGACTTCCTACCTAGCAGGCCTGAAGTTGGCTGGATAGTGGAGTGGTTTGTCAAATGACTGAGTTGCTGGCTGGATGCTTTCAGTTGGCCTGTGTAGCCTTACCACCTGGGGCATTTGTCGTAAACACTATTATCATTATTATTAAGTTCGAAAAACAACAACTTTACACCAACTGTTAAACACTAAAATCAGCTCGACCATCAACAAACAACAACCCGATGCTAAACGATGACGCGTTGGTGACCAATTCAAGGGAGACAAATACGCTTCTTATTATACAACATTTATTTAGAACTTGAAGAAGCAGAACTATCCAACCTACAAAATGCAGGGCCAATAAAATGGTTGAAAACTACAGGTATTCGAACCATGTTGTCTGCATTTATCTGAATTATTTTTTTTATTTAGTTAATCAGCCAAATTTATCCGAATAATGTAATCCTAAATAATTCTGAACTAATACAGGAATGAACTTTAAATTGTCATTACTTTGTTACAGGTTATAGATTATTGGTCCAAATTCTACTTAAAACAAAATATAACTGAAAGGAAATATTTGGAACAATTAAGATAAACTTCATCAAAACATACACTTTGAAATCTCGACTGAAAGCAAAGTAGGCCTCAACAATAAGCTTGATTTTGCAAATCTAAATTGAAAATGAAGCCAGAAGGTCCCACTACTATACATTACCCCATGTCCTCTGCTGGCTACTTCAAAGTTCGAACTACAAAAAAACAGTCTAACAAGTAAAGCGAACACTATTAACTGTTATCAGATCGGCATAAAGAACTTTCAAATCCGCCAATCAACTTTAATTTACACGCGGAAAGATCATTTCAAAACTTAACACCACTCTCGCAAAGACCAGTTCCACCTCACACTCACTCACCAACCCTTCATTCAACATACACCCACCCACCCACACCCACTTCTCTCCTGCAAACACACGCACATGCAACCATCCCCAACAGCACAACCAGGGCGGCCCGCTGTAGGTTTTTGATCGGAACTTGTCGGCGTCATCGGCCGATCTTTGCCGATTGTCTTATCACGTTGGGCCGCCTGCACATTTTAGTCGCTATAAGGTAGACAATCCCATATCGAGTGTCAACAAGATATGATCAAAATAAAATTAACTCCCTTCGTATTCAGTGCGAACATTTTTACCGATTTTTTTTTGTCAAATCATAATAAAGATTGAAAACTATGTCATTGTGAAGAGTTTTATTCCTATAAATTGTTTATACTTGCGTTATCGCCTTCGATCACAGAAATTACAAAACTAAAAAAAAAAATATATCTGTACACGTGTGCGGTTCAGCAAATGACGCAATTTTCTTCTGGAGGTGACGAGTGGAAACGGAAAATATCGGGTGTTTGATTTTTGAAATAGTAAGTTTTATATTAATATCTGATTTGATATGGTAATACATACATGGAAGGAACAAATCAGTGCAACCTGTCATATCGTACGAAAAGAATACGTATTGTAGAAAGGGTGCAGGAGCACATTAATTCAAAAATTGTTCTCTTAGATCTACTAATAATATAGGAATTAGATCTACTAATGCAGTCTTGGAAGATGCTTCTTGTTGTAGTACTGCTAACACTATCAGAAACACTTATACAGGCGACAGCGCTGAATGTAGTGCTGTTAAAGGAGATAATTATATTAGACTATCGTCTATTGATGTCGTGCTTGCTTGTGCAGATGCCACTGATCGTGTAAATACTAGCGTTAGGTGTACTTCGTCAGGTGAGGCTATAGCCTAATTTTGTGAGGGAATCTGACAGTGATACTGATAGTAACACTGACAGTGACACGCTGATTGAGAATAAATCACACGCAAACTGTGAAGAAAATTTCACAACCCAGAATTCAGAATGGGTGAGTAGTCATGACATTTCTCACAGTGCTGTTTCAGATTTATTGTTTATTTTACGCCCTGCTCACCCTCATTTACCAAAAGATCCAAGAACTTTAATTCACACGCCAAGAACATATGCAACCAAAGACATTTAAATTAAAGGTTCATATTTCTATTTTGGACTCTATACTCTTTTTAAAATTATAATTTTAAAGAACTATCCTCAGTTCAGCTCAACAGATAGTACAAGAATTCAAATAAATATTAATGGATTGCCCATGTTTCATAGTGCAACCAATCAGTTTTGGCCCAATCTCGGCAGAATTACCGTTCTCGACGTCATCAGTGAACGATTTTGGGGAGAATATATGCATCAGTTGGGGTCAGCTCGTTACTCCCCCGTATCACTACTCCCCCGGCTCGTTACTCCCCCAGCTCGTTATTTTAAGAATGTAGGAATCGGAAAGTGATTTTTGTAGAGAAAAGGGTTAGGGCAAGGGTTAGGGATAGCTGTGCAACTAACCCTTACCCGAACCCTTTTCTAAAAGGTTTACCTAGTTCGTCCTATAGGCGACGAAATAGGTCGAACTTTGTTCAAAATAACGAGCTGGGGGAGTAACGAGCCGGGGGAGTAATGATACGGGGGGAGTAACGAGATGTTCCCCATCAGTTAGAGGCGCAGCCACTGACTGTTGAAAACATGCATGCGTCTGTTAAATTCATATTAAATGTTTTATAAGTGATGCACCTGTTCGTGCATTTTGCAAGCAGGTTAAAGGGCATGCAGGATAGTTTGCGTGTGAGCATTGCACACGGGAAGGAGTGTGGTTAGGCAAGATGACATTCTCTGCGTCTAATGCTGAACATAGAACTGACCATGATTTTGCCACACGACAGCAGCCACAACAGCACATTGGTCCCCCACTTGAAACTTTATCCATTGGAATGGTAACACAGTTTCCACCTAAAAACATGCACTGTATTTGTCTAGGTGTTGTTAGGCGACTCTTGATGTTTTGGAAAACGACAGCCAATTAATTAAGCTTCTATTAAGTTTTCAAGACTACCAACAATCAGAATTTTTAATGGAAGTGTAGTCTCTTGATCATTAGATAGCTACAGAATTCCACCAGTTTCTTCTGTATAGTGGCCATGTTGCGCTCAAAGGAATTTTATCAGAAGAAGTTTAAATTATTCCTACTTTTTACTGCTGTTTGTGAGTGTGCTGTCTTGCCTGTCCTGTGTAGGCCTACTGCCAGAGTCACGGTGACAATGCTGACCAACTCTGGTTATATTTTTTTGCAACAAACATCAGTAGTGTATCACACAGTATGGCATAAATTCTATTTCTTTTAATTTCTTTCAATTTTCACAACCTATTGCATCTTGCTGGGGCTGTTAGACGCTTTTGTCCGCTTGATCACTTTTCTGCTTTTCATTTTGAGAACTTTCTGGCAAAAATCAAGCGACTTTTGAGGAAACCAGGCAGCCCACTTCAGCAGGTAATTCGAAGGGTTTCTGAAAGCAACAGCTAGGTGGCAATACTGTCTAGAGTTTTGACCAAACATCACTTTTTGTCATTTTTGAAAGTAATTGGCTTTTTTTCAAAAATGGTCCACTTCTCACATGTAATTTTTTGGGGGGTGGAGAGGTGGGGTGGGGACGGGGTGGGGGGTGGGGTGCGCTACGTTTATTAGTTTTTAAGATCTTCAACATTAAACATTTGCCATTTAAAATAATAGCAAGGGTGGGGGGTGGGAGGGGGAGCCAACTTCGGCCTCAAAATCACAACATCGGTATCCCAACTATATGAGCTGCTAATCTAAAATAACGAGCCACTGCCGCGAAAACGGCAAAATATGAACCGCTCCCCGAAACCTCGTGCTACTTCCTGTTTGCTTTCTGAAGGTTTTGTCGCTGCATCTGGACTCACAATTCCATTTTCGAGCAGAAAATGTGTCTGTTACACAAAGTAGATGAAGTTCGAAGGAAATCAGCATTTCCCAGGGCTCTGAAATGCGAAAACGCCGCGTGCGATCAAGCCAGTTCGAGATGTTGTGTCAGGCAAAGACAGCCATAGACTAGTGAAAGTTCTCATGTGTTGCAAAATCTTGAAAAACCCACATTGTGACATTGTTAACAAAGGACACGCCCACTTCATATGGATGAAGAACAGAATGTTGTAGAGGATAAAAAGATTGTTGATTCTGATGTTGACAGTTTTGATGATATGACAGTGCATTGTGAGCCTGCAGGGAATAGAATAGTAACATGACACTTCTTGCTAAAAATATTAGTGTACAAGCTTAGCCAATACATGGACTGAATGTATACATGTGTATATGAAATAATTAAGGAAAAGATTGGAGGTGATCTACAAGAAGAGAGTCTGGATTTATTATAGGCTGCTAAATCTGCCAATAGCCAGATTAACCCAAACTCTGTATCCAGTCATGCATTAGTTTAAGTTTGATTCTTTCGGTATTTAATTTTAATCAAGTGACAAGGTTTAGTAATAGTGTATTCAATGGTGTTTTATGTCTCCTGCACCCAGCTCTTATGATTTGGTTTCTCTGGTATTTTCTGAACACACTTCTTTTGCCTAGACGCTAGAAGATGTATGCAATTGTCAACTTCACCGATGAAAACGAAGTCGCAATTATCCCCACCAACTGGCGCGATGGCAATAGTTGCGCAGTGTGGCCGAACTACAAAAACTCCCAGAAAATAAACAAAGCTGTGAAAGAACGTCAAGAGCCGGATCCTTTATGGCACGCTTACCCTATCAGGGAACTCTTTGTCGATGGTGAGTTCAATTTTGCTTCAGATAAGGCCCACACCAAAAAAATTAATGTCTGTTTACGGTATCCCGACCAACCTTATATTTTTGGCCCGACCCTAAACTTATTTTTGGGATATCTGGAAAAAAAAGAAGAAATAAGCCAAAATAATCGCACCCAATGTGAAAAGGGGTTTAGAAAAAGAAAAAAAAGTAAACCAACTGACCAACAATTTTTTCTCCTATGTTACCGTAAACAGACTTTTTGTTGTTGTTGACCTAATGCATCGCTTTGGTAATTACATTATCATAACAGCAACATATTACTTAGTCTTGGTTTCTTTGTCTTTTTAGGAAACGTTTAAAGTGCAAGCAGCAAACATTATGCTCACAACACATACACATGTAGGTATATAGGATTACGAGTAATGTTCAGCACCATTAACCGTGTGGGTACAATCCAATCTGATCTAATCCATGTGCCTAAGGAGAGAGAAGTTATGTATTTAAATTTATGTACTCTTTCTTAGTTTCTAACAATCTCAGTGAATATTTTCGCTGGAAATTATGTTTAGTTTGTCATTTTTATAACGGAATGTTTTAGTACCTTGCATTACATTACATTACATGGTTGTTGCTTTAGGTCCAGCGGCAGTACCTTGCAAGTTTATGAGGTTCCCGCAACATATAGACACACACTCACACTGTGTGAAACATTTGTTTAGGAGAACAGTACATGTTTGTTTGTGCCTTTGGGGTTAAAAAAATCCCACTTGAGACTGAGAGCAATGTGTATGTGTTTGGTTCCACTTCCAGTAAATAATTGGCATTCCACTAGCAGTAGCAGCTGCCCTATCCAGCGCCTGAAATTTTGGGGTTTGTGCTAGAACTTGTTGGCCCAGTATGCTTTGACTAGTGAAAAATTAAACCTGTGCTGCAACTTCTATTATGTGTTGCGCAAGAAAGATGTCTAAGCAGCAATGCACCCTGACTTGATCATGTACCTGTGATTGAGGGAAAGTTAAACATCTTTATCATTAGTACAAAATGTATATGTATGTATAGTCATATTATGCTATATAACATAAGATTAAAAACCTCTATGCAATAAATGCATAACTAACTTTTTTAACAGATGATTGGGACTATGTACAGCAACGTTTGAACAAGTCTCAGTACGAGTCTGACCTGCAAACATCTGGTGATGAGACACAGGATGATGTAAGACGACCAAAAAGGCGTAAAACCCGGTAAAATGATTCATTACTTATTGATTCATGTACCCAAAGTTTTCTTTTCAACACTTTGTATTACGAAATTGATAGAAAATCGCCCTAACAACTAAATTTAAATAATAGGTAAGGATAGAGAGATTAATTTGATTTTGTTCTACACCAATTATAAGTTACACAGTATTTTATCAATAGGTGATTCAGCCCCGATGCTTGAATCTTGATATTTGTAACTCGAATTCGTTTATCCACGCAACTTGTTCACTCAGCAACAAGGCAGGAGTCATCGTATAAGGTTTTCCAACTTTATTCAGCAAACATCAATAACTGCATACAAGATCGCTTTTAGAAAATCACTACAAAGATCATCCTTACAAGCAGACAATCGAGAAAACGTTAGAACGTTCCAACATGAGTGACACAATAACACCCAATCAAAATAAAACTCGTCACCGGAACTATTCAATGCCTAGCATCATGTAATGTTTAGATTCGACCAGCTGTTACCCGTAAGGTCTAGAAGCTTCGTTCGATAAGAAACAAGTAATTCCATAAAATTCTCAATATTGACCGACGAAAATTATCAACATTTTGCAAAACAAAATTGACAAAAGCTGACTTATTTATCATGTCCAAAAGATGGTTACAGTTTTGAAGAACATTCAGCCCAGAGACTTTGAATTGATAATACTATTACTAATGGAGATCTTCAGCTGAATCGCATGGAATGATGATTCATCTAAATTTATCTAATTTTAAACATTTCGCACCTGGTTCCTCCTTCCCCGCCATAAATATTAAAAGGCAAATTCACCCTGGTTAGACCATGTTAATATGATTGTTATATAATGCCAACATCAGGATTGCATTAATGCATATTTTTTGTGTATTAAAAATTGATGACACATTTTTACAGCACTTGTGCGTAAAACTTGTGCAAAACATCTACTCAAAATCGCATCTGAATATATTCATCACAATATTGGCACCAATATTTACACCATTTTTGATTGACAATACGTAGACATCAAGCAATTTTAAAAGCTCTAAGCACGATCCATGTAACCTTTTTTTTTTTTTTAAAGTTTGGACTGACAATCTACTTTATCCAAGCCAGTTTACGCATGCTGATTGAATTATGAGACGGGTCAAACTCGTCTGTCTTACATAGCACTATTGCATGACACTATCATCCTTTGTTCCAGAATTGATTGAATTTAGAATTAAGATCTGCAACAGATTTTCTATCTTCAATGCAGCATGGCCTTAAAGTCCTATTTAATGCATTTATTTAATATTGTATTTTGTTTTAGGCCAGCCTTCTTTGATGATGAGGAGCAGAATACTGATGAAGTTATTATTGAACCTACTCCTTCTTCCTGTAAGATCTTATAAGATTTATACTTTTTTAAGTTAAAATTTATACTTGAACTTTAGGGGTTGAATTGGATATATTGATATGTTTATAGAACTGTCTGATCGACAGTTAAAATTATTACTACTACTAGCATATATATAAATAGATAAATATTGTTGATTATGTTTGTTAGAGAGTAGTGTCTATCTAGTTGTTCTTAAGGTTTTATTGAATTTTTTTTTTTAAATTATAAATTTTTTGGGGTAGCAAATTTGCCTCAGTGTCACGAATATAAACATAATTTATGAATATTTGTTTTGCATGGTGAAGCATTCAATAGCATTTATTTACCTTTCATCTGGTGCTATATAGATGCAGGAAAAGCTTTGCAGAATGTTTTCGTTTGATTAATATTGTTGTAGCAATATCTATATTTCTGGAATTGTTTATCACCGAATGAAAGTTCGAATTTGATCTCGCGGCGAGCAGCCAGCCTCAGAATGATGTAGATGATTCTATGACATAACACAGTGTGTATTTTCTATGAGGATTTGTTTTTGATTGACTAATGATTAGACCTATACCATTCTGGATTGTTCTAAAGTTTTATAGGCCACAATGTACTGTGTTATATATACAGTACTTGCCTGTGTGTGAGAGTTTTTGAAAGCAGTTGGTGCTGTTTGTCTTTTTTGCTGATTAAAGTTGCTGAGATTATACAACGACTATGCCTTGTTTATGAGTAAACGGGCTGCGTGTATAAAAACTCTAATACAATTTACACAGATTCAAGCATCGGGGCTGGATCTATATTTCACCTGTAACAATCAGTGGTCAGTTAAATAAAATAATAGTAGTTGTAATTTGTACCGATTATATATTTCATGTGACTGTCGCTGATGAAAGAATTGCCAACAACTGTAGTCACTAGCAGGGATGATAATATGAGCTAAACAATTTACATATTGTGTTTAATATAATGTTCTCCCTGCAGATCATCGGTCTCAGACTCCAACCATGACCCAAAGATCTGCAATGCCACTACCAGTACCACCCCTGTTTACTGCACAGTCTATTCATTGCAGAGGTATGTTCTGTCATATGATTTTGATGCTTATTCTTTTTTCGTATGCTTTTTCTTTTTCTTAATCCTGTATTTCCATTTTCACCTATCATGTAACAATATGATTTACGTTAAAGACATCCATTTGATTGATTAAGCTCATGGCTTTTTCGGTTCATATGTAAATCTAAATGACACTAACATGAACCAGAACTGCCAATAAGTATTGTAGGAAAAAATAAGTTTTATTATTTCAACAGGTAAAGACTGATTCGCTCACCCTTATGTTCTAGAGTTACTCTGATTCCATACCTATCCTATCCTATCCTGTAACTCGGAGGTCGTAGGGGCACCACAGATGATCGTTTCACCAGCATACTCAGACCTGTGCACACTCAAAATGCTCATCAGTAGCAAACAAACCAAATTTCAGTACTTTTTAAAAATTTTCAGTAGCAAGCTGTAACGACAGTTCAAGTAAAAAAATCAGAATTTCGGAATTTTAATAGAATTTTAATAAGTAATCCGTATTCTGCTCATGAAAATCGGAGAAAATACGGAAAATCTGTAGATGTGCACAGGTCTGCATACTCCATCTCTCTCTGTCCTCAGCAACCCTGATGGCTTCACCCAGTGTCAAAACCAGTCCATTCACGAATGTTGTCCTCCCACCTCTTTTTCTGTCTCCCTCTTCTTTTTCCCTCCTTGCACTGTGCCTTGCATGCTGGTCTTTGCAAGGCCTGATGATCTGGTGACGTGGCCATACCATTGGAGTTTCCGTTTCTTCACCACTGTGAGCAGCTCATCGTGTTGCCCAATGGCTTGAGTCATGGTCTGTCGAACTTCGTCGTTGGTGATGTGCTGGTTATAGGAAATGCCTAGAAGTCTTCTGTAGCACCTCATATCCATGCTTTGTATTCTTCGTTGTGGATCTGCTGTGATGGTCCATGTTTCGCAAAAGTATAGGAAGATGGAGATGAGAAGGGAGCGCAGCACTAGCAGTCTTACATTGGAATGTAGACTGATGGTCCTGTCTTCCCAAATGGGTTTCAACCTTGCCAGGGCAGCAATGGTTTGTGCGATCATGGAGAGAACTTCCTGTCGGGACACATGGTCTGATACAATGGCTGCTCCTAATTATTTGAAGCTACTGTGTTGAGGAATTGGCCTTGGACTTTGATGTCCGTGTTAATGCCATTGGTGTTGTTGGTCATCATTTTGGTCTTCTCTGCACTTATTTCCATCCCATAGCTCTTGAGGTGGTGTCGATCCTCTGTACTAGCTGTTCTTGTTCTTCTCCAGCCAATCCACCAATTTCATCTGCAAAACAGAGGTTGGAGAATGCTCTACCACCTATGATGACTGTGCCCGTGATCTGCAAGAGCATGTAAAATGATGCGCTCTAGGAAGATGTTGAAGAGTGTTGGAGAGAGTAGGCATCCTTGATGCACACCGATGGTTGTTCTTAACCAGTTTCCGATAGCGCTGTTATGGAGGACTGCACTAGTAGCCTTGTCATACAGGCTTTTGATGACTTCAATAATGTTAGGGCTGATGTTGTACACTCTCATAGTTGCCCACAGAGCTGCATGCCAGACTCAGTCAAATGCCTTCTTGAAGTCTACGAACACATTATATAGATGTTGTTGGTGCTGTAGGTATTTCTCTCAGATCATTCTGTTCAGTGGTACTTCACCCTGCCCTGAATCCTGCTTGTTCTTCAGCTATGATTTATTCAGCTTGGGGTTTCAACCTGTTGAGTATTATTTTCAGTAGGACCTTGCTGGGATGGCGGATGAGGCTGATGGTGTGGTAATTCTCACACTACTGAAGGTTATCGTTTTTTGACGAGAGATGACGACAAGCGACTGGGTCCATGGTGTAGGCCACTCCCCATTCTGCCAGATCTTGTTACAGATAATGGTGAGGGCGTCAAGCATTGCTTCTCCTCTTCTGGATCACACTTGAACTTTGGATCTGTTTGATAAACGAAGTGAGATGAAAAAGAAAAAGAACACCTCACAGGGAGCTGATGCCTACCGAAAAATCAATAATGACATCTGAAAAGGTATGCACACAGCCAAGGAGAACTGGATAGAAGATCAATGCCAGGAAATAGAGAACAGTTTCAAGAACAACAGCAAGAAGGCCTACCAGACTGTGAAGCGGCTGACAAGTGTTAAACCCCAAGGTCTCCATGATCCAAAGCAAATCTGGCATATGCTTTATAGAAGAACAAGAAGTCTTGGACACATGGACAGTGTACTGCTCTGTCCTTTACAACCATACACCAAACGGAGACCCATCAGTTCTAGCATGTCCCCTGATTTGGCTCAGAAGAGTCCGCTGGACCTAAAGCAATAACCATGTAATGTAATGTAATGTCCCCAGAACAGAGAAGAAAAAGAAATCCTCTAAATTCTCCGAGAAGAAGTTGAGGCAGCAGTGCAATCGCTGAAGAAAGGGAAGTCAGAGGGAGTGGACAACATACCCGCGGAACTGCTTCAAGCAGGAGGAGAAAGATGGAGTACGCTGGTTAAAAGATCATCTGTGGTGCCCCAACGACCTCCTAGTTACAGGATAGGATAGGGATAGTTAAGAGACAGTGTGCTTTCAATCCAACCTTTTCTAATAAAGAGTAATCATAATTTTGTTGAATTGTGTAAAACTGCATGTTTATAGCAAAGAAAGACATTCTCTGTTATCCTCTGCCTCCAGTATTTGGAACAGACAAACTGGATTGGCAGCGATAAAATAAGATATCAATGCTTATAGGGTCCAGTGGACTACGAAGTGCCGGATTGGCAGTGCAACCACCCTTGACTCCTTGTGGCAGTTCTCAGCAAGGCAAGACATTTTGATTTTTTTAGTTCTTTGTTTTTCTTTATTACCATACACGTAAAAATTGTCACTCGTCGGTTTGTTTGTTTGTCACACTTTATGTGTCACACTTTGTGATATTGGCGATTGTGACTGATTGGTAAAGCCGATTTCTAGAAAAACTTGTGAATATATATCTTGCTAGATGGGATGCGTCATGCACTAGTTTTTAATTCACAAATTTAAAGCACAGAGCCACTGAGGCTTTTTACACATTTTTGTGTGACAATTTTCCCACACTTTTTGGTTGGGTTTACTGTTTGGGCAGGGATGTCATACACTGAAGACAGTCCTATCAAAAACCAAGGCGTGTGACGTTTGAGACCTTTCTTTCATGTAAAATATAATGAGAGTTGTCAATGAAGCAAAGATGAAAGCCTTTCAGATTAGAGCCTCCTTGCAGTTCTTGCAAACAATATAACATTTAATTGACGCAAAATGTAAAGTGGAAGTCACAACAACAAAATGGTAATAAAATATCTTTTACAATGTGTGGAATAATCCAATTTCTTATATACTAGTACTACTCGCAGGGGCGGATCAGTTAGTTTTTTTTTTTTTTTTTGGGGGGGGGGGGGGGGGGGGGTTTCCAAAATTCTATTAAAGGGACTTACTCGGTAAATGTTAATGATTGTCAAGAAACGCCTCAGATCAAGCAGGACACGCACTTTTCCAGGAGCAGACATCGGAAGTGACCACAATCTTGTGATGATGTCTTTCCGGCTTCACTTGAAGAGAGTAAACACAGCAAAGTGCACTAGACTGAAGTTCGACCTGGACAAACTGCAAGACCCGGAGGTGACAGAAATATTGCAGGCCGAAATTGGAGGGCAATTTGCACCACTGCTCATTTTGGGAGCTGGTGAAGTAGATGTCAACACCATGACCACTACCTTCAACTTAGCTGTGACAGATGCCGCCACGGAGATCCTTGGAAAGCACCGGTCAAAGAAGAAGCTGTGGACCACACCTGAACTTTTGGACCTGTGTGATAAACGAAGAGAGATGAAAAAGAAAAGGAACACCTGACAGGGAGCTGATGCCTACCGAAAATTCAACAATGACATCCGAAAAGGCATGCACACAGCAAAGGAGAACTGGGTAGAAGCTCAATGCCAGGAAATAGAGAACAGTCTGAACAAGAACAACAGCAAGAAGGCCTACCAGACTGTGAAGCCGCTGACAAGTGTTAAACAGTCCAAGGTCTCCACGATCCAAAGCAAGTGGCTTATGTCTTACAGAAGAACAAGAAGTCTTGGACAGATGGACAGAGTACTGCTCTGACCTTTACAACCACAAACCAAACGGAGACCCATCAGTTCTAGTATGTCCAGAGAACAGTGAAGAAGAAGAAATTCTCCGAGAAGAAGTTGAGGCAGCAGTGCAATCGCTGAAGAAGGGGAAGTCAGAGGGAGTGGACAACATACGCGCGGAACTGCTTCAAGCAGGAGGAGAGGCGATGATCGACGCACTCACCATTATGTGTAAAAAGATGTGGCAGAGTGGGGGGTGGCCTACACCATGAAACCAGTCGCTTGTCATCACTCTTCCCAAAAAAAGGTAACCTTCAGGAACCTGGAAATAATACTCAACAGTTTGAAACCCCAAGCTGAACAAATCATAGCCGAAGAGCAAGCAGGATTTAGGGCAGGGCGAAGTACCACTGAACAGACTTTCAACCTCAGAATAATATGTGAGAAATGCCTACAGCACCAACAACATCTATATCATGTGTTCGTAGACATCAAAAAGGCGTTTGACCGAGTCTGGCATGCAGCTCTGTGGGCAACCATGAGAGTGTACAACATCAGCCCTAAAATTTGTTGAAGTCATCAAAAGCCTGTATGACAAGGCTACCAGTGCAGTCTTCCACAACAGCGCCATCGAAAACTGGTTCAGAACAACAATCTGTGTGCGTCAGGGATGCCTACTCTCTCCAACACTCTTCAACATCTTCCTAGAGCGCATCATGTCAGATGCCCTTGCAGACCACGAAGGCACAGTCAGCATAGGGGGAAGAGCAATCTCCAACCTTCGTTTTGCGGATGACATTGATGGATTGGCTGGAGAGGAACAAGAACTTGAACGGCTAATACAAAGGCTTGACACCACCTCCAGAGCCTATTGAATGGAAATAAGTGAAGAGAATACCAAAATGATGACCAACAACACCCATGGCATCAACACGGACATCAAAGTCCAAGGCCAATCCCTCAACACAGTGCATAGCTTCAAATATTTAGGAGCCATTGTATCAGACAATGGGTCCCGACAGGAAGTCCTCTCCAGGATCGCACAAACAACTGCTGCCCTGGCGAGGTTGAAGCCAATTTGGAAAGACAGGACCATCAGTCTACATTCTAAGGTAAGGTTGCTGCGCTCCCTTGTCATCTCCATCTTCCTATATGCTTGCAAAACATGGACCCTCACAGCAGATCTCCAACGAAGAATACAAAGCATGGAGATGAGGTGCTACAGAAGACTTCTGTGCATTTCCTATATACCCAGCACATCACCAACGACGAAGTCCGACAGACCATCACACAAGCCATTGGACAACACGATGACCTGCTCACAGTGGTGAAAAAACGGAAACTCCGAGGGTATGGCCACGTCACCAGATCATCAGGTCTTGCAAAGACCATCCTGCAAGGCACAGTGCAAGTAGGTAGAAGAAGAGGGAGACCGAAAAAGAGGTGGGATGACAACATTCGAGACTGGACTGGTTTGACACTGAGCGAGACAATCAGGGAAAGATGGAGTACGTTGGTTAAACGATCATCTGTGGTGTCCCTACGACCTCCGAGTTATGGGATAGGATATGTTATTTACTTTTAAGATTAAATTATCAAAATAATAAATACCTCCTTTGCTCCCAAAATATTACGGAGCTTTGCCACACCTTTCGAATCGGTGGGCTTCAACGACGGCGTTCGCGGCATTTTGAGGCGCTGTCGCGAGTCGGAATAAGCAAGCAAAGAGACGGAACTTTGACTATTTGTCTTTTTGCTAAAACGTCAACGTAAGCCAGGGTTGCCCACAATATGACTTTTTCAGCATGCGAGGTACTTTTAAAATGACCTAGCCAAAATGATCTACCTACCACCAAAATGCAAAACATGTATATAGTCATATAATAGGCTGAGGTCGATTTTTTTTTAAATTGCTACGCAATCTACTCTGACCGGTCGATCGCGATCGACCTATTGGGCACTCCTGTCGTAATCCATGATATTATCCATTAGGAATATCGTTTTCTTTCTTTTCATTTCTTCCGCTCGTGGCGCCCCCCCTCCCCACTCCCCGCTATCCCCCCTTAAAAAATAAAAAATAAATAAAAATAAAATAAATAAATAAATAAATAAATAGAATGTCGCCGAAGACGGGAAATATCAGCTTTGCTCTTTGTGGAGCACGAAAGACGGTGTTTGTCTGGAGATTGTTTAGAATGATTGCAATGATTGAACTTTTTTAGGGAGAAGATTGCGAGGGCTTGCATATTGTGGGAGTGGTCAAATACTCGTATTAAAAAAAAAAAAAAAAAAAAAATATATATATATATATATATATATATATATATATATATATATATATATATATATATATATAGATATAGATATAGATAGTATTTATTTATTTATTTTATGTTTATTTTTATTTATTTTTATTTTTATAATTGCATTCTCTCTCTCTCTTTCTTTCCTTCTTCTTCTTTCTTTTCCTTTTTTTTTTTTTTTTTTTTTTGGGTTGGGGGGGGGGGGGGGTTTCCGGAAACCCCGGAAACCCCCCCCCTCGTCCGCCCCTGACTCGCATAAATATAAGGGCCAGTCTCCTATAATGGTTGCTGTTGTTATTATTTTGTTGTAGTCTGTAGTTGACCAACAATCACAGAAATAAATTGTGGGTTGTACAATTTAGGAGCCTGTTGCATGTGCCAAACAATTAAGTGTTTGGTCCACTCAGATCAGCCAATGAACGTTTTACAAACTAGTGAAATATTTCAAATTTATGTGAAATTCAATCTTGTTCGTCTGACCTATCAATATAACTGCAGAAATGTTTATGATTGCATGTGGAAGTCCTGTCAACACCTTTCTCCAAACATTAGTCACAAGTTAGTTCATTAACTAAGGAAGCTGGAGGAAGGGGGGGGGGGGGGGGAGTGAGTGGTAATCAGGTGATCAAACAACATCGGCCCTAGAACTCAAACTATCCAGAGAGGATTGAGGCAAAGCCGGTGCAGCAACATGGTTTTGCCATACAGAGTGTGATCAGGTACCTTAGAGTAAGCCATTCGACGGGTATATGCATAGTGTGATGGAATTTATGGGTTTTGGGTGATCTGCATTATCAGGAGAGGTATAAACATGTTGTTCTCAGTCAAAATTTTCACTAAGACCCATGTAAATATACCTTTCCAGGTGAGGTGGATCACCCAGGACCCATACATTTTCTTCTCAGAGATGAATTATAATGTAAGGGTTGTGAGAAACCTGTGTCATATGGATCGGAATGTTTAATGCGTGATCCGTTAAAGGTCAATGTGGCAAGTCGGCATAGCCACTGAGAAAGTCCCTTACTTGAAACTGTCAAAGAATGTTTTCAGTTGAAAGTCGAAGCCAATGAAATGTTTAATCTATTACATATGGATGCATGTTTTATCATGTTTCAGATCCTTTTGTTCGGATCTTCACTGCTGTTGAATCGCTCAGGCAGGAAGTGAGAGACCTCACTGGGTATGTGCGGCGGATTGAGGATAAACTTACGGGAAGTTCAGCAGCACAGCCTGCGCTAATTCTGCCTGCCAATGTAGAATTTCCATTGACTTCAAAAGAAGCTCTTAAAGAACTGGAGACAGAACTTCTTAAAAAAGAAGTTGAAACGAGTGTAGTAAGTAGTAATACTATTTAGAACATTTTTGAAAACTACTGAACTACAGCTAAAGATCGATTTAGATGATGCTTTCGCAGCGATAAATCTGTGCACTATCCTATCCTATTTCATCCCGTAATTCGAAGGTAGTTTGGGCACCTCAGATGATAATTTAACCCGTGTACTTCGTCTTTCTCTGTCCTCAGCATCCCTCCTGGCTTCGTTCATTGTCAAGCCAGTCCATTCTCGAATGTTGTTCTCCCACCTCTCTTTCTGTCTTCCTCTTCTTCTGTCTCCTTGCACCTTGCCTTGCCGGATGATCTTTGCAAGGTCTGATGCTCTGGTGACAGGGCCATACCATCAGAGTTTCCATTTCTTCACCACTGTGAGCAGGTCATCGTGTTGTCAATGGCTTTGTGATGGTCTGTCGGATTTCGTTGTTGTTGATGTTCTGGGTATAGGAGATGCCCCGAAGTCTTCTGTAGCGCCTCATCTCCATGCTTTGTATTCTTCGTTGTGGATCTGCTATGAGGGTCCATGTTTCGCAAGCTTATAGGAAAATGGAGATGACATGGGAGTGCAGCAGCCTTACCTTGGAATGTAGACTGATGGCCTTTTACGGTTTACCTTGGAATGTAGACTGATGTGCACATAGTCTCCAAATTCTACCAGATTGACATCACTTATTCATTTGTCTTCAAAATTTCACTTTTGCGCGATCATCATCACAACAACATTTTTTTTAAGAAGACCAAGACTTTGTCATTAGATGGAGGATATGACTGGGTTCGGAAATGGATAGTGGGGCCGATCTGGGCCTGGAAGGCTCGCCCACATGTGCAACACATGTGGGTAGGTAGTGCAGTGGAGGTGGAGATCCCTTGAGCCTTGCCTGCAGCACATCTTCTCTGGATGTCTGCAATGTGTCTTGTCTCCTATGCAAGGGATCCTTTGGGATCTTGCTTCGCCAAGCTGGACGATCCTGGTCAAGTTTATTCAATGTACTGATATTGATGTCCAGGGCTTTGGACATTCACTTTTTTATATTTTATGGAAAGATGTTAAATTTAACTTAAAGCAAGTGAGTAATTTATTACCTTTTCCAAAAATAACTTTTAAAGTGGGGCAAGACTAACAAATGTGTTTTGATTGCAGTTGAATCATATTAGACACGTTGGTGGGAATAAAACATCAGACACCACCCGCAACGTACTGAAGGCTGTGATGACCAATAGCCTGGCAAAGCAGCGCTGCTGGACCGGCGCAGGGGGCAAGGTTGCATTTTCTACAACACGTCTCAAGACTGTGGTAATGAGTAAGTATACGACAGACTTTGACATTCACACAAAACATTAAGTTGGTGCGCAATTGTTAGTGAACATAATGGTCTTGGAAAATTATAGAAATTAGGTATGTGTAGACTTGATGGGGTGTGTGTAAAGAATCAAGTGTGGGTTCGGACTCTTCTATGTGATGAGGATGGGACAGAGGAGAACACACAGAAGACCTGAAAAAATGAAGCAACAAAGTAAGAATTACTTTCTCTGCTGACTTCTAAAATACAAGTCTCTTTAATTTTCATTAAACATATTTACAACAAATGAACTTACTCAAATTTATACATTCTAAATTACTTTAACTCTATAATTATTCATCTCTTGTTATCTAACATTATACCCCTTGGGGTCATGAGCAATCTTGTCACTGTAGATTGTTCTAACCTATAAAGGGAACAGTGAAAGCCCCAGTTGAAAACCTGTCTTGCCTTTGTAGGCATGACTAATTCACTGCGGCAACAGTTCCCCCCGTTGGAGTGCCGGGGGTTTCAGTATAAATAGTATCCCCACTTTCTGGAAATTTAGTGCTTTAAATTCCCACTGTCGCTGTCTTCATCATTTGCTCTTTCCCATTCCTGATCTGTCCTATCACTCTGCTATACTTTCTTCTTCTTCGCTAGATCAATGACCTACCTTTTTTCTTGAAAACTCTTCCTGGACAAGACTCCTTGTTTGTGTATGGGGTCTGTTGGATCAGCTTGGGAGTGTTGGACGCTTTCTGCCGGGTGGTCACTAGGGCTTCCTATGATTGTATTATTTCGCACTATAGGCATTTTATATGTATGTGTTTTGTTGATGATTTATAATGATGGTTGTATTCTATTTTGTTTTTGTAACCGGGGTGTTCGCGTAGTTGAGGTCAACCCTCAGCCGTCCCCCGCGTGGGATGTCTTTATTGTAAAGTGACTGGCCGGTGGAGGGCATTCAATTTTCCCACTAGGGTTGTTTCGGCAGATCTTTTATGCGGATCGGGGGTTGTCCGGTCCTGATTTGGCTCGGAAGAGTCCGCTGGACCTAAAGCAACAATAAATCAATCAATCAATCATATCTAACATTATATTATTTACTTCACTACTATTTTAAATATTCTGGAAAAACAACTATAAGTATCACTCCTGAAAAAATGAAGCAAAGGAGTAAGAATTTCTTCTCTGCTGACTTCCAAAATACAAGTGACTAATTTCTTTCTGCTAACCAAAAGTAAGACCTACCTTGAGAATAACTCACTATTATAATATACATTTAATTACTTCTACTGTTCTAGTTCCAACTAGCTCTCCCTCCATCTCTCTGTCTCTAATTTATAAATGTTTGCAGTCAGTCAGTTAGTGGGAACTGTCCTGGCCTTCTAATATTTACACAGGGTTACATATGGAATTTTGTTTGTGGGAACCCTGCCATTTATTACTTAAAATCTGATTACATTGGCTACATCAGTTCAGCTCAGCTCATCAGAAACACAAGAGATGCCTTCATACGATGGTTAGACGCCCACCTCGACAAAGAAGTTTAGTCTCCAGCACAGATCTACTTTAAATAGCTGCTCATCCTGACATCTGGCATTATGGGGTTATTGTTAGGACTAGTTGGCCTGATATCAGTATACATTGAGACACAAAGGGGAATGGAATAAGACTGAATATCTCATAAATAATACATCTGCTGGGTAACTCTTGTAAAGGACACCTTATTATTATGCTTGGTTGCAACAAAGTGTAGGGTGTAACCATTTTTTTGTTTCACTACTCAAACAGAAATTGAAATACATCTATGGTCCAGAATGGAAAGACTCTGTTAGGTGTGAAGAAATATTTAGAGACTATAAACTATACTACTCAAAATAATTGAAGGGCCACTCTCATATTTCATTTAGTTTAATTATTTTTTTGCTGCTATCAATAATATCGCTTATATTGCTTATTTCAAAACTTATCCTGTACAGTAACATTCAAGACAATCTTATTCTGACAAGTAATCACATGTGTGAGTTTTGAATTTTCTGCACTGAGTTGAAAAACAAACCCAATTTTTACCAAAAAATGACCCTAATTTACTGTTGTCTTGCTAATAAAGCAAAATTTTCAACATTAAAAAGTGATTTGCACGCGAAAGGCTTGCATTTTCTGAGTTCAGTTCAACAATCGGCGCTTTTTTCTGGGTATAAATGGCAGCGCTTTTGCTGCTTTTCTAACCATGCCCCCAAGGCAACGATTGACTGATGCGGATAGAGGCAGAGCTATTGCATGGCTTCAGGAAGGGATGGGGGTGAGAGAAGTTGGCAGGCAGCTGGGAGTGTCCCACTCTGTTGTCCAAAGGCTGCGGGAGCGCTTTAACAACACTGGAAGCGTCCAAGAACCAAGAAGGTCCGGACGCCCCAGCGTTACCACTGCAAGACAAGACCATTTCATCACCCTGTCAGCTCTGAGGATGAGGTCCGCTACAGCAAACACCATCAGAAGACAGCTTCACACAGCCAGCAATGTTAACGTCAGCGACCAGACAATTCGCAACCGTCTACACGAGGCAAACCTGCGATCAAGACGACCAGCAGTACGGCCTTTGCTCACCCCAGCTCACCGTGCAGCGCGTTTGGCCTGGGCTCGGCGTCAGTTGGTGTGGACTAGGCAACATTGGTCAAGGGTGCTCTTTACAGACGAGTCTCGGTTCTCCTTGTCTTTCAACGACCGTCGAGTAAATGTTTGGAGGCGTCCACGGGAGCGTTTTGCTGATGCGACGGTTCGCGAGCATGCCCGCTTTGGTGGTGGATCTGTCATGATGTGGGGTGGCTTCGCATTAAACTTCAGAACACCCCTGCTCCAAATTCATGGCAACTTAAACGGTATTGGCTACAGGGATGACGTCCTACAACCTAGGGTTCTCCCAGCTCTGCGGGCCATTGGGGAAGGTGCCATACTACAGGACGATAATGCCAGACCCCACCGAGCGCGTATCGTCGATGACTTCCTGCAGCAACAGCACGTCATAAGGATGGATTGGCCGGCTCGATCACCCGATTTGAACCCCTTAGAACATCTGTGGGATGTCTTGGGTCGACAGACACGGGCAAACCTCCCTCCAGGAGCTAACCTTGAAGTTCTGGCCCACCCAAGTTCTCCAGCAAGAGTGGTTGGCCATCCCAGGAAACATCCTCCATAACCGTATACGGTCCATGAGACAACGATGCCAAGACTGCATTTATGCAAACGGTGGCCACACCCGATACTGACTCTATAGATTTGTGGTTTCTAAAGTTTTGATTTTGTAAATGAGGGGTATGTCCAGTTAAATTGAATTTACTCGAATTTTAAGCGACTGATGTCTAAAATCTTTTTTGTTATTGATGCAGAAATGATTGCAATAAAATATGATGAACTCATAAATTGAATTCGTGTTTCTGATTTAAAGAGAGTGATTTATGTCCAAGTGGCCCCTGTATTATTTTGAGTAGTATATTTAAGAACGCATTTGAAAGTAAAAGGTATTTTGAACACATATATATGAAACATTCACATTTTTCACAAGTTATTAATAAAGGACTTATGACTCTTTGACGCATGAAAGATATTAATGAGACACACCAACCATGCAAGTTTGGTCAGCCTCACTTCAAGATCAGGGTCACTAGGGATTTCCAAATTCAGATTACATGGGTTCTTTGAAGTGACCTTGACACAAACTATGAGAAATAAAAAAGTCCAAACGTGCATGTAGAGATCTTAGATTGATCTTTTATATATGTTAAGATTTTATGTTGATCTTGAAGGTCAAGATCATTTTAGGCCTTATGAAAAATGTCAAATTTTGTGGTTGTACAGTGGAATATACATCAACATTGGTTTATAATTTGATAATACATGAACCTCAAAGGTCACGTGAAGGTCAAAGTCACAGGGTCAAGGTCATTGCAAGGTCTTTGTTGTTTTTGACAAATATAACACTAATTTCATGGTTTTTCATTACCGCATGCTAGTCAAATGGGCTTTACCCTCCTAGTTATTTTCTTTAATAACACATTTCTGACACTGTTCCAGCACCTCTCAATTTTATGTTCCTGTAAACATGGTCCATCTTTGGGGTGTTGACACATGTTCAATGATTTTTTTTTAGTTTTTTTTTTAGTAGACATTGTGGATCGTCCTGCGTAGTCAGCTGGATGTTGAGGAACGGAAAAATGAAAAAAATAACTACTAGGGTGCAGTATGTTGATCAATAAGGATTATACATTAATCGTGATTATCCTACTCAATTGCAGAGGCAGTACGGCAAAATAAAGCAACAAAAGATGCGACTGACAACGACATTAAGCAAGTCGCTCAGGAATATTTCAGGACTGCTGGTGACAGGGACGGGGGACGAAAAGAGCGTCTCCTGCGTGCCATCCACATGCAAAACTCCAGCGCAACATTGAATGAACTGTGACTCCTGCATTCAATATCTCCAGGAACTGACAAAACTGTTTAATATTCTTTTTAATAACGGAATTTATCCAGCTGAGTGGGCTAGGGCTATAATTGTACTGATTTTTAAAAACAGTGATGTATATACAACAGATAACTGTCGTGGTTTATCTTTGCCTAGCTTGTTAAGCAAATGTTATACCTCCATGCTGAATAAGTGATTGGTAAAATGAACTGATAAAAAGCTGAGTTACAGGCAGGTTTCAGGCTGTAATTACTCAACTGTTGATCAAATGTTTTACTTTAAATGTTTTTGTTGAAAAATGTTTTTAAAATACAATGAAGTAAGCTCAATACATGGTTTGTCTTTCTGGAAATAAAAGCCTTATATTTTGTACAGTGAGAACCACTGTTTGATGTTTTATTGCCTCATGGAATGAGCGGAAAAGTTATTAACGCAGTTGTAGCCATATAGAGATCAGTTTTGTCATGGGTTCGTATAAAAGATAGGTTAACTGATTTTTTCGAAAAAGCTTTGTTAGGGAGAAGAAATATTTAGAGATTATAAACTATTTAAGAACACATTTGAAAGTAAAAGGTATTTTGAACACATAATTTTTTGCGAATGCTTGGTTAAGCTAAGGCTTGTTCTACCCATCGGTGCATCAGTTTTTTGGAAAACGTTTGGCAATTATAGTAATAATAATAATAATAATAATAATAAAGATACATTGTGCAAACTTTCCAGAATAGAAGAAAATTAGGATCATATCTTATTCTTGTGTCCATTATACAATAATTCCATAGATAAGTTTTGGAATAAAAAGCATCGATCGTACATTAAGTATCTACGTAGTGATTCTTTGTCAGATACTTGTAAGCGTGGTGTTTTTTTATTTAACAAATTACAGATCAGACAGGAATTCATAGAAAGCCTTGAGAACATCGCCTAACATGTTTTTAACCAGTCTTGATGTCCAGTATTTTTTAATTTCAATACTCTTCTTTTGTTATTGGTCTTATACGTCATTGTACCTCTGTTTTGTACTGCTTACTGACCCCAACTAGGGGCCGGTGGCCTATAATAATTAAATTTCGTTCGAGATCCAAAAGCTGTTTTGTTCTGTTTTATAGATCACTTCACAAATTATGTCGTGTTTTTTTTTTAATTTACAGTGTATGTGTTTGATTTTAAACAGGTATGATCTACTACATAA
>CM072518.1:33568124-33633124 GCA_036898135.1 Oncomelania hupensis | reverse complement strand
AATCGCAAGACGTCATCATAATAACTCCCATCGTCTAATTACTCTCAAATAGCTCAAACAAAAATCATTAACATTACAGCAAGGTTTGGTAATATATTCTTTGCTCAAATAAACCTATTACACTAATCAGCAACAGCAGCCTCAACGCTATCAACGTCGCCATAGCCATCGTCAACAGCGTCATCATCCTCGTGATCAATATTGTCATCGTCGACTTTACCATCATACCCATCTTTGCTGTCGTCATAATCATAATCAAGGCAGTGCCATCATCATCATCATCATCATCATCATCATTATAGCATCAAGCCCTCCTTCACCCCCCTCCTCCTCATATCCAAGAACACCAAAGCAACCACAGCAACTTCTATTACACAATACTACACTACACTACACTACGCTACGCTAAACTACACTCCGCTACGCTACCCTACACTACGCTACGCTACACTATGCACATCTTTATAACCTCAAAAAGGAATTACAATAGGATCAACATCCCAGTTTCAATTCACATTTCACACACCGATCCATTTTCATCCACACCACCATTACAAAAACATATATGATGATGATGATCATTGTTGTCAGGGTGGCGACGTGGTGATCGTCCTTAACGCTGATGCAATAGGACGTTAAGCATCGTTTTCCGTTTTCCGCACTCTAATGTTGCACCCCACGACAACAGCGCCTTTCCTACAACACACACGCAAACACACCCACACCCACACACGCACGCACACCTACACTCACACACTCACCCAAACACACCCACACACACACACACAAGCGAAGCGGTTTTAACAATTTATTCAAAAGTTTTAACCACTCATTCAACCAAATAAACGATCAACTTACGGCACTCCTATTTCAAAGAATTTCTCAGTGATGTAATCTCGACAGTTGGAATTCTCAAAAGCCAGGTAGAACTTGTATTGCTGGTTGAGCAGATCTGAGCACCTGTAAGGGTTACGAAAAATGACAGTCTGTGATACAACAAAGAGGTTTACTACTACTGTACAAGTTAAAAACAAGGCAGAAAGCCTTTCAAAAGTATTAATAGAAACTCATCAACATAGCTGAAACCATCGTTTTCAAACGTGTTAATTTTCGTGGAGATGTTGTGTCACGGTTTTGTCCTCAAGAAGCAAAATAAAGGCATGGAACGATTAGACACCCTTTCAACTATCTGAAAAAATAAATATGTATAAAAATCTGTTTTGCATATAAAGACTAGACCAAAAATCGTAAAAAATCTGTTCAGTCGTTCTGAAAAATAGAGTAAAACGTGTTTTGCAAACTAGAACGGCAAAGCCCATATGACTCACATGTTCCAACACGAAAATGAGAGCCCAGAAAAAGAAAAAAACAAAACTAAATGAAACGGTGGCATTAAAATGCAAAGTAATTCTAACTTTTTTTTAAAAATATATTTATGTTCTTGAACTTGAGATGACCTTGACCTCCAGTTCTAAATATACTCATGTACTATCAAATAAAGTACAGTAAAACTTGTATTAAGCCACACAAAAAAAAAACAAAAAAACAACAACACCAACGGTGTCCTTAAGATGACCTTCAATGACTTGACCTTGGAATGACCTTGATCTTCACGTGACCTATCTTGCATGTCTGATCAAATAACCCAAGGTGGTTGCACACTATTACTAAGCGTTAAATAAACAGCCATTACACCGTAGGAAAACCTATAATTATTTTTATGTTTTTGCAAGGTCACTTTAGAGTACCTATACTAACCGACTTTGGACAGCTACAGTGTCCTTGGCCTTGGAGTGAGGTTTATAAAATTTGTATTGTATAATTATGCATCTCGTTGATGTCTATCACGCATCAAAGAATCATAAATTTAATATTAATAACCTAGACAAAAATTGAAATATTTTGAAAAATTGTCATGTAGGGGCGAACATTTGTTGACACTGTGATCTTGACCTTGAAGTGAAGTTTGATTGATTGATTGATTGTTGCTTTAGGTCCAGCGGACTCTTCCGAGCCAAATCAGGACCGGACAACCCCCGATCCGCATAAAAGATCTGCTGAAACAACCCTAGTGGGAAAATTTAATGCCCTCCACCGGCCAGTCACTTTACAATAAAGACATCCCACGCAGGGGACGGCTGAGGCTTTACCCCAACTACTCGAACCCCCGGTTACAAAAACAAAATAGACTACAAACATCATTATAAATTATCAACAAAACACATACATATAAAATGCCTATATTGCTAAATAATAACATCATAGGAAGCCCTAGTGACCACCTGGCAGAAAGCGTCCAATACTCCCAAGCTGATCCAACAGACCTCATACACAAACAAGGAGTCTTGTCCCGGAAGAGTTTTCAAGAAAAAAGGTAGGTCATTGATCTAGCGAAGAAGAAGATAGTATAGCAGAGTGATAGGACAGAGCAGGAATGGGAAAGAGCAAATGAGGAAGACAGCGACAGTGGGAATTTAAAGCACTAAATTTCCAGAAAGTGGGGATACTATTTATACTGAAACCCCCGGCACCCCAACGGGGGTACTGTTGCCGCAGTGAATCCGTCATGCCTATAAAGGAAAGACAGGTTTTCAACTGGGGCTTTCACTTTTCCCTTTATAGGTTAGAACAATCTACAGTGGCAAGATTGCTCATGACCCCAAGGGGTTGAAGTGAAGTAATTAATTCACTGATCATTAATTTTATTGGGTCTCATGGGTATACACCCCATCCTACCAAGTTAGGTTGTGATAGTTGAAACATGTTCTAAGATATTAACCCACTTGCAAGTTTTGCACAGACAGGCGGCGGACATTACATTACATGACATTACATTACATGATTATTGCTTTAGGTCCAGCGGACTCTTCCGAGCCAAATCAGGACCGGACAACCCCTGATCCGCATAAAAGATCTGCTGAAACAACCCTAGTGGTAAAACTGAATGCTCTCCACCAGCCAGTCACTTTACAATAAAGACATCCCACGCAGGGGACGCTGAGGCTGTACTCTAATTTATCGAACCCCCGTTTACAAAAACAAAATAGAATACAAACATCATTATAAATTATCAACAAAACACATACATATAAAATGCCTACATTGCTAAATAATAACATCATAAGAAGCCATAGTGACCACCTGGCAGAAAGCGTCCAATATTCCCAAGCTGATCCAACAGACCTCACACACAAATAAGGAGTCTTGTCCCGGAAGAGTTTTCAAGAAAAGAGGTAGGTGACAGGTATAGCGAAGAAGAAGATAGTATAGCAGATTGATAGAACAGAGCAGGAATGAGAAAGAACAAATGAGATAGACAGCGACAGTGGGAATTTAAAGCACTAAATTTCCAGAAAGTGGGGATACTATAGTATTTATACTGAAACCCCCGGCACCCCAACGGGGGTAGGCGGCGGACAGACAGACGGCGGGACGGACATTTTTGAACTGTCATTTTTGGACTATTTAGGACTTATCTCAAACTCTGGATCTTTTTTTCTTTTTCTTTTTTTTTTGGGGGGGGGGGGTGGGGGGGTTGGGTGTGGGGGGTAGGAGAAAGGGAGAGGGGGAGAGGAAGGGGGCTGAGTACATAGCCTCACATTGCTATGCTTTTTTTTCCCGACAACCAAGAAAATTAATGTATTGTCATTGTTACAACTGACAAACATAGTTTCAATGATTCCCCCCCCCCCCCCCCCCCCCAAAAAAAAAAAAAAAAAAAAGTCAATGGCAACAAGAAAATTATTGTCATAGTAAAAAAGGACAAACAAGAAATTTAGCGTCATAGGTTTCTAGAACAACAACACAATTATTGTAAAGCTCGCTTCCTTACCGTTTGCGAGGTACCGCGCGATACAAATGTACTGTATTATTATAAAGGATACCATCATTGCTATGCATGTGAGCCAAAAACTGAACCAGGCGACATTGACCTTTGAGAGAGAAAGAGAGAGAGAGAGAGAGAGAGAGAGAGAGAGAGAGAGAGAGAGAGAGAGAATATGATATGACATGTGAAGCTGGTAAATCTGTTCAGTGATTCTTGGGACAGGGTCTGCAACGGACGTATCACCCGACATTCAGATAGAACTACCGACATTTAATGGCTCAGCGAGGGAAAGAAGAAAGTCTCGCGATAAAAGGCTATTTGTACTTCGCAAATCCCTCGCTTTGCTAGCGTTACCTAACTTCCTAGCATGCATCGGAACGGGTCTCCGGTGCTGACTGCAGAAGCGGTTGGCGCGTGTTTTGTTTTACATTGCAAGTCAAAAGTCCGTGTACAGGTACAGAATCTCTACCACTGGCGGTATTTTCAAGTCGCCAGCCGGGCGAATGGTACCCCAAATCGAGCTCGCCACACACTATTTTTAGGGGCCATTGGCGAGTTGGCGAACGTTAAAGCTCAGCCCTGTCATTCGGATTTGAGACTATTTAACAGCATTTCCGGATATTACCTTGTTACACTCCTTCGATATGATGTTGGTATTTTTCTATCAGTAGTTGATTCAGCCCCAATGCTTGAATTCTCCTGACAGGTGTAAACTCGGATTCGTTTATCCACGCAACCCGTTCAATCAGCATACAAGTCACAGAGTCGACGTATGAAGTTTTCCACTTTTATTCAGCACACATCAACAACTGCATACAATCGCTTTTCCACTCTCAACTTTTTATTTTCCAACTCACTATCAACCACAACCTTTTTTTGAAACAGTGCGGCACTTATATAGTCTCTTCATACTCCCGAACAAATTAGAACACGGTAGAATGACGCACTACAACCAATCAAATAAAACTTCGTCATCACTGACTTACGTCATACATCTTTCTAAACATTCCAGGAACGTTCTCAAACTTCGACATTTATCGGGAAATTTCTATCGACAGTAAACACGCAAATCTAGAGAATTCTCCAATAATATCGACTAACGAAAATTATCAACGTTATACAAAGCTTCTTCTAACAACAATGCAAACTCAAATCAAAGGTAAATACACTCTATTATTGCATGCTTTGCAAAATAAAACGAACAGATCTATCGCGTGCGCTTCACACATAATATCGTGCGCATTTCACACGCACCATCATGCGCGTTTCAAAGTAACATACCTAAAAATCAGCATGATGGCAAGCCATTCAAATGTGTTTCCGGACCCAAACAGCCGAAAAATAAGCATTTTCAAGTGTTAATTTTCTTGGTGGTACTGTAAATCGGCTTTATTCTAGCGAAGCAAAAAGGAAAACATGAAATCATAGGTCATTGTCTGAACTATCTGCAAGTAAAAAAGGATTCAAATCGGCAAAGCTAACTTTCAGATTGTGACGGTGGGTCTATTGTTACTGGGCTCTGCACAATGGAATGTTATTACCCACTCATCTTTGTCTGCGGGGATCGGTTAGTATAACCAACCTGTGACTAATATTAATACATTTATATGTTTACTTCGGTCTGTGTGCGGATAGGGTTATAGAGATAGGGAGAAAATGGTAATAGCTTCACTGATACACTAGCTCTCACACGGCTATGAAACATAGGTAGTCCAGCCACTTGTAAACAGTAAATATCACACATTTATTTCCTCTACTCTATACATAATTCTCTAAACACTCTAATAACTTAAATGTCCACATTCACTTCGAATAGTTCGTTCCTTGATGGGTCTATGCTGCTACTGTTCTTGGTATTGGCTACTGTCTCATCATTGGACTATTTGTTCTGGTTGGCCTAATGTTCTTTTTCAGGAGAGTGGACTACCGCACAGTCCTTATAGATCAGTGTTAGTGCAATTCTTCGTGAGCACTTAGCTGATTTGTTGAGGTTTGGTGATGGTGTCTCCTCCTTGGTTGTTGACTATTGGGCTATATGAGCTCAGGGCTCGATGTTCCCCTGCAGGCCGAATGTCAGGTTGACTCTTAGTGGTCTATTTCCTGCATCGGACCAACAAGCCTGCTTGTCTGCGAAACATAAGACGAGTTTCTGCAATGCCTTGTATACTAAGGGTGTGCAGAGCGTCTCACTGATGGCAGAAACAGCCCTCAATGATAACGTCCACTTATACAATACAAGGGACGGTCATTCTTCTAAGTCCGTGGTCAGCTGGAATCTCCAACCTAATTCCTATACATATACATACCTATCATATCCTATCCCGTAACTCGGAGGTCGTAGGGGCACCATAGATGATCGTTTAACCAGCGTACTCCATCTTTCCCTGTCCTCAGCAACCCTGGTTATTTCGCTCAGTGTCAAACCAGTCCATTCTCGAATGTTGTCCTCCCATCTCTTTTTCGGTCTCCCTCTTCTTCTACCTCCTTGCACTGTGCCTTGCAGGATGGTCTTTGCAAGACCTGATGATCTGGTGACGTGACCATACCATCGGAGTTTCCGTTTTTTCACCACTGTGAGCAGGTCATCGTGTTGTCCAATGGCTTGTGTGATGGTCTGCGGTACTTCGTATACTTCATATACATACATCGTGGCTAGACCCCCGTTGGGGGGCCGGGGGTTTCAGTATAAATAGTATCCCCACTTTCTAGAAATTTAGTGCTTTAAATTCCCACTGTCGCTGTCTTTCTCATTTGCTCTTTCTCATTCCTGCTCTGTTCTATCAATCTGCTATACTATCGTCTTCTTCGCTAGACCAGTCTCATTTTTTCTTGAAAACTCTTCCGGGACAAGACTCCTTGTTTGTGTATGAGGTCTGTTGGATCAGCTTGGGAATGTTGGACGCTTTCTGCCAGGTGGTCACTAGGGCTTCCTATGATGTTATTATTTAACAATGTAGGCATTTTATATGTATGTGTTTTGTTGATAATTTATAATGATGTTTGTATTCTATTTTGCTTTTGTAAACGGGGGTTCGATAAGTTGGGGTGAAGCCTCAGCCGACCCCTGCGTGGGATGTCTTTATTGTAAAGTGACTGGCTGATGGAGGGCATTCAGTTTTCCCACTAGGGTTGTTTCAGCAGATCTTTTATGCGTATTGGGGGTTGTCCGGTCCTGATTTGGCTCGGAAGAGTCCGCTGGACCTAAAGCAACAATTATGTAATGTAACATCGTGGCTAAACTAAACACATGGAGAAATAATTAACAGCATACACATTCTCCGGTACAGCCACTGGTCTGCAATAATACACATAGGAGAAACAACAGTTGGACAGTAGAGGCTCGTGGTGCCGAAACCGGTCGCGGGTCCGCCACGTGGTCAAGCTAAGTTTTACGAACATTCACAATCATAAAACATGGCAAGACTTCACAAGAATAATACAACAATAATATTATCAATACACGGGATGAAACAAAAGATTGATCATTTACCTTTTTGACAATGCCAGGCTGTGGCTATACAGCGATGAATGAATTTCACCCGTCACCTGCTTAGTCTTTCTGCTAGAGAGATCTTTCAGAGCGCTGCTCCTTCTCGTGTGAGGTTCAGACAAAGAATGACTACCTAGCCTCGTGGTCAAGCTAAAGCCCACGAAACTCTCGTGCGATACCTGTGGCGCACTCTAGCGGTGGTGGCTATACGTCAGCAGGATGAGGTCACTGCCTACCCTAGCTAGAGTTAGCTTACACATGCTTAGCACTGCACAGTCCTTTACTTCTGTCGTCTGCTAGGCATCGACTTTAATTTACAAAGGCTACAGCAGGCTGAACTATTGAAGGCGTGAAGCCGTAGTGCTGGGTCTAACTAGCCTATTGTGACATAGATACAGCGCAAAACGTGTATAGAAAATAGTGAAGTACAATGACCGCGACCATTGAGAAATTTAATAATTATACGAATAATTAAACATGCTCAGAAGTAGTTAAAGTATCCGCAAAATAAAACAATAAGGTTCGGGTCACTTATTCCTGAAGTATGGCAAAAAGTGCTTTGAACAAAGAGTAAAATTTGGAGCGACGGACGGACCGACAACCGGAACAGTGAAGGAAAGCCCTGGACTTGAAGTACCGAACCTCAACAAAATCGCTTCAGCCGTTTTTGAGGTATTGAGAAAAACGTGTTTGGCAACAAAGTGACTCCAGCGATCTTGACTTTGCTTTAAAGCAAATATGGCCGCACGAGAGGCAGGCGTGTCCTCAGAATAATCTGCGAGAAATATCTACAGCACAAACAACATCTATCTCATGTGCTCGTAGACTTCAAAAAGGCGTTTGACCGAGTCTGGCATGCAGCTCTGTGGGCAACTATGAGAGTGTACAACATCAGCTCTAAAATTATTGAAGCCATCAAAAGCCTGTATGACAAGGCTACCCGTGCAGTCCTCCAGAACAATAATCAGTGTGCGTCGGGGATGCCTACTCTCTCCAACACTCTTCAACATCTTCCTAGAGCGCATCGTGTCAGATGCCCTTGCAGATCACGAAGGCACATTCAGCAAAGGGGGAAGAGCAATCTCCAACCTTCGTTTTGCGGATGACAATGATGGATTGGCTGGAGAGGAACAAGAACTTGAACAGCTGGTACAGAAGCTTGACACCACCTCCAGAGCCTATGGAATGGAAATAAGTGCAGAGAAGACCAAAATGATGACCAACAACACCAATGGCATCAACACGGACATCAAAGTCCAAGGCCAATCCCTCAACACAGTGCATAGCTTCAAATATTTAGGAGCCATTGTATCAGACAATGGGTCCCAACAGGAAGTCCTCTCCAAGGATCGCACAAACAATTGCTGCCCTGGCGAGGGTGACACCAATTAGGAAAGACAGAACCATCAGTCTACATTCCAAGGTAAGAATGCTGCGCTCCCTTGTCATCTCTATCTTCCTATATGCTTGTGAAACATGGACCCTCACAGCAGATCTCCAACGAAGAATACAAAGCATGGAAATAAATTGCTACAGAAGACTTCTGGGCATTTCCTATACCCAGCACATCTCCAACGGCGAAGTCCGGCAGACCATCACACAAGCCATTGGACAACACGATGACCTGCTCACAGTGGTGAAAAAACGGAAACTCCGATGGTATGGCCACGTCACCAGAGCACCAGTGCAAGGCACAGTGCAAGGAGGTAGAAGAAGAGAGAGACCGAAAAAGAGGTGGGAGGACAACATTCGAGAATGGACTGGTTTGACACTGAGCGATACAATCACTAATCAGGGTTGCTGAGGACAGGGAAAGATGGAGTACGCTGGTTAAACAATCATCTGTGGTGCCCCTACGACCTCCGAGTTACGAGATAGGATAGGATTGGATAGGAGAGGCAGGCCACTAAACTATAGGTAATGTTTCTACGAAGGTTGGTCAAAATCCATTCAGTTTTTCTTGAGATATGGCTTCCAACGGTTGGACCGACCGACATTTGCTACGTTCTGACCCCCATTCCTCCTCCCCCCCTCATCTTCTTCTTCGACTACTTTTAAGTTTGGAAATACAAAATCCAAAAACAATAAATAAATATGACAGAAAATGGCAAAATAAATACATACATAAATAAATAATTGGATAAAGCTAAAGTAACATAACATAAACAAACGAAGAAGAAAATAAAGGAACACAAAAATAAAGGGAGATTTATGACGCACCCTTGGTCATGTTTGATACAGGACAGGTTTCCACATCTTCCATAGATGTCCACTTGAATGTACTTGCTCAGTTCCGTAGCGTACTCCAGCCGATTGTTAGCTGCATAGCAGTTCGACACAAACCACGCTACCAGCTTGGTCTTCCCTTGAATAGAATAGAGCAGAACAGAACAGACTTCACTAGATTAGAGTAGACAAGACTAGCAGCTGTTAGCTGCATTGCAGTTCGACACAAGCCACGCTACCATCCTGAACTTTCCTTGAATACAATACAATACAATACAATACAATACAATACAATACAATACAATACAATACAATACAATACAATACAATACAATACAATACAATAGCAGCCATCTGTAAGCTGCATTCAATTTAACAAAAACCACGATACCATCTTGAACTGCAAGAATGCAATACAAAACCATACAATACAACACTATACAATATGACATTTGTTGTAAATGGAGTAATTGGAACTCGTAAAGATTGAAAAGAAAAAAAGAATTTATAGAATAAAATAAACCAAGCAAATAAATGAATTAGTAAACAAGAATAGTGCTTACTGCAATCGTTTACGTAGCCCTAAACACGAGCGCAAGCTAAAAGTTCTAAAACAATCCATAAGTAAACAAGTTAACTAGCCCCAGAGATATTAGGAAGGGATAATCACAGACATTAGATTGTTACCTGCAGCAAAGTTTCGCTCTGGCTCGGGCCGCATCAGAAAATCTTTGTTTTTGGGGACTAGCTTTCCGTAAGGGGTGACGATGGTGGAGTCGTGGCGGTAGGTCAGCGTCCAGTTGACCATGTCCACCCTGTCCCCGACGACAAGAGGATTCGAGTGATGGGGAGACTCCAGATTGAACCACGCCCACACCTGGTGCACATTAACACACGCCCTTAACTATGACACACCAAGACTGCTGACAAGTAACACGAAAACGTTATTAAAACCCAGAGTTAATCTTCCTTTTTTTGGGGGGGGAGAGTAATTAAATGTCAAATACTACAAAACAGTACAATAACACCCTTCTCTTCACAGGCGCTTGTATCTGGACACACGAGCCCCTATGCCTGTGACGCGTCTCCCTTTGGTTATCTTGTATTATAGATAACCAAAGGGAGACGCGTCACAGGCATAGGCGCTCGCGTGTCCAGATACAAGCGCCTGTGCTTCTCCTAAAAGAACACAAAAGACATACCTGATGCGGAGGTTTGATTGAGTTATTTTCCTCAATGTAAGATCTCTCAAAGAAAACCACGTCTGCATCCTGAAAGAAACAATAAAAGTTTGCATTTTTTTAACAAAATTCTACTACTACAACGAGTATATTTATTAAATCCATACTTTTTAATAACCGGTTCGTTGTAGAACTCAAACAAGGTATTGTTAATTATATCAATTTACAACGTTTGCCAGTTGGTCCAAATTCGTCATCACTTCAATCCCATTGGACGTCTAGAATCGGATCATTCCAACCAATTTGTGGCGCGCCACTATGCTTCCCCATCGCCGTTCTCCCATCAACTGCGTAGTTTCTTTTTTCAAAACTAAGTACACAACAACAACAACAACAAAACAAACAAACAAAAAAAGGAGCTCAACTTATTAGTACTTTCTTGCTAACCAAAAAACACATCTGGATGGAAAAACATAATTTTCGCAAAAATCTCGCCGGTTGAACCCGCAATGATGAAAATAAAATTTCTGACATAGGCTTAATGTAAGTTCTACATCTTTTTATCCTTTGATCATTCTCAAACTCGAGTATTTGCCTTAAAAATGAACGAAATCAACGCCACGAATCCCTTTTTTTTTTTACAAACAACTATACACGCATCTGAGCTGACTACTTCAATCAGGCTTGTATGATCTTGCCTAAAGCGTTGAAGCAACTATCAAGTTCTTTACTACTAAAAACTTACCTTCATGTTATCGTCAATGAATTCACATGTCGGCACTGCACACTGGCTAAAATTAAAGCTTGCTTCACTTCCATGCACTCCATAAATTTTCTTCTTGTCCTTAATTTTGTTTTGTTTTGTCCCTGTCATAGCAGATTGCTAGTAGACAAATGTGCGAGAAAGACAAAGTTACGAAGAAGCCCCAAAAATGCTAACACTGTCAGTTTTACAACTAATTATTTACAACAATTGGCAATGATAAAACATTAGACATGTTTGAAAACTAAACTGAAATGAAAACTAAACTGAAATGAAATTGGCAATCCTTGAACACTGGACATGTTTCAAAACTATCCTATCCTATCCCGTAACTCGAAGGTCGTAGGGTGTTACGTTGAAACGCGAAGGATAGTACGGCTGAAGCGTGAACGATAGATCTAATCGTTTCGTTTTGCAAAGTATTCAATAATGGAGTTTATTTACCTTTGATTTGAGTTTGCGTTGTGGTTAGAGGAAGCTTTGTATAACGTTGATAATTTTCGTTAGTCGATATTGTTAGAGAATTCTCTGGATCCACTTGTTTACTATCGATCGAAGTTTTGGGATAATTGTCGAAGTTCGAAGGAAGGTTCCGGGTATGTGTAGAGAGATGTATGACGTAAGTCGGTGATGACGATCTTTTATTTGATTGGCTGTAGTGCGTCATTTCTACTGTGTTCGAAATTGTTCGGGAAGAGAGAGAGGTTATAAAATTATGTGCCGCGCTGTTTTGTTGAGTTGTTGAGAGAAGTTGTTGATAGTGAAGTTGGAAAGTAAAACTTGAGAGTGAAAAGGCGATTGTATGCAGTTGTTGATATGTGCTGAATAAAAGTGGAAAACTTCATACGTCGACTTTGTGACTTGTATGCTGCTTGAGCAGGCTGCGTGGATAAACGAATCTGAGTTACACACGCCTATCAGGAATTCAAGCATCGGGGCTGATTCAGATACTGATAGAAAAACACCAACATCATATCTTGAGTGTAACATTTTGGGGGCCAAGCCGGGATTCACGCCATAGCCAAGGGTTCAACTGCTACAACAAGCGAGTCAACGTTACGAGAGGCAGTCATCGAGGGTAGCCGCCAACGAGTTGCGTCGAGAGGGGCCAACATACTGGGACTACATCACCGATAGGTTCGGGTTGACTGCAAGGGCGTGTAGTCGCTGAAGAGTTGCTTCGTGAGCGAACAACAGATCGGGACTACGTGGCTGCCGCAAGACTACGTTGAGGGACAGTCTCGGAGCTACATCGCCAGTATTAGAGAGAGCGACGAGCGGACGTCGCGTCTACTTCAGCACAGGAGCGTATACATCAACACCAGCGTGGTGCAGCGTCGCATACGACGAGGACAGCGGGGCCTGCGTCAGCGAAAGCGACTAGTGACAAGCATCAGCGCTACTGCAGAAAGCGTGCTGTTCTAGAACAGTCTAGAAAGGTACAGCACAGTCAAGAACTTTCCAGAAAAGAACTTTCCAGAAAAAGAACTTTCCAGAAAAGAACTTTCCAGTCAAGAACTTTCCAGAAAAGAACTTTCCAGAAAAGCATCAAGATGGCTGACTTCTGGCAGAAAGGGGTTGAACTAAATCTAAAAGGCAAACAGCTGACGGAGTACGTCAAATCCCAGGAGAGAATACAAGAACGAGAATTAGAAGAGCAGCGTCGCCGTGAAGAAAGAGAATTAGAAGAGCAGCGTCGCCGAGAAGAAAGAGAAGAGCGGCGTCAAGAAAGAGAAGAGCAGCGACGGCGTGAAGAAAGAGAATTAGAGGAACAGCGTCGGCGTGACGAGATGGAAGAGAGACGACTAGAAGTTGATCGTCAATACCAGCTAGAGTTGGCGCGTATCCAAAACAATCAGCATGCGCCACAAGTCACCAACGACCATACGGCTCCAAGATTGCCAACTTTCGTCGACGGGAAGGACCAGATTGACAGTTATCTGGCGAGATTCGAAAGGTTCGCTGAAAGCTCTAACTGGCAACCTCAAGACTGGGCAATTCGACTGAGTGCACTTCTGACGGGGCAAGCTCTCGAAGTTTACACCAGACTGTCGAACAGTGACGCCAAAAACTACGATGTCTTGAAAGAGGCCCTATTGCAGTGCTACAACTTTACAGAGAAGGGCTACCGTAAACGCTTTCGTGAATGCCGGCCTCTGTCAGACGAGACGCCGAAGCAGTTTGTGGAGCGCCTGTCGTCATATCTACACAAGTGGGTGGAATTATCAGGCAAAGGGAAGACTTACGAGTCTCCATGATCTGATTGTAAGGGAGCAATTACTCAATGCCTGCCCTAAGGACCTCGCGATCCACTTGGAAATACAAAAGTTGCCGACGCTAAAAGACGTTGCTGAAGCTGCTGAAAGATATCTCATCGCTTATGAGAAGACGCTGGGGCCACCCCAGGCGACGAAACATTTTCAGAAGACTGGAAACCATGTGAACCAGATCCAGGGAAGCCAGACAAGCCAGAGACAGACGGACTCCACGCCACCTCCCAGGGAAGGGCATTCAAGAGGCTGTTTCACCTGCAACGCTACAGACCACAGAGCGGCTAACTGTCCTCAAAACAAAAGTAGCGGACAGCGGGGCAGTACGGACAATGCAGCGGTGGGCAACCGACAGAGACGTTTCTCCAATCAACGGCAAAACAGTAGATCTGACCATCAAGTGTGCGGCGGGAGCGTCATTCTTCCGAGTGAGACCAAGCGCACAGCTACCCCTGCGGACGTGCAAGAGTGCATGACTGATGGCCAACTTCTCCTTGCCAACGGAAAATCCATCCCCGTCGTCGCCAGCGCAGCTGTGACCGTCCAGAACATGCCTGTTTCAAAGGGACGCGTCGGAAATCATGAAGTGACTGTTCTAAGAGACTCTGGCTGCAGTGGGGTCATCGTCAGAGAAGACCTAATCGCTAAAGAACAGTTCACTGGCGATTCAAAATGGACACTTATGGCCGACAGCAAATGTGTGAGAGCGCCAGTTGCGAAGATTCATGTCAACACCCCTTTCTACATAGGCGAAGTCGAAGCGGTTATACGATTTGATGATCGGGAATATCGACGGCGCGAGACGACCCGACGACCCCGATCCAGAGTGGAGTCCTGCCTCAACCCAACGCGTCGAAGTTGTGGAGGAGGATCCACTGCCATTTCCCGATGGAGACCTTTCAGAGCTGCTACGGGACAATGTGGTTACTCCGGCTCAGCCCTGCCAACCAGGGATCGTCGGTGCTGTTACTACCAGGGCCCAGGCCAAGAGAGACAAGACGTCTACGCCACTGAAGGTCGCCGACAACTCTAAAGCTGCCATCGTGGACAGAGATAAGCTTATCCAGCTCCAGGAAGCTGATAGTACTTTAAACAAGTACAGGAACCGCCAAGACCACGTGACCAAAGGCAGTGGTACGGTCTATTTTGAGGTGAAGGCCAAGATCCTGAACCGAATCTTCCAGCACCCGAGGGTCAACGGAGGGAAACCGCTACGTCAAGTCTTGGTACCGTTACCCTTACGGCGCCAAGTGATGGAAGTAGCTCATGACTCTATCATGGGAGGTCACCTAGGCATCAGGAAGACGTCAGAAAGAATCCAGGCGGTGTTCTACTGGCCAGGGCTTCATGCGGACGTCAGCCGTTTCTGCCGATCATGTGACATTTGCCAGAAGACCATACCTCGAGGAAGGGTCCCGAAAGTACCTATGCAGAGGATGCCTTTGATCGACCGACCTTTCAAGAGGGTGGCCTTAGACCTAATCGGCGAAATAAGACCTCCGAGTGAAGAAGGTCATCGGTGGGTACTGACTTTAGTGGACTATGCGACTCGGTACCCAGAAGCAGTGCCACTGAAGAAGATTGACACTGAAACTGTTGCAGAGGCGCTGGTGGACATGTTCAGTAGACTTGGAGTGCCTGAAGAAATTCTGACAGACCTCGGGACACAGTTCGTCTCTGACTGTATGAAGGAGGTCAACAGACTGCTGAGTATCCGGCATTTAACTACGACACCCTACCATCCAATGTGCAACGGGCTCGTCGAGAAGTTCAATGCTACGCTGAAGTCCACCCTGAAGAAACTATGCAGCGAGCAGCCCAGACAATGGCATCGTTACATCAACGCCTTACTGTTCGCCTACAGAGAGGTGCCGCAGGAGTCCACCGGCTTTTCTCCATTCGAGCTGCTGTACGGAAGAACCATCCGAGGGCCGATGCACATCCTGAAAGAACTGTGGACGAAAGAAGTAGAGACCCCAGAGGTGAAGAACAGCTACCAGTACGTGTTTGAGCTACGGGAGAAGCTGGAGCAGACTCTCGAGATAGCCAGAGAAAACCTGAAGAAATCCCAGGACTGTGGAAACTACTACTATGATCGTAGGGCTGTGAACAGAAAATTTAATCCTGGCAACAAAGTGCTGGTGCTGCTACCTACTGATCATAATAAGTTGCTGATGCAGTGGAAAGGCCCGTACGAAGTGGAGACCGTGGTGGGGATCAACGACAATAAGGTGAAGGTCGGCCAGCATTCCAAGATATACCACGCCAACCTCCTTAAGCTGTACGTGGAAAGGCCATCAGAGACTGTGCACGCAGCCACAGCAGCTGTGACCGACGACAGCTTTGACAGCGAAGAACTGTTGAAACTGGGAGACTTCCACAGCAAAGAAGGCATCGATGATGTTAAGCTAGGACCAAGCTTGACGGAAGGTCAAAAGTTGGAGCTCAAGGACCTTATGGGCGAGTTTCCCCATAACTTCAATGATGTCCCAGGCTCTACGACTTTGGTCGAACATGAAGTCCACACCCAGACCTGGAAGGAGCATCTGCAGACCTTGAGGGAGCTGTTCCACCGTCTCGCAGAAGCCAACCTGACCGTGAGACCCAGCAAATGCATTCTGGGAGCTGACAACGTCGACCTCATCGGATGTTCGATGGAAGAGGGAGACAACGGAGGATGCACTGACTCCAGGAAAGCCCACGAGATCACCGTCTTTGACCCTGGGCCGATGACAACTGCTACGGACGAGGGCGTCGTTTCCTTGCGGTTGGAAGAATATTGACTGTGTGGATGAACTAAGAATATTGGTAATGATAGACTTGAAAATGAAAAACGTTGACTGGGTAGATGATCTGTGAACATTGACAGTATCCAGAAAGACTTGCAGATGAGAAATATTGACTCTGTGTGAATGAGCTGAGAACATTGACAGTGTTCAGACAGTCTGAAATAAGTCTTAATTCTGTACTTTGTTTGTGCATTACGTTCCAACGTTGTTGAAAGAAATTGGGTAAATTTCTTCTTGAGTGGGGGGTTATGTTACGTTGAAACGCGAAGGATAGTACGGCTGAAGCGTGCACGATAGATCTAATGGTTTCATTTTGCAAAGTATTCAATAATGGAGTTTATTTACCTTTGATTTGAGTTTGCGTTGTGGTTAGAGGAAGCTTTGTATAACGTTGATAATTTTCGTTAGTCGATATTGTTAGAGAATTCTCTGGATCCACTTGTTTACTATCGATCGAAGTTTCGGGATAATTGTCGAAGTTCGAAGGAAGGTTCCGGGTATGTGTAGAGAGATGTATGACGTAAGTCGGTGATGACGATCTTTTATTTGATTGGCTGTAGTGCGTCATTTCTACTGTGTTCGGGAAGAGAGAGAGGTTATAAAATTATGTGCCGCGCTGTTTTGTTGAGTTGTTGAGAGAAGTTGTTGATAGTGAAGTTGGAAAGTAAAACTTGAGAGTGAAAAGGCGATTGTATGCAGTTGTTGATATGTGCTGAATAAAAGTGGAAAACTTCATACGTCGACTTTGTGACTTGTGTGCTGCTTGAGCAGGCTGCGTGGATAAACGAATCTGAGTTACACACGCCTATCAGGAATTCAAGCATCGGGGCTGATTCAGATACTGATAGAAAAACACCAACATCATATCTTGAGTGTAACATAGGGGCACCACAGATGATCATTTAACCAGCGTTCTCCCAGAACAGAGAAGATGAAGAAACCCTCCCAATTCTCCGAGAAGAAGTTGAGGCAGCAGTGCAATCATTAAAGAAGGGGAAGTCAGCGGGAGTGGACAACATACCCGCGGAATTGCTGCAAGCCGGATGGGAAGCGATGATTGACGCACTCACTATTATCTGTAACAAGATCTGGCAGAGTAGGGAGTGGCCTATACCATGGACCCAGTCGCTTGTCATCACTCTTCCCCAAAAGGGTAACATTCAAGAGTGTGAAAATTACCGCACCATCAGCCTCATCAGTCATCACAGCAAGGTCCTCTTGAAAACAGGTTGAAACCCAAAGCTGAACAAATCATAGCTGAAGAACAAGCAGGATTCAGAGCAGGACGAAGTACCACTGAACAGATTTTCAACCTCAGAATAATCTCCGAGAAATACATACAGCACTGTCACGTCACCCGAGCGGGTTCCGTGACGTCAGCACATGCAACGAGTGGATAGGATTTAAAACTCAAAACAAAATAAACTAACACAAAATGCCAGAAACAGTCACACTCTTTTATTCAACAATTAAACACACATACACAGGACCAATGGGGAACTAACCACCCTCCACCCCTATCAAGATCCCCGTCCCAATATTAACTAACAATTACCTCCCTTTGTTCAACCCTAAAACAGAACTAAACATCAACAGCTTCCCACAAAATGTACAACAAATGGCAATGTAAAACAATTCAAAATACTATAAAGTTCAACTAAGGAAAATTGAGCTGCAAATCTTTAATCTTCGAACTACTGTCCAGGTTAATTGGCAGAACTGAAGCACTGTTCAAACGTCTTTTGCACGTAGCTCAGTAGGAGCTAACAGTTATTTTCACAATATGATGAAAGCAATTTATGTCTAAATGAAGTATGTTTTTATGTGTGGCGCTGTGCAAGTCTGTGTGTGCGTGAGGGTGGTGCGTGGAGTTCCTGTAATAATGGAGACACCCCGATACTAGGCAAAACAAGCAGTAGTGGCGGAGTTTACTTCCACGCTGCCCAACTGTAGAGGCACAAGGTCACAGCAGAGTTGTACGTCCGCGCAAAGAGGTGATGGTGGAGTGGAGACACCACTACATCGGTAAATAATACACAGCGTAATAGGATGATAACGATGATGACAGTGATAAGATGATGCAACAGGTAACAGGTAACAACAGCCCAAACCTGTAAGCAAATATACAGTCTTAACAGTCTGCCTATGAACCATAAACACTATATAATATAATACGCCGTCCACCGTCCGCCATCTTGACCTGTTTGTGCATAACAACAATGATAATAATACGTGATGCTAAGCATACATTTCTATAATATAATGCAACCCCTGATGCTTAATAATTCATATCTTCCATAAACACAGTCATTTATATAAATATACATCATCATTGCGACCACACTTCAATCACACAGTCCTAATTCATTCCATCTCCATCCTCACCCTCATCACCTTTCTCAACTGTTATAACTACATCACGATTACCTCCCTTCAACCATCTATCGTGTCGTACTATAATGTAAACATGCTCTCTTCATATCCATCATTTTCTTCATCTCCCCCAGCATGGTACATTTATCTCTCTCTCCATACATACACCCTCACCCTCTCTTTCTCTCTAACATGCATTCTCTATCGTCACCGTTGACCCACTTTTAACAACAACAGCAACGACATTTCCCATTCATGTAACTACTAAGAAAATCATATGAAAATCATACAAAATCAATAAAATCATTATGCATCAAAAATACATCCCTTTTCCCCTCATTCACCATCATTCATTCGCGTACGCAGTCTCAGAGCACTTGCCACTAAGAAATCGAATTACAGGGTTTACTCACCGTCTAGGCCTTGGCTTGTGACACGCCTTCCTCCCCAACACAATACAACACAACACAGGTCACAACACACTGGTTAGTCTTGAGAGTTAATTTCGTGTCTGGCTATTTGCTGGTTATTCTCACAACAATAACAATAATGAGGACGAGGACACCTCAATTCTGTAACAGACCTTGAGTCTCGGTAGGTGTTCAATAGAGAACCACACAACCTTAGGAAGGAATTCTACATTTAATTTATAAATGGCAATTACGATCCTCCTCTCTTTTCAACTCTAAGCATTCTTACCCCGACGAGGGCGTAAGACCTTGGGTGGCTCGTACCAACGATTACAACACCCTTCCAACACTGACACCTATTTCTAAATCCGACATACAGTCACAGGATCACTGCTGGCTAGAGCTGACCTCTCGCAAAAAGCACCCAAATCACTCTGCCTTACCAAATGCACCCAGGCCAAGAGCAAAACAGTCGAGTTCTCGTCAGTACCCCTATTTCTTATTCTGCCTACCCCTATCCTCTTATTCTGCATACCCCTATTACTACGGTACGCACGTGGAATCACGGCTCCTGCACTCTTTCGTACGCAATAAAGTAAACGGTCAAGCTATCTATGTACACCACGTAACAGAGAAGTGCAACTTCGCACAAAATATAGCTCTCTCTGTTACTGCTGAAACTCGTGTCGTCACAAGCACCAATAATATCTATATCATGCGTTCGTAGACTTAAAAAAAGCGTTTGACCGAGTCTGGCATGTAGCCCTGTGGGCAACCATGAGAGTGTACAACATCAGCCCTAAAATTATTGAAGTCATCAAAAGCCTGTACGACAAGGTTACCAGTGCAGTCTTTCACAACAGTGCAATTGTTGACTGGTTCCGAACAACAATCGGTGTGCGTCAAGGATGCCTACTCTCTCCAACACTCTTTAACATCTCCCTAGAGCGCATCATGCCAGATGCCCTTGCAGATCACAAAGGCACAGTCAGCATAGGGGGTAGAGCAATCTCCAACCTCCGTTTTGCGGATGACATTGATGGATTGGCTGGAAAGGAACAAGAACTTGAACAGCTGGTACAGAAGCTTGACACCACCTACAGAGCCATTGGACAACACGATGACCTGCTCACAGTGGTGAAGAAACGGAAACTCCAATGGTATGGTCACGTCACCAGATTATCAGGCCTTGCAAAGACCATCCTGCAAGGCACGGTCCAAAGAGGCAGAAGAAGAGTAAGACAGAAAAAGAGATGGGAGGACAACATTCGAGAATGGACTGGCTTGACGCTGAGCGAAGCCATGAGAGTAGCTGAGGACAGAGAAAGATGATAAAGAGTCTTGGAGATAGTAGGCATCCTTGACGCACATCGATTATTGTTCTGAACCAGTCCCCAATTGCGCTGTTGTGGAGGACTGCACTGGTAGCCTTGTCATACAGGCTTTTGATGACTTCAATAATTTTAGGGCTGATGTTGTACACTCTCACAGTTGCCCACAGAGCAACACAGTGCATGCCAGACTCGGTCAAACGCTTTCTTGAAGTCTACAAACATATGATATAGATGTTGTTGGTGCTGTAGGAATTTCTCGCAGATTATTCTGAGGTTGAAAATCTGTTCAGTGGTACTTCACCCTGCCCTGAATCCTGCTTGTTCTTCAGCTATTTGTTCAGCTTGGGGTTTCAACCTGTCGAGTATTATTTTGAGGAGGACCTTGCTGGGATGGCTGATGAGGTTGATGGTGCGGTAATTTTCAAACTTCTGAAGGTTACCTTTTTTTGGAAGAGTGATGAATAGCGACTGAGTCCGTGGTGCTTGCCACTCCCCATTCTGCCAGAACTTGTTACAAATATTGGTGATGGCGTCAATCATAGATTCTCCTCCTGCTTGAAGCAATTCCGCAGGTATGTTGTCCACTCCCGCTGACTTCCCTTTCTTCAGCTATTGCACTTCTGCCTCATCTTCTTCTCGGAGAATTGGGAGGATTTCTTCTTCCTCTCTTTTCTGGGGACATGCTAGAACTGATGGGTCTCCGTTTGGTTTGTGGTTGTAAAGGTCAGAGCAGTACTCTGTCCATCTATCCACTACTTCTTGTCCTTCTGTAAGGCATATGCCAGACTTGCTTTGGATCGTGGAGACCTTGGGCTGTTTAACACTTGTCAGCCGCTTCACAGTCTGGTAAGCCTTCTTGCTGTTGTTATTGTTCAGACTGTTTTCTATTTCCTGGCATTAATCTTCTATCCAGTTCTAATTTGCTGTGCGCAGGCCTTTCCGGATTTCATTGTTGATTTTTCGGTAGGAATCTGCTCCCTGTGAGGTGTTCTTTTTCTTTTTCATCTCTCTTCGTTTATCACACAGGTCCAAAAGTTCAGGTGTGATTCACACCTTTTTCTTTGGCCGGTGTTTGCCAAGGATTTCAGTGGCGGCATCTGTAACAGCTGAGTTGAAGGCGGTGGTCATGGTGTGGACATCTACTTCACAAGCTCCCAAAATGAGCAATAGTGCAAATTTCCTTCCAATTGTGGCCTGAAATAGTTCTGCCAACTCCGGGTCTTGCAGTTTGTCCAGGTCGAATTTCAGTCTGGTGCACTTTGCTGTGTTTACTCTCTTCAAGTGGAGCCGGAAGGACATCTGATCATCACGAGATCGTGGTCACTTCCGATGTCTGCTCCTGGAAAAGTGCGTGTCCTGCCAATGTTGACGCTTGATCTGAAGCGTGTCTTGAACATGATGTAGTCGATCTGGTTATGATGCTCGCCGCCGGAACTTTGCCATGTCCATCGACTGGAGTTTTTGTGGGGACCAAGCGTGTTTGCCAGTATCAGATTGTTGTATCTGGCAAACTCCAAGAGTCTCAGACCCCGGTCATTTGTCTCGTCGTTGCAGTGGGGTCCACATGTGTCTACCCCGTTGTGGTGCGCATCTTGGCCAACCTTGGCATTCCAGTCGCCTTGCACTATGGCTATGTCCTTTTTCGGCACATGGTCAAGGATAGCCTGTAGATGTTCATAGAAATCCTCCACTTCGCTGTCGTCATAGTCTGATGTTGGGGCATAGGCCTGGATGATGGTGCTGTTGAAAGGGGCTGTTCTCATACGGACGGTAATGAGTCTACTGGAGACTGGGCGGCAACCCATGACAGTGGCCAGAATGTCGTGGTGGACCAAGAATCCAACGCCATGTTCGTGCCTGTCTTCTCTCCCGCTGAAATAAAGCGTTGGCCTTTGTCGGTCGTTGTTTCACCTATGCCTTTCCAGCGCAGTTCGCTGATGCCTAAAATGTTCCATCGGTAGTGGTCCAGCTCATGGGTTAGTTCTTTTAATTTTCCCTTTGCAGTTAGGGTCCTGACATTCCAGGTTCCTATGACAATGTGTTCTCTCGTGCGGATCTTGCTAAGGTGTCCACCAGTAGAACACTTATCACCTCCGTCCTGGTGGCCAACGGAAGGCGCGGTCTTTGTGGATTGAGTGGTACTTTTCATCATCTTGGGCAAGAAAGACCTGGCAGGGCCCAATCCTCTCCAGGCTGTTGGCCACAGCCGAAATCCACGAATACAGTGTGGCTCGCCTTGGCCCCGACCACGTGGTCGTTGAACATGTAGTAACGTGAGGTTCCTCCGCTCTGGCCGGTGACTTCTGTGTATAAGACTTTCGCCCAGTAATGCCGTGGTGACATCAGCCCTGTAAATCGCCTCTTACGACACGCCGGGAAACGTTGGGTCTATTCTATTCAGTGCCCGAACCCACAGGGTACGTCTCAAACCTAAACTTACTGAAATTACTTAGAAAACGTACAGGACGATTATAAGGAAACGTAAGCATACATCAAGTAGACTGCATCACAGCATCTTTATTTTATTTTGTTGTTGCTGTTAAAAGAGTTTCTTGGAGGACAACATAGACGTATTAAATTGAACTGATAAGGCAAATAAACGGTGAAGTTGTCAAGAAATATACTTCGCATTTTTTCATTTGGTTTCTATCTGCGAGAAATTATGCAAGTTGTGATAATAACACAGCCCGTGTCGAATTTTACTACGGCACCGAGTTTAGGACCACTTCAAAACGTGTTGCCTACACTATTGGAAACCTACACCTATACATTTTGAAACTTTTCTAACGGAAGCGAAACAGCTAATGGTGATATGGACGTACCTTTGGTACAAAGGCGAGCGTACGCAGGATACGGTCACAATCTGGAGCAACGGCTGATTCACTGTCCTTGAATACGGGGTACATTAAGTCGGGGCTATCGGAGGCAAAAGCCCCAGGTTTATACAAAAACATGTCCTCCGGGTACTTTGTGTGCACAGGATACACGGCGTTGTATGGACCACCCAGTCTGTAACGCTGAAACAAACTCAGTTGGTCACGACCGGGCTAAAAATAAACAAAAGAACAAATTAGTGAATGAACGATGAAACAGACACTAAATATAGATGGATGATGGATAGATGGACAGATAGATAGATAGACGGAAACTTATAATCTTTATTAAATTTAGACTTTTAATAGCTATTTGCAACAAGTAATGTATATGTTTTTTCCAACTTAAATTAGCTGTAAGATATATCCCTAAAAATTGTATATCCATTACATATTGCAGCTCTTTAATGCCAATATAAAACTTTGGCTAAAGTTTGGGCCTGGTCCCTTTATTAAACATTATCATATTTGTTTTTTCTTCGGATAATTCAAGTTCATTATTCTTCATATACAAATCAACATTGTCAACATTGTCCAATTCATTCTAATACACTTTTTTAATCCGTTTCATTTCATATAAGGAGTTGTTTGTTTTACAGACACATTCCTCCATATTGCAGTATAATCTGTATATTGAACTAGGTTAATTTTATTACTTACATGTTGAGGCAAAACATATGATAAAATATTAAAACTAAAGGTGAAATTAATAGAGCCTTGTGGTATACCCACGTTAGTATTATATGAGGAAGAATAAAAGTTACATACTTTGGCTATTATTTTTCTTCCATGTAAAAAAAAACTTTAAGATATTGAAAAATATTTCCAGAAAGCCCTACATTTTTTGTACTGTATAAAAGTCCAGCATGCCAAACTCGATAATAAGCATTTGTAATATAAAAACGTAGCTAATACATTTTCCTTTCTAGCAAATTGTTTTTTAATTCGTGTTGTTAATTTAACTAAATGATCAACTGTTGACCTACATTTTTAAAAACCGGCTTGATTTTCTGGTATATAATTTTTTTTTTTAACAATAATATAACCTATCCTATCCTATCCCATAACTCGGAGGTGTAGGGGCACCACAGATGATCGTTTAACCAGCGTACTCCATCTTTCCATGTCCTCAGTAACCCTGATTGTTTCGCTCAGTGTCAAACCAGTCCATTCTCGAATGTTGTCCTCCCACCTCTTTTTCGGTCTCGTTCTTCTTCTACCTCATTGCACTGTGCCTAGCAGGATGGTCTTTGCAAGACCTGATGATCTGGTGACGTTGCCATACCATCGAAGATTCCGTTTTTCACCACTGTGAGCAGGTCATCGTGTTGTCCAATGGCTTGTGTGTTGGTCTGTCGGACTTCGTCGTTGGTAATGTGCTGGGTATAGGAAATGCCCAGAAGTCTTCCGTAGCACCTCATCTCCATGCTTTGTATTCTTAGTTGGAGATCTGCTGTGAGGGTCCATGTTTTGCAGGCATATATAGGAAGATGGAGATGACAAGGGAGCGCAGCAGCCTTACCTTGGATTGTAGAATGATGATCCTGTCTTTCCAAATTGGCTTCAACCTCGCCAGGGCAGCAGTTGTTTGTGCGATCCTGGAGAGGACTTCCTGTCGGGACCCATTGTCTGATACAATGGCTCCTAAATATTTGAAGCTATGAATTGTGTTGAGGGATTGGCCTTGGACTTTGATGTCCCTGTTGATGCCATTGGTGTTGTTGGTCATCATTTTGGTCTTCTCTGCACTTATTTCCATTCCATAGGCTCTGGAGGTGGTGTCAAGCCTCTGTACCAGCTGTTCAAGTTCTTGTTCATCTCCAGCCAATCCATCAATGTCATCCGCAAAACGAAGGTTGGAGATTGCTCTTCCCCCTATGCTGACTGTGCCTTCGTGGTCATGCTGACTGTGCCTTCGTGGACATGATGCGCTCTACGAAGATGTTGAAGAGTGTTGGAGAGAGTAGGCATCCCTGACGCACACCGATTGTTGTTCTGAACTAGTTTCCGATGGCGCTGTTGTGGAGGACTGCACTGGTAGTCTTGTCATACAGGCTTTTGATGACTTCAATAATTTTAGGGCTGATGTTGTACACTCTCATGGTTGCCCACAGAGCTGCATGTCAGACTCGGTCAAACGCCTTTTTGAAGTCTACGAACACATAATATAGATGTGGTTGGTGCTGTAGGTATTTCTCGCAGATTATTCTGAGGTTGAAAATCTGTTTAGTGGTACTTCGCCCTGCCCTAAATCCTGCTTGCTCTTCAGTTATGATTTGTTCAGCTTGGGGTTTCAACCTGTTGAGTATTATTTTCAGGAGGACCTTGTTGGGATGGCTGATGAGGCGGTAATTTTCACATTCCTGAAGGTTACCTTTTTTGGGAAGAGTGATGACAATAGACTGGGTCCATTGTGTAGGCCACTCCCCACTCTGCCAGATCTTGTTACAGATAATGGTGAGTGCGTCGATCATCGCTTCTCCTCCTTGAAGCAGTTCCACGGGTATGTTGTCCACTCCCGCTGACTTCCTCTTCGTCAGCGATTGCACTGCTGCCTCAACTTCTTCTCGGAGAATTGGGAGGATTTCTTCTTCTTCTGTGTTCTCTGGACATGCTAGAACTGATGGGTCTCCATTTGGTTTGTGGTTGTAAAGGTCAGAGCAGTACTCTGTCCATCTGTCCAAGACTTCTTGTTCTTCTGTAAGGCATATGCCAGACTTGCTTTGGATCGTGGAGACCTTGGGCTGTTTAACATTTGCCAGCCGCTTCACAGTCTGGTAAGCCTTCTTGCTGTTATTCTTGTTCAGACTGTTCTCTATTTCCTGGCATTAATCTTCTATCCAGTTCTCCTTTGCTGTGCGCATGCCTTTTCGGATTCCATTGTTGATTTTTCGGTAGGCATCAGCTCCCTGTGAGGTGTTTTTTTTTTCTTTTGAATCTCTCTTCGTTTATCACACAGTATAACCTATTCAATATTATTTTATCGAATATTTTTCCAACATGTGATGTAAGTGCAATTAGACGGTAGCTTGAAGATTCACGTATATTTTTTCCTGAGTTTATTGGTGGAATTATTATTGATTGTTTCCAGATATTAGGTAATATATTATTTTCTCAGCATGTATTAATAATAATATTGTGAAAATGTTGATCCCATTTTAGAGGCATGTGCTTTGACAAAGTGTAAGACAGCCCATCTGGACCAACTGCTGATTTTGTTTTGTTACCAAGACAATTTAAAGCATCCGTAACCTCTGCTAACACATTGGAACTTTTCTGTCATGTATATTCCCTGAAAAAGCACTATTTAAGCCTATTTTTGAAGATTCCATTACCTAATATATATTAAAAATAATATAGAAAAACTATATTTTTTTTTAAAAAAATCATTGCATATTCTTTCCAAAAAATTTTTAAAAAAAGAAATACACTTATTCACCTTTTGTAAGAAAATAGCACTCAAGTATCCGTACTGTACGCGAAAATCCAAAATGGTTTTGATATCCAGAATATATTGTATATTCCCCACAAACATGTCAGTTTTGCACTAATGATAAAAAATAAAGTCAGAACATGTATCAAAATGTATATGAATGATTATTGTAGATCAATACACATAAAAATGTTATATTAAAATTGGCTGCCATTTTGGAATTGAGGTAAAAAAAGGTGTCACATGTATCAGAGATGAGAATCCTAAAATGACAAAAAGGAGGAAAAATTCCAAAGTCTGTCGAGTGGCGAAGCCACGAGTGCGCGTACCTGCAAAGCAGGTACGCGATGCTAGGGGGGTCTGGGGGCATGCTCCCCCGGAAAATGTTTGAAAAGATGGTTAAAATCTATGCATTCTCAGCCTTATTTTATGGGGTCAGATCAGTTGTTTTTGTGGTACTAAAATGCTGCTGTTAGCTCTCCACAGTTCAACACATAGGCCTAATGAATTTATTTCAAACATCAGTTAAGCCTTGTATTAAACAAACATTCCTTTTGACTGCAGACAAGAATGGTTTAAATACCAATGACAAGACAAGGCTTTACCAATGCACATAATTACTGTCCAAAACAGAGTTGTACATGTATACATAGAATCAGTATGAAGCCTCACTGACACTCTTACGGTCACACCAAACAATAAAATCATAAATACCTCGATTGACTGTTCAAACAAGGTTTACAATTTCAAAATAATGTCTTGGAAAAACCACAACAAGGAAAGCAGAAATACGGATGGTTTCAGGCAGTAGTTCCTAAAACAGTTCTGATGCTATAATCATATATATATACATTATGAACAACTTCAGCCTTGAAGTCATAGTCAGGCACTGAAGACCCCTTGGGGTCATGAGCAATCTTGCCACTGTAGATTGTTCAAACCTATAAAGGGAACAGTGAAAGCCACAGTTGAAAACCTGTCTTTCCTTTATAGGCAAGACGCTTCACTGCGGCAACAGTACCCCCGTTGGAGTGCCGGGGGTTTTCAGTATAAATAGTATCCCCACTTTATGGAAATTTAGTGCTTTAAATTCCCACTGTCGCTGTCTTCCTCATTTACTCTTTCCTATTCTTGCTCTGTCCTTCACTCTGCTATACTATCTTCTTCTTCGCTAGATCAATGACCTACCTTTTTTCTTGAAAACTCTTCCTGGACAAGACTCCTTGTTTGTGTATGAGGTCTGTTGGATCAGCTTGGGAGTGTTGGACGCTTTCTGCCGGGTGGTCACTAGGGCTTCCTATGAATGTACTATTTAGCACTATAGGCATTTTATATGTATGTGTTTGGTTGATGATTTATAATGATGTTTGTATTCTATTTTGTTTTTGTAACCGGGGTGTTCGCGTAGTTGAGGTCAACCCTCAGCCGTCCCCCGCGTGGGATGTCTTTATTGTAAAGTGACTGGCCGGTGGAGGGCATTCAATTTTCCCACTGGGGTTGTTTCAGCAGATCTTTTATGCGGATCGGGGGTTGTCCGGTCCTGATTTGGCTCGGAAGAGTCCGCTGGACCTAAAGCAACAATAAATCAATCAATAAATCAATCAGGCACTGAAGTCAGGCTGAAGTTTACAATTACGTCATGCACTAGGATTACAGTTCTTTGTGTATACAACATTCTCATGTTTTTTGAAGAATTGTTAAAAGTATAAATAAAAACTGGCAGGTATTAACATGCTATACAGTCTGCACACACACAATTATTGAATGAACTATGTACATGTGCATGTATTTTATAACTGAAGCCATGCAACTATCCAGTTCTTGCTTTCTTGGCTGGTGGCTTTTGACTTCTAATCTCACTTCTCTTCCTCACCAACACCTGAAGTCAGGCAGTCAGAGCTTTCTTATGAGCCAGTCTGGCTTGTTTCTCTGCCTCTGGATTCAACTCCACATTTCTTTCGATCTTTTAGTCCTTCAAACGAATTAAGACTGTTGTGTTCAACTTTTCCTCTAACCACTTAAAAAAGTTCCACTTGTTTTTTACACCCCTTTAGATGTGGGTAGCAAGAGCCTTTTCTCCAGGATTTAGTTTTCGAAGCATTTTACAAGTCGCGTTTTGTTCTAGACAATGGCTGATCAACCACGTGATGTTTTGGCTGTTCCATCGTTCGCACAATGGCAGAAAAACGGGAGGCTTAGATACGCAACGTCACTTCCGTAATGCGATGGCTAGTATCTAAGAGAGCCCCACGTACGTTTACCGACACAAGGAAGAAAGAAATCGGGTTATCTCGGCTTTTTACGGCAGCTTGGTGGATCGACGAAAACGAAGTGAGAGCGACAATCCGCATGGGAATAACGAGTGGGAATAAGCTGCGAGATCGAAAATCAACAACTCACCCTAATCATATACACTAAAATTTTATCACCGGATTTAAACCAATCTCAAAAATGACCCTGGGACTTTCCGAAAGAGCGGATTTCCGCTAAAAAGCGGAAGATTCTCATCTCTGCATGTATCCATGAAAAGTACTCTCACAGCAAAATTTCCGGTTTTACATTTAAAGGGAGGTAACAAACCAATTAGGAATTAATAGTCTTGCTCCCAATTGTACTCTTCTTGTAGTAGTTGGGTTGCTTATAACGTACACTATCGATCTTCCTCAGATGTGCTCCGCTGGCAACCATACAAACGAATTGCGCACCCTATGACGCACGTTGCTGGCAATGAGTTAACGATATCCTCGAATTTATAAATAATGAATTATCTTAATTAGGATCTTTATAATATTCAGAATTTTCTTCATATTTTTGTTTCTAGTTCTTCTTGAGTTAGACTACTACTATTGATTGCACTTGCAAAATTTTTGCATAATTCCTCTGCTTTCTCTTTTGGAGTAGAACATATTTTGTTAGCTATTTTGGGGGGACATGTAGGAAGCTGAATGCCATTTTTCAAGTCATTGACTCTTTTCCATAAATTCCTAACATTACATGAACTTGTTACTTCATTTCTGCAAAACGCTTCCTAGAATTGTTTATTTGCTAATGCTATTATTTTATTACAATTTCTTTTTGCACATTTCATGTGTCTGTGTGCAGAAATAGCAGAAGTTTGTCCAGGTTGAACTTCAGTCTGGTGCACTTTGCTATGTTTACTCTCTTCAAGTGGAGCCAGAAAGACATTATCACGAGAACGTGTTCACTTCCAATGTCTGCTCCTGGAAAAGTGCGTGTCCTTCAAATGGTGACGCTTGATCTGAAGCGTGTCTTGAACATGATGTAGTCAATCTGGTTATGATGTTCCCCACTGGGACTGTGCCATGTCCATCGTCTGGATTTTTTGTGAAGACCAAACGTGTTTGCCAGTATCAGATTGTTGTATCTGGCAAACTCCAAGAGTCTCAGATCTGTGTCATTTGCCTCGTTGTTGCAGTGGGGTCGATATGTGTCTATCCAGTTGTGGTACGCATCTTGGCAAACTTTGGCATTCCTGTCGCCTTGCACTATGACTATGTCTTTCTTCGGCACTTGGTCAAGGACAGCCTGTAGATTTTCATAGGAATCATCCACTTCGCTGTCGCCATAGTCTGATGTTGGGGCATAGGCCTGAATGCAGAGGTGTCTACCCCCAGTCTGACCATTTGTGTACTGGCTGCATGAAAAATGTGTATTTTGTGGAATGTCAGATTTCGCGCAACTCGCAACATTTGATCAAAGAATTATTGTCATGAAAACTGCCACATTCACAAAACATCAATTCATACTAATTCCAGCTCACCATTTTAATCCTCCTGAAACAAAATAATATAGAACTCAACAAGTTATGGTCACAAATGCACACTAATATATTATTTTTTGTGTTGTATTTTACTCCATAACTCCCCAAAAGATCTTAATATTGTCCAATAATTAATTAATATGAATTATGAATATATATAAATGCATAATTATTTTCGTATATTCTTCTGAAACTGGCAAAACGTTTTGTTTTCTGAGCATACTAGAGTGTTCTGCATTTTGTTGTGTAAATACAGTGCCTTTGTATCCACTTTGTATTAATTTTAGACACCTGAGCCACTTTTGGGAAAAACGCGTTTCATTTTTATGTGAGGGTTACCCACTTTAAACAGTTAAATGAGTGCCTTAATATTGACCGATTTTAACAATTTAAATTTTTTTTTTGTCTTCTAAAGGTTCGTAGTGGACACTGGGGTAAAATGGGGTATCGAGGTAAAGTGGGGAAGCAGGACATTGTACCCTTGCAGGGCCCTATCAAGGGCACGTTCTCATTGGTTCGACAGATCACATGACAAGACGCAGTTTACCGTCTATGTTGCTTTCGCGCGCTCTCTCGCTGCCGAGTAAGAGATAAGACATTATTTTTGAATTCTTAGATCTATTTTTCAAATTACACGTTTAGCGTGAAATCTCTGGAGCATGAATGGTTGAAATATTGTTTCTGGCCTCTATTTCTAAGTCGTCTTATTATCTACAAACTGTCATGTTGCATTTAGTTCTCTTGTGACTTATTACGTAGCAAGCACATTTGTTTCATTTGCACTAATTGTGGGGTAAAATGGGGTATAGAGGGTGGGGCAAAACGGGGTGCTCTGAATGCCAGCAATGGGCACACTATTCCTGTGCCGGGCTTGACGAGGATACGGAACTCCCTGTCTTTAAGTGCGAACTGTGTGATGATGATTGACACATCTCTGTTCACTTGTAAAATGCACAGTTATACTTGAAACAAACAGAAACAATCGAAAAGCAACACGTCGTAATTTTCAAATTTATTTTATTTTAGCAACAAAGGTCTTTTTCTATCAGCTTAATTTCATTTTTATGCTTCCCCATAAGCAACACATCGTAATTTTCAATTTTATTTTATTTTAGCAACAAAGGTCTTTTCCTATCAGCTTAATTTCATTTTTATGCTTCCCCATTTCGCCCCAATGTGGTACCCCATTTTGCCCAAGGCATGGGGCAGAATGGGGTGCAATGGGTTATGTACTTTGAAGTTCAATAAATCATTGAAATGACTTGCTACAATCTTTTTGCTTTGCTATAATGTTGTGAGATAACCAAGGTTTGTATTCATGTAAACCAATTATTCTGCGTCTTGTTTTGTGTCATTCTGTTTATGTTTTTGTGTTAAGTACCCCATTTTACCCCGGTGTCCACTACTATGTAATAAAAACAAATTAAAACATCCTGAAACAAAATAAAATGTTCGTCCGTAATACCTAACCTAAGTGTTGCTGAATGTCGTATGCAGAGCAATGCTGAACTCTTTGTTGCAGTGAGCATAATGAACTCCTTTCGAAGATTCGATTATAATCTTCAAAAACGTTCACAGTATTCCCGTAAGAAATGTTGTCGCGCTTTTTGCTTACTTGAACATTAAGGTTTTACGTCTACACCCACCATTGGCGATATGGCAGACGGGGATACCCATCCCAAGGAAAGAGGGGTAGGGACTTGAATCAACACTGAACCACCAAAGCAATCATACTGCTTAAATGGACAATGGCCACATTTTATATCGCCAACCACGGGATTCGAACCTGGGTCATCGGTGTGCCAGGCGAACGCTCTACCAATTGAGCTACGGCGGTGGGACTTGCTTACTTGCAACCCTGCCCCGCTTTTTTTCAGACTCGCTCTCATCGTCACTCTCGTGTAAACGCTTTCGCGACACCATGTTTAGCACATGGGCGGATACAAAGTCTCGCACTACCTCTCACGCACGAGATTTCACTTTTGCACATGCGCTCTAGGGTCAGCAAGTAAAGGAAATAGCAGATCGGAACGCAAACTTGTTTTTTCCAACCTAGTACCAGTCAATCGCCCAAAAAGGCAATCACCGAAGTCGAACGAAGCTCTCCGATGTGTTACGAAATGATGCTTGCATGACTACGACTAGTTGACATTAAAAATGATCGCTGTTGCTTCTAATTCTGTTTGATTTACACAGATTAGAGTTTCGCAACGGTATACTTTTATTTTATTATCGACCATATTTAATAGTTGCGTTCCTTGATTTGCATTTTGTTAGTTCTCAGCAGTAGGCTAATAATAGTATTCCCAATTTCCTGCCTAGAACCAAGTAGACACTGTTATACAGTAACCATAGGCTTAATTTACATTAGACCTGTATTGTTTGTTTTATACGTAAATAAATGTATAAACTATATCTATTTTAATTAATAATATTTAGACCTATACTTTATAATATTTGAATCTTTAAATTTCCGGAGAAGGACGAGTAGGCTAAGCGAATTTTTTTTAATAACTCGAGATCAGAGTTCAAGTAATAGTTATTCATTGCTTACAGGGTCCAGCGGACTTCAAAGAGCCGAATCAGGACCACAAAAGCAAGACAACTCGAGATCAGAGTTAAATTAATAGCTAATTAGTTATTCATTGCTTACAGGGTCCAACGGACTGCAAAGAGCCGAATCAGGACCACAAAATAAAGACCACAACTTCGCTAGTAGTAGTAGTAGTAGTAGTAGTAGTAGTAGTAGTAGTAGTAGTGGTAGTAGTAGTAGTAGTAGTAGTAGTAGTAGTATAGTTATTTAGTTAAATCTTTAATTTATTTATTTGTTTTGTTTGTTTGTTTATTGTTATTATTATTATTATTATTATTATTATTATTATTATTATTATTATTATTATTATTATTATTATTTGTTTATTATTATTTTTTTTTAAATTATTATTATTATTATTCCTACCTTTAAAAAAAGAAAGAAAATAATAGTGTGCTGCTGTGCGTGCTCAATGGTGTAAATATGGTCAGTGACGTTTTGTTTGTTTTTGCTCAAGTTGGGTGTAACCCGAAATATTCAGAAGGTGTTACTGGTTATTTTTTTCTTATAGATTTACCAAAGTTTTCAGATGATTTATGGAAATTTCCGCCTGCCACGCAACATTTTTTTAATACGTGTTTCTCATTAAAATACATATCATTGAAATACATATAACAAATTTACTGTATCAGTTAAAAAGAATAATATTAGTTAAATAAATAATTGCTTTGGTGCTTGCAATAAAAATGTCACTGTTTTTTGAGACCATTATAAAATTGCTTTGCCTTGCTGTGCTGAAGGGACATCAACGTATCCATAGCGCTTTGAAGTTTTGCCATGGTTTTATTGTTGATATAGATGTGAAATCGTTGTATGTGTGCATTATGTGTTATGTATTACTTTTACTCTTTATTACTAATTGTGTCAGTACATTAATCATCATAAAATAATAATAATACTAACTGCTTCAAAATGCGAATCTCGACTTACAGCTTGAAGCTGTGCAGATCGAAATAGAATTAGATCTAGAAGCAACAGCGGGTATTTTTATGCAGGGATGTTTCACCACAGGCTCTGAAGTCTTTTCTTTCGTCTTTGTAAACTCGTGGGCCTCCTACATACGTACGTAGTATAGTATGTAATTGAGGCCTACGAAAGACGAGACTTCCCAGCCTGTGGTTTCACGTAGTCCTGCCAGCATTCGTTTGTAAAACATCGGATAGCTTCGCTCGACTCGGAGAGCTTCGTTCGACTTCGGTAATTGCCTTTTTCGGCGTATGACTGGAACTTGGTTGGAAAAAACAAGTTCGCGATCGGAACATATATAAAATAAGCGCGAAAAAAAAAAAACTTTTTTGGGGGGTACACCACGAAAATGCGTATTTTTAAGGAATTGCTCGTATTGTCGTATTTTATGTTGAAAATTCGTAAAAATACGCGCCAGCACGTACGGTATGCATCTCTGTCCAGGATGATGGTAATGTTGAAAGGGGCTGCTCTCAGACGGATGGTAGCGAGTCTACTGGGGACTGGGTGGCAACCCATGACAGTGGCTAGAATGTCCTTGTGAACTAAGAATCCAACGCCGTGTTCGTGCCTGTCATCTCTCCCACGGAAATAAAGCTTGTGGCCTTTGTCGGTCGTTGTTTCACCTATGCCTTTTTAGCGCAGTTCGCTGATACCTAAAATGTTCCATCGATAGTGATCCAGCTCGAGGGCCAGTTCTTCTAATTCCCCCCACCCCCCCCCACCCCTCTCGCAGTCCTGACAATCCAGGTTCCTATGACGATGTTGTCTCTCGTGCGGATCTTGCTAAGTTGTCCAACAGTAACATACTATATCACCTCAGTAGGTGGCCAACGGAAGGCACGGTCCTTGGTGAACCTGGCGACGACTGAACCGGTATGAAATGAGTGGTTCTTTTTATCATTTTTCATTCGTCTTTGACAATAAAGACCTGGCAGAGCCCTATCCTCTCCAGGCTTTTAGCCACTGCCAAAGACCACGAGTACAGTGCGCCCCGAGCACGTTGTCGTTGAACCTATTCACACTTTTCTGCTATCCTATGCACCAACGGGAATCCCCTCAATGAAACATACTTCCGGTTTCTTTCTCCGCGTGTTTTAGTGAGTTATTTCCAAATATTCAAGAATAATAAAATGTGTCACTGGCCACCAGTATCGTACCCTCACATATTTTTTTTTTTGGCTGCAGTTTATTATCCCTTTCTATCGCCAGTGGCGCGCCTAAACCCTACCTACCTAACATTATTTGTGAATTTTTGAAAAATATTCGGAAAAACATAACGCCCAGATGCTGGCTCAAACCCACACCTGTCAGGCGCCATTGGTTTCTGGCTTGTGGACAAGGCAAGTTAGTCCCGCCTTAGCCCACTTGGCCACAACGCTCGCCTAACATAGTCAACTACTTCGTGTTTTGTGAAGGTTGCGACGGCGTAGCTATGGAAAACTACAAGAGTCTTCAGGTCCTGTTTCACTTTCTGTCGATGATCGACGCACCTCCGAAGTCGCCACAAATACAGGCCTTTACGATTGTTTTTTGCATCCTTTCACTGAGCATGTACTTCCTCCACCGTTTTTATACTTATCCCACTCGTTTTCTGGCTCTAACAATCGTCGTTTTCGGCAATTTGCCATATTTAAAAGTCACGCATCAAGCTTTGATAAAAGCAAAACAAGCCATACCGGAACTTGGTTTCATTTTAACCTCGTTTTAATTTATAATGGCGATACCCACGAGTTTTTATGAGAGGTGCCGGAAAGTTGTGAATAGGGCATGCAGCTCTGTGGGCAACCATGAGAGTATAAAGCATCAGCCCTAACATTATTGAAGTCATCAAAATCCTGTATGACAAAGCTACCAGTGCAGTCCTCCACAAAAGCGCCATCGGGAACTGGTTCAGAACAACAATCGGCGTGCGTCAAGGATGCTTATTGAAGTTATTCTCTCGTGGCGCAGTGGATTAGTCGCCGGTTTCCTATGCCGAAGGTCGCGGGTTCGATTCCCACAAGGAGCGAACGTATATGACTTAAATACGAGACTATTGAGGTCACCGAGGGTTTTCTCCGGGCACTCCGGTTTCCTCCCTACCTTCAATAATGGTACTGGACGCAGTCAATATAAAAATTTCAAAATAAAAATTCGATTTTCCTTCCGTCTTCCAATAGCGATTTCCATGCCTGTACACCACCTGTTTGAGTGATGGATGTTTATTTGTAGTGTGTGTGTGAGGAAGGGGGGGGGGTGAGACAGGTGAGCGTGTGTGCTGGTACAGATCGCCGCGCTTTGAGCTTGATTGATTTGGGGAAAGGCGCGTATATAGCTTCCAGTATTATTATTATTATTATTATTATTATTATTATTATTATTATTATTATTATTATTATTATTATTATTATTATTATTACAACACTCTTCAACATCTTCCTAGAGCGCATCATGTCAGATGCCCTTGCAGATCATGAGGGCACAGTATGCATAGGGCTAGAGCAATCTCCAACATCCGTTTTGCGGATGACATTAATGGATTGGCTGGAGAGCAACAAGAACTTAAACAGCTGGTACAGAGGCTTGACACCACCTCCAGAGCCTATGGAATGGAAATAAGTGCAGAGAAGAACAAAATGATGACCAACAACACCAATGGCATCAACAGGGACATCAAAGTCCAAGTAAAATTCCTCAACACAGTGAATAGCTTCAAATATTTAGGAGCCATTGTATCAGACAATGTGTCCCGACAGGAAATCCTCTCCAGGATTGCACAAAAAAACTGCTGCCCTGACAAGGTTAAAGCCCATTTGGAAAGACAGGACCATCAATTTTACACTCCAAGGTAAGGCTGCTGCGCTCCATTGTCATCTCCATTTTCCTATACGCTTGCGAAACATGGACCCTCACAGCAGACCTACAACGAAGAATACAAAGCATGGAGATGAGATGCTACAGAAGACTTCTGGGCATTTCCTATACACAGCACGTCACCGACGACGACGTCCGACAGACCATCACACAAGTCATTGGACAACACGATGACATGTTCATAGTGGTGAAGAAGCGGAAACTCGGTTGGTATGGCCACGTCACCAGAGCATCAGGCTTTGCAAAGACCATCCTGCAAGGTACGGTACGGTACGGTACAAGGAGGCAGAAAAAGAGGGAGGCATCAAAAGAGGTGGGAGGACAACATTCGAGAATTGACTGGCTTGACACTGAGCGAAGCAATGAGGGTTGCTGAGGACAGAGAAAGATGAAGAACGCTGGTTAAACGATCATCTGCGGTGCTTCAACGACTTTTTAGTTACGGGACAGGGTAGGATAGGAGAGTGTAAAGAAACAGATCTACATTTTAACCAACACTTAAATGTATTATTTTTATCTTCACCTGCATCTGCACATGCTTAATTCCACCAAATATTACCACGGTGTTGTTTTTCTTAAAAGAGCCTGTTTTAATAGTTTATTAGCTGCAGAAAGTATTGTTTTTGGAGAAACTGTATACATTTCATTAATATCATCTTTTGTTAAAAAAATTATGTTCAGATTTCAATAATTGCATTGATAATGATTCCAGTCTGCGCGAGTATATACTTTGAATTTTATCATTTTCTATTTGTATATCTGGTTTTTCATTTATTGTAGTCTAAACTGGGAGATAATCACTTCCTAACGAACCAGATTCTACTTCCCAGATGCTACCTAAAGCCAAATCATGTGATACCAATGCTACATCAGGAATCCTTGTTATGTTACCATCATTTAATAAAACAAGACCAGAGTTTATAATATTTTCAATAAAACGATTACTAGAATGATACTGGCATCCTGTATCCCACAGATTAATGAGCATTAAAATCACCGACTATAATCCACTTCTTAAGTATGTCAACTGATCGTAACCACTCAGTGTTATTATTATTATTTGGTCCCAAAGGATAATAGATAGACGTAATATTAATTAGGTCTTGTAATGGTCTGGAGTTAAAAAAAGAGGAAATAGGGGGGGGGGGGCCAAGGGCGCATGCGTGAACATCTGGAAATCTTTTTTTTTGGGGGAAACGAAAGTCAGAATATATTATAAATTAGTCATCGTATTCGGTACTTCGCCATATTCTAAAAGGCTCAAGCTAAGCGTGCATTCTGCAAAACCCCGGTTGCAAAGTAACACGAGAGAAGAGATGTAAAAAAAAGAGGAACACTGCGCTTTAAAAATAAAATTATTATTATTATTATTATTATTATTATTATTATTATTATTATTATTATTATTATTATTATTATTATTATTATTATTATTATTGTTATTATCAAAATCATCATCATCACCATCATCATCATCGTTATTGTTATTATTATTATTATTATTATTATTATTATTATTATTATTATTATTATTATTATTATTATAGAAATAGTGTCATTGCAGTTAAAAAGACTTGTTCAACCCTCTCAACATTGTACAACTGTACTCACACTTTCCTTTGCACCCGATTGTAAAGTAATGTAAGTCATTAGGGATCCCTATCCTATCCTGTCCCATAACCCGAAGGTCGTAGGGGCACCACAGATGATCGCTTAACCAGCATACTCCATCTTTCTCTGTCCTCAGCAGCCCTCATGGCTTCGCTCAGTGTCAAACCAGTCCATTCTCGAATGTTGTCCTCCCACCTCTTTTTCGGTCTCCCCCTTCTTCTACCTCCTTGCACTGTGCCTTGCAGAATGGTCTTTGCAAGGCCTGATGATCTGGTGACGTGGCCATACCATCGGAGTTTCCGTTTCTTCACCACTGTGAGCAGGTCATCGTGTTGTCCAATGGCTTGTGTGATGGTCTGTCGGACTTCAACGTTGGTGATGTGTTGGGTATAGGAAATGCACAGAAGTCTTCTGTAGCACCTCATCTCCATGCTTTGTATTCTTCGTTGGAGATCTGCTGTGAGGGTCCATGCTTCGCAAGCATATAGGAAGATGGAGATGACCAGAGATCGCAGCAGTCTTACTTTGGAATGTAGACTGATGGTTCTGTCTTTCCAAATGGGCTTCAACCTTGTCAGGGCAGCAGTTGTTTGTGCGATCCTGGAGAGGACTTCCTGTCGAGACCCATTGTCTGACACAATGGCTCCTAAATATTTGAAGCTGTGCACTGTGTTGAGGGATTGGCCTTGTACTTTGATGTCCGTGTTGATGCCATTGGTGTTGTTGGTCATCATTTTGGTCTTCTCTGCACTTATTTCCATTCCATAAGCTCTGGAGGTGGTGTCAAGCCTCTGTACAAGCTGTTCAAGTTCTTGTTCCTCTCCAGCCAATCCATCAATATCATCCGCAAAACGAAGATTGGAGATTGCTCTGCCCCCTATGCTGACTGTGCCTTCGTGATCTGCAAGAGCATCTGACATGATGCGCTCTAGGAAGATGTTGAAGAGTGTTGGAGAGAGTAGGCATCCTTGACGCACACCGATTGTTGTTCTGAACCAGTTCCCGATGACGCTGTTATGGAGGACTGCACTGGTAGCCTTGTCATACAGGCTTTTGATGACTTCTATGATTTTAGGGCTGATGTTGTACACTTTCATGGTTGCCCATAGAGCTGCATGCCAGACTCGGTCAAATGCCTTCTTGAAGTCTATGAACACATGATATAGATGTTGTTGGTGCTGTAGGTATTTCTCACAGATTATTCTGAGGTTGAAAATCTGTTCAGTGGTACTTCGCCCTGCCATGAATCCTGCTTGTTCTTCAGCTATGATTTGTTCAGCTTGTGGTTTCAACCTGTTGAGTATTATTTTCAGGAGGACCTTGCTGGGATGGCTGATGAGGCTGATGGTGCGGTAGTTTTCACACTCCTGAAGGTTACCTTTTTTAGGAAGAGTGATGACAAGCGACTGGGTCCATGGTGTAGGCCATTCCCCACTCTGCCAGATCTTGTTACAGATAGTGGTGAGAGCATCAGTCATCGCTTCTCCTCCTGCTTGTAGCAGTTCCGCTGGTATGTTGTCCACTCCCGCTGACTTCCCTTTCTTCAGCGATTGCACTGCTGCCTCAACTTCTTCCCGGAGAATTGGGTGGATTTCTTCTTCTTCTCTGCTCTCGGGACATGCTAGAACTGATGGGTCTCCATTTGGTGTATGGTTGTAAAGGTCAGAGCAGTACTCTGTCCATCTGTCCAAGACTTCTTGTTCTTCTGTAAGGCAAATGCCAGACTTGCTTTGGATAGTGGAGACTTTGGGCTGTTTAACACTTGTCAGCCGCTTCACAGTCTGGTAGGCCTTCTTGCTGTTGTTCTTGTTCAGATTGTTCTCTATTTCCTGGCATTGATCTTCTATCCAGTTCTCCTTTGCTGTGCGCATGCCTTTTCGGATGTCATTGTTGATTTTTCGGTAGACATCAGCTCCCTGTGAGGTGTTCTTTTTCTTTTTTAACTCTCTTCGTTTATCACACAGATCAAAAGTTCAGGTGTGATCCACGGCTTCTTCTTTGGTCGGTGCTTGCCAAGGATCTCAGTGGCGGCATCTGTTACAGCTGAGTTGAAGGTATTGGTCATGGTGTTGACATCTACTTCGCCTGCCCCCAAAATAAGCAGTGGTGCAAATTTCCCTCCAATTGTGGCCTGAAATATTTTTGCCACCTCCGGGTCTTGCAGTTTGTCCAGGTCGAACTTCAGCCTAGTGCACTTTGCTGTATTTACTCTCTTCAAATGGAGCCGGAAAGACATCATCACGAGATCGTGGTCACTTCCAATGTCTGCTCCTGGAAAAGTGCGTGTCCTGCCAATGTTGATGCTTGATCTGAAGCGTTTCTTGACCATGATGTAGTCGATCTGGTTGTGATGTTCCCCGCCGGGACTGTGCCATGTCCATCGTCTGGATTTTTTGTGGAGACCAAGCGTGTTTGCCAGTACCAGATTGTTGTATCTGGCAAACTCCAGTAGCCTCAGACCCCTGTCATTTGTCTCGTTGTTGCAGTGGGGTCCGCATGTGTCTCCCCAGTTGCGGTGCGCATCTTGGCCAACCTTGGCATTCCAGTCGCCTTGCACTATGACTATGTCCTTCTCGGCACTTGGTCAAGGACCGCCTGTATATTTTCATAAAAATCCTCCACTTCGCTGTCTTCATAGTCTGATGTTGGGGCATAGGCCTGGATGATGGTAATGTTGAAAGGGGTTGCTCTCAGACGGATGGTAATGAGTCTACTGGAGACTGGGCGGCAACCCATGACAGTGGCTAGAATGTTCTTGTGGACCAAGAATCCAACGCCGTGTTCGTGCCTGTCATCTCTACCGCTGAAATAGAGCTTGTGGCCTTTGTCAGTCGTTGTTTCACCTAGGCCTTTCCAGCGCAGTTCGCTGATACCTAGAACGTTCCATCGATAGTGGTCCAGCTCGTGGGCCAGTTCTTCTAATTTTCCTTCCGCAGTTAGGGTCCTGACGTTCCAGGTTCCTATGACGATGTTGTTTCTCGTGCGGATCTTGCTATATTGTCCATCAGTAGCATACTTAACACCTCCGTCCTGGTGGCCAACGGAAGGCGCGGTCCTTGTGCCGGGTGACGGCCCGGGCGACGACCGATCCGGTATGGAATTAGTGGATTGTGTCATCATGTAGTGTGTCTTGGGCAAAAAAGACCTGGCAGGGCCCAATCCTCTCCAGGCTGTTGGCCACAGCCGAAATCCACGAATACAGTGTGGCTCGCCTTGGCCCTGAGCACGTGGTCGTTGAACCTGTAGTAACGTGAGGTTCCTCCGCCCTGGCCGGTGACTTCTGTGTAGAAGACTTTCGCCCAGTGATGCCGTGCTAACATCACCCCTGTTAGTCGCCTCTTACGACACGCCGGGAAACGTTGGGTCTATTCTATTTGCCCGAACCCACAGAGCTAGGGAACATTTGAAAATAACGACGCGTCGAATGTAAACAATCGATAAGTACTGGCTCGGTGCACCAACAATCGAAACAATATTGGCAAGGTTTAGTTTCTTAAATTTGTTAAAATGCGTGTGGCGTGCTTGTTAAAATGCATGGCGACCTTGACCTTTGAGAAAGTTAAGTGCAAATATGAATTCCATAAAAGGTTGGGAAGTTGTTAAAGTAAAAATCAAAATTAAACTCGGTAACGTCGTTTTTGAGATTATACAAAAAAAACAACAACGTGTTTGTAACAGAAAAGCCACATCTAGATCAACAGACCGACCGACTGACCAACCGCCGAACCAACACTGAATGAATTGCCATGGGTTGAAATATTTGAATACACTAAATTCTCAGTATATGTCCAGCCTTTTTTTTTTTTTTTTTTTCATTTTTGTTTTTAGGTGCACAGCAAAAGAATGACCCATCGCGACCTTGACCTTTGCGGTAGAGCAAAATAATACGGTTCCATAGGAGGCCGACTACTATTACTAACCTAGGTAATGTTCCGAAGTCTGGGGAGTTCGGGAAAATTCTGGTGGTTCTTGAGATATTGCGGGGCAAGTATCGACGGAACCGACAAACGGAGAGACCGACCAACTGACATTGGAGTAGTTCTCATTCCAGACTATTTTAAGGTATTTCCAGTTAAGTCTGGAAATACAGGAAAAGAATGACTTTAGTCATTGTTTATAGTCCAGCGGACTGCAAAGAGCCGAATCAGGGCCACAATTTGGCTGAAAGAAGGATCACCCCTGATCCGTACAAAGGTCTGCTGAAACAACTCTAATGGTAACACTGGTGGCACTCCACAACCCAGTCACTTTACAACAAAGGCAATTTATCGAACCTCTCCTTCCTCCCATTTACAAAAACAAAATAGAATATAAACATCGTTATCAAATATTAACAAAACATACACATATAAAATGCCTACATTGCTAAATAACATTACCAGAGAGCGTCCAATTTCCCAAGCTGACCCAACAGACCCCATACACCAATGGTGTGTTCTGGGAGAAATTTCAAGAAAAAAGATAGGTGACTGGTCTAGCGAAGAAGACAGTATATTGGTAAAACAGATTAGGAACGAGAAAGAACAAAAGAGAATGACAGCACTAAAAGCACTAAATTTCCACAAAGTGGGGATACTATTTATACAGAAACTGGGTGTATGCTGTTGGTGCCACCAGTATTGGTGTTGGCAGTGTGGTGATGGTGTTGGTAGTGGTGACGATGACGGCTGTTTGGCGAAGTATTTATTCTAAGGGATTTGGTGGTTTTAGGGGGTTAAGGTAATGACTAATTTAAATGAAACTGGGGAGTAAAATAATTGCTGCTGCAGTTGCTGGCGTTGCTGGTAGTGCTGCTGCTGATCATGGCGATTATGATGATAGCTGAACTTGATGAGGAACGAAGCCAAAAACAAGCGGAATAATCAGATGTGCGGTTGCGTACCCGTAAACTGAAGTAAGATGCAAGTGTCTTTTCATCCTTTACAGTCACGTAGTACAAGATTAAGCACAGCACAGCTATGTAGATGAGAGTAAGCAGTTTCTGGAACCTCGAGACACGACGCAAACTTCTTGCTGCACAGCATACACAACAAAGTACAGTATTGATTAGCCATACATCTGGCCACACATCGTACATAACAAAGTATTGATTAGACATTGATCATACCTATGTATCAAACCAAAAACTTCCGACTTTGTATGGGTATGACTGGGGCGGTTTGAACTTACAAAGAAGGAATCTTAGTAACTCTTAGACAATAGTTTAAACGCAAGAATACAATCAATAATTGATGTATTCTAACGCCATTTTAGATTTAAACTTACGTATAACATGTTCTGGATCTGGATCTAGATCCGATCTATGGTAGAGGATGACGGATCATCCTTATCGTATGAACCATTTTGAATATAATTACAACTATGGGAGTGCGCTGTGTATGTAGTATCACTGTGGTAATATGTAGCGTAGACATCTTTTATAGCCCTTTACAAACGGCTAGCGCAAAGACGGCGTCATTTTTAGATCTGGCAGAAAATGGCCGTTTCGTAGACCCATCAGTTCTAGCATGTCCCGAGAACAGAGAAGAAGAAGAAATCCTCCCAATTCTCCGAGAAGAAGTTGAGGCAGCAGTGCATTTCGCCGAAGAAAGGGAAGTCGGCGGGAGTGGACAACATACCCGCGGAACTGCTTCAAGCAGGAGGAGAAGCGATGATTGACGCCATCATCATTATCTGTAACAAGACCTGGCAGAGTGGGGAGTGGTCTACACAATGGACCCAGCTAGTCGCTTGTCATCACTCTTCCCAAAACAGGTAACCTTCGGGAGTGTGAAAATTACCGCACCATCAGCCTCATCAGCCATCCCAGCAAGGTCCTCCTGAAAATAATACTCAACAGGTTGAAACCCCAAGCTGAACAAATCATAGCTGAAGAACAAGCAGGATTCAGGGCAGGGCGAAGTACCACTGAACAGATTTTCAAACTCAGAATAATCTGCGAGAAATTCCTACAGCACCAACAACATCTATATCATATGTTTGTAGACTTCAAGAAAGAGTTTGACCGAGTCTGGCATGCAGCTCTGTGGGCAACCATGACAGTGTATAACATCAGCCCTAAAATTATTGAAGTCATCAAAAGCCTGTATGACAAGGCTACCAATGCAGTCCTCCATAACAGCGCCATCGGAAACTAGTTCAGAACAACAATCGATGTGCGTCAAGGATGCCTAATCTCTCCAAAACTCTTCAACATATTCCTAGAGCGCATCATGTCAGATGCCCTTGCAGATCACGAAGGCACGGTCAGCATAGGGGTTAGAGCAATCTCCAATCACCGTTTTGCGGATGACATTGATGGATTGGCTGGAACGGAACAAGAACTTGAACAGCTGGTACAGAGGCCTGACACCACCTTCAGAGCCTATGGAATGGAAATAAGTGCAGAAAAGACCAAAAATGATGACCAACAACACCAATGGCATCAACACGGACATCAAAGTCCAAGGCCAATCCCTCAACACAGTGCATAGCTTCAAATATTTAGGATCCAGTGTATCAGACAATGTGTCCAGACAGGAAGTCCTTTCCAGGATCGCACAAACAACTGCTGCCATGACAAGGTTGAAGCCCATTTAGAAAGACAGGACCATTAGTCTACATTCCAAGGTAAGACTGCTGCGCTCCCTTGTCATCTCCATCTTCTTATAGGCTTGCGAAACATGGACCCTCACAGCAAATCTACAACGAAGAATACAAAGCATTGAGATGAGGTGCTACAGAAGACTTCTGGGCATTTCATATACCCAGCACATCACCAACGACTTAGTCCGACAGACCATCACACACAAGGCATTGGGCAACACGACGACCTGCTAACAGTGGTGAAGAAACGGAAACTCCGATGGTATGGCCACGTCACCATATCATCAGGCCTTGCAAAAACCATCCTGCAAGGCACAGTGCAAGGAGGTAGAAGAAGAACGAGACCGAAAAAGAGGGGGGAGGACAACATTCGAGAATGGACTGGTTTGACACTGAGCGAAGCCATCAGGGTTGCTGAGGACAGAGAAAGATGGAATACGCTGGTTAAACGATCATCTGTGGTTCCCCTACGACCTCCGAGTTACGGGATAGGATAGGATAGGAATAGGATAGGATAGAAAATGGCAGGCATATCTTTTCTTTTTGGCACCCCTGACTTTCACAGTATAGTAAAGTTTGCTTTTTCTGAAAACTCAGATTGTTTTTATAATGCGTCAGAATTTTTTGTTTTGTTTTGTTTTGTTTGTTTTGTTTAATGTTTTTGTATAAATAGTTTATATGTTTACACACTAATAAGTTTTAAATTCTCATATTTATCTGTTCTTACGTTAACCCGTTTTACTGCTTAATTGAAATATCTTCCATTATGAAAATATGTCCATGTGTTTGAAGATCATTAATAATGTATAAATATGTATGTGTGTGTAAAAGAAGAACGAATGGACATGTTTAATTGACAGACAATGTAATTTCCATGCTTTTGGATTAATAAAGTAATATCTTATCTTATCTTATCTTATCTTATCTTATCTTATCTTATCTTATAAAGCAATGAATCCGAATTTTGTGAAAATGTAAAGTTGTTACCGTCTTCCTTCTAACTTCCGAAACACTCAAAACGAAAGAAAAGCGTGGCTCATAACCCCCGTCATTAGCACTGTGGCTATTACTGCTTTCCAAAGGCAACTCGAAGAAGTTACGTTCTTTTTATTCACATACAAGAAGGGCAAAGCCATAAGACGCACGTACTCCTTATGGAAATCGCAATATTTAACATGAAAATGAGTGTCCAGGAAAATGAATGAAATGGTGGCATTAAAGTAGGCCTACAAAGTAATACCGACTTTGATCTTCTATGTTTTTGATCATTGAGATGACAGGACCTCAAATACCACTCATGCACTATCAAATAAAGTACAGCAAAAAGATGTATGAGGCCAAAAAAACTGACCTTGGCTTTCATTGACCTTGACCTTGGCATGACCTTGACCCTCACGTGATTTCTTATGCACGTCTCTGATCAAATAACCCAAAAAGTTGTTGCCTACTAAAATAACAGCCAGGCCACTGTCTACTTTTACTCTAATTTTGTATATTTTTGCAAGGCCTAAAATGACCTTGACCTTCTGGCTTCAAGATCAACGCACAAAACGATATATATATGAAAGATCAATCTATCATCTTTAAAATACAAGTTTGGACGACTTGTTGGAATGTGTCACATTGATATTTACCTATCGAGCGTTTTGTGGCCGCGGTGAGCGGGACTACCTTGATTGTCTACAGGCTAGACCAATGGCGAGAATGTCGGATCGAGGTCTGGGCATGGAATATATAATTTTTATGGGCAGTATATTTTGTGCTTCCTGATACTTTTTTTATTGTTTTGTTTCATCGAAATATTTGTTTGAGCAACAGGCGTGTTGTGAAATGTTAAAAGAAATACCAGGAATTTTTCATCAGACAATAAAAAAGCATGATAAAGAATATTAAATTTTATTAAACTAGAAAAAAAAAAAATTGGGGTGAATTCGTCTTTTTAACGAAAAAAAACATGTGTGACCTGTGACTTTGACCTTGAAGTGAATGAAGTCATTTATTTACCGACTTTATTTAAAGAATGGGAAACACCATCAGACGGACGGACCGACACTTTTATATCATCTTTGGACTATTTAGGACTCATCTCGCACAGATTTTGTAAAAAACTGGACTTTTGGTGATCTTTTATGTTTTTGGTTATATGATGGGGGGATATAACAAAATGGAAAAAAAAGGTGATTTTCTACATAGACTCACATTGCTATGCTCGTTAGTCAAAAAATCAGTACAGCAAGAGAATTCTAGAGAACGATTTCTAGTCGTGCACTGTCACAATAAAACACTGAAAAATAGATCGGAACCGTCAAAATTGATCGCCGTATTTGGATTGGAAGAACGAATTAAGTTATTTCATAGATCTACAATACAATGATTAACCGGTTTCGTTCTTAACAGTAAATCCGAGACGATTCTCGTCGGGGGACCCTTCGTCTTTTTGGTACAAACAGACAGGGCGATAGAAGGTCCGGTCGTCTCCCAACGACCCAAGGGTTAACCAATTTTGTACATGAGATATAAAAACAGTCTAGAGAGCTATACGTGATCTATAACTATACTAGCTATTGTTGTTGTTGTTGTTTGTAGATTGTACACGACACTTTCGCTATAGGTGGTCTACTGGACCGATTTATACTGACAAGCGGGCCAGTTGTTGGTAAAGGGAAAAAATAATATGATAAGTGGTCCGGTTAAATACTGTGACGTAGATGCTCAACTAACGACTTTTAAAGTGTAAGCAGACGAAAGGAATTAGGCCTACTTCGTGTTTGTTTAAAAAAACTACGACCTCCAAGCAATATATTGTAGGCCTAAAACCGACCATTATGTAAATCTATAACTTCCAGGTCACGCCAAATTTCACTAGTTTTTTTTTTTATATAACATTCGTAATGATCATTTAGATTTCCCTTGAAAATTTTGATGGAAAACAGAAGGAGAAGAGTTCTGTGTTTTTTATTTCACCTTCGATTACGTACGAGGTCGGGGCTGGGGACAGGGAAAGAACTGCAGACATGGAATAGATTTTGCAATTGAAGGTAGGCTACGTACAAAAAAGTTTTCAAAAAGAACCATTGGACACTGCTCCATTGACACTTCCTTAGTTTTTGCGTAGTAGGTCCTACTTTTGATTTCAGTGAATTAAAAACATGAACACAAAGAAAGTGTTAAAAAAAAAATGTATCCATGGTTATAAAAAGAAGACTTAAAAAAAAAAAATTCGGTTATTTAAGATTGAAAAAATAAATGAATGAATGAAATTATTGAAAAATTGCATTCAAATTAATCACTTTTACTGTATTTGTAGAAAAAACAACCAACAATAATAATAATAATAATAATAATATAATTATTTTTAAAAAATAATAAATATAATATAAATTGGAATGCGAAAAACATTTATGAGGACGAAGAGCCGTTGGTAAAGGGTGGCAAGAATTTCATCCACTCCGGTTAAGAGATGTCTGTGACACGACTTCTAAAGAAAACTTAAAAAATGTGCTTTCCAGAACTCGTTTATGATTAGAGTGCTTTTCAAATAAACGCACTCAGTCGTAGTAGTATAGTATTAAAGTAGAAGTATAAGTTGTAGTAGTGTATAGTAGTTATAATTCTATCAGCATTGTAATAATATAGTAGCAAGAAACAGCAGCCTCAAAAATAGTGGAACAGTAGTAGAAGGTTATGTTTCCTTTTTTTCACATTGTAGCGTTTATTTCAACATACGTAGATGTCGGGGTTGAAACGTCCAAGAACTGGAACTTGGTTTTTTGCGTCCCAGTTAGGTCCATGACAACTTTGACAATGGGCATTAAACAGACCATGAAAAAAAAAAAAAAAAGAAAAAAAGAAAAAAAAAAAAAAAAAAAAAAAAAATAAAAAAAATGAATGAAAAAAAAATAAAAAAAAAAAAAAAAAAAAATAATAAACAACAATAATAATAATAATAATAATAATAATAATAATAATAAAATAATAATAATAATAATAATAATAATAAAAAAAAAACAAAAAGAGTAAAAAAAAAAAAAGAAAAAAAAAAAAAAAAAAAAAAAAAAACAATAGAGAAATATAGTAGTAGTAGTAGTAGTAGTAGTAGTAGTAGTAGTAGTAGTAGTAGTAGTAACTTCATCAAAATAATAATAAAAAAAAAAACCAACAAAAACTAACAAGTAGTAGAAGATTTTAAACTCTAACTCTTAGAAAAAGATCTAAAAAGACAAAAAACATTGAGGTGAAAAGAGACCTATAGTGCTTGCTGGGAGTATTTGTGTAGCCGCCACTCATCGCTCTAGGACGTGAGCGTCGGGATCTTTAAAATCCGTGGGATGGAATGCGTGCGTGCACATGCTAGACCTCAGTTTATACTCTCATCCGCTAATCTACTACTAGTAGTAACACCCCCCTTTCCCTCTCACCACACAGACAAAGCTAAATATCATTTGAAATATTTGAGTTCTCATGACCCTCAATTAGCTCCTTTCAAACTACAAGGTCACTCAAAAGACCTACAATAATAGCCCTTAGCGACACACTGGAAAATAGGTACTAACTTGATCAGTGTATTAACATATTTAAACAGCTAACATAATTATATGAGCCTATCTATACCAATCCCAGGAATATTAGATCTATGTTTCCCCCAGGTCAGTCATAATCATATGTGTGAGAGGGGAGAAGGAGGAGAAGGATATATCTGAAGGAACAAAGGCCTGGGGAATAGGTGGGTTGGAACTTAGATCCAGGAGAGAATATATTTGGAGGAACATGGACCTGGGGAATATAGATCTGGTGGGACAAAGACCTGGCGGAACACTGATCCTGTGCTGGGAAACATAGACTTGGGGGAACATAGGAACTTAAGGAACAAACCTGGGAAAACGTAGACATGCTCCCATTCTAGATAGCTGCTGCCAAGACCTACTCTCATTATAACGTGTGAACCCGTATGAGGTAGTGAGCGTTAAACTGGATAAGATAGTCATTAATTTTGTTTTCTGATACTCTGTTTGCAACCCTTCCATTGTTAAAAACTGCTGTTGAACAAACAACGAAGTCCGACAGACCATCACACAAGCCATTGGACAACATGATGACATGCTCACAGTGGTAAAGAAACGGAAACTCGGATGATATGGCCACGTCACCAGAGCACCAGGCCTTGCAAAAAACCATCCTGCAAGGCACGGTGCAAGGAGGCAGCAGAAGAGGGAGACAGGAGGACAAAATTCGAGAATGGACTAGATTGACACTGAACGAAGCCAGGAGGGTTGCTGAGGACAGAGAGAGATGGAGTGCGCTGTTTGAACGATCATTTGTGGGGCCCCAACGACCTTTGAGCTACGGGATAGGATAGGATAGGATAGGCTGAAGGGAAATCACTCACCGGGGAAACATGGCTCATTTGCATAAAGATTTCGTCGTCTGCTTCCAGCCCTCGCCGACCTTGTTGAGGAAACTGTAGAGTGATAAACACATGACAAAGACGCTATTTGGTTATATAGGCTCTTCTCGGTTACTGGCGCACGGCGGAGTGGTTAGTCACGTGCTACTGATTGGAAAAGATAATGCACAAAGCAGCACTTTTGAGGGGTGACGTTCAGCCGTGGAGGGACTTCAACCACTGCACAACAATCACCCGATCCAATCTACCCGGCTCTCTTGAGTACCGGGGAATTGCAAACCAGCGAGGGAGAGGAGATGGCATCGTCCTTACAAATTTGGCCTCGAGAAAAGGAATGACGCTAACGCTTCACTCTCTTTTGGTCAAAAGATGACGGGGAAAAACGTAACTTTTCCCCACCTATTTTGTAGCTTTATTACCGATGGTCCGCCCCTTCATCGAGTGTAGTTCGATAACACGCTAGCAAAATGGGGTGACCGGCACAGGAAATTTTCAATGCACTCCATTATTATTATTTCTTAAAATGGCTTGGGTGGGGTCTCTGGTACTGGCATTAAGTTTGATTTCCGATGTCTGCAGTCACTGCTTTCAGGTTAGATCTGTTCTAAATCTCCGTTCTCATTATGTAAAAGTTTTGAAATGTAGAAGTTTGTTCATACAATGACCTAACTATTCTCCAGCCGAAAACAGAATTTGAAAGTCCAGTCAGACTATGCAACCAACTTAACCGTTTTTATTTTCGATGTTGGTTACAACTGAAGGAAGAATAGCCTACGTACGTCCTGTTACTTTTTGCATTAATCGATACATCAATTAAACCGTTTAATTTAAAAGCATTCTTAATAATTATGTTGACATGCCCGCTGAACTTGGTTATAACTATCTTCAAGGGAAAACAACTACACAACGAAAGAGAAATTGGGAGAGAAAAAACAAAGGGAGAGAACTTTTGTCACCATAGGACTTAATTTTTAGTCTCCCCTGAAAGACTTTTTGAACGAAACTGTACATAGAAAGCTATTAGCCCAACGCTTCAAAAGCCACGCAAACGCGATGGCGCTTTTAATGAAATCACCCAGGCCCTGTCCCGGTAAAAAGTCTCTGGCACGCGAAAAAGTTGATGGAAGAGCTGAAATTGGGTACCATTTAGGTAGTCTCGCAAATTCATCAATGCCCCATGAATTTCCGAGAGTGGTTGTATGCGAGTCTCATCTCTCTCTCTCTCTCTCTCTCTCTCTCTCTCTCTCTCTCTCTCTCTCTCCTCTCTCTCTCTCTCCTCTCTCTCTCTCTCTCTCTCTCACTCTCTGTCTCTGTCTCTGTCTCTCTCTCTGTCTCTGTCTCTCTGTCTCTCTGTCTCTCTCTCTCTCTCTCTCTCTCTCTCTCTCTCTCTCTCTCTCTCTCTCGCTATCTCTCTCTCTCTGTTTCTCTCTCTCTTTCACACCCTCTCTTCCTCTCTCTTCTCTATCTATCTCACTCGCTTACTGCCATATTCCTTCAGCGTTCGTGTGACTTTTGATATTTGTCAAAATTTAATAAATCATGAAAGAGATGACACCAGCGGCACGCATGTAAGCTGACGGAATGGACGAAAGATATGTGCATAACAATTAGCTCCTGGCCATCAAATCAGTACCCACCATATGGTAATAAGACCGTAAATAATAAATGTTAGACTACCCGTCCTCTCCTTGTATCCTCCACCCCTCGCCCAAACTCTAGAACACTTACCACATCTCTTCCTTTAGTGTCCTGTATAACCGATGATTACACAATGTTGTTCAGCATGTTGACAATATTTGTCTCACTTCCTGAATGATAGATGTCAGAGAGTGCAAACTAAAATTCCTTTAACTTTAACACGTGTTTTTTCTGGCTGGACATGGCTTTGAAATAGATCCTTGGCGTGATTGGACTACTCCCCCTCTCCCTCCCCCTCCCCTTCCCCCATGTTGTTGCGTATGTTAACCTCTTTAGGAACCTGTCGTCCGCACATCACGGGAGACCGAAGTCAAAGAAGGCAAAGTGATTAAGTGCTGCGTATGCGCGTTCGCGGAGCGTTTTGTCGACGCCGATTGGGCGATGACGAATGGCCGGAAGTAGGTTGGGAGGTCTACTTTAGTTTCGCTATGCGTTGATGTCATTCCACCTTGCTGCTGAGACCGTGTCATGTTCCATCAGGTATCTAAGAGACCCCTTGGCGGTCCTGAGTGGTTAGTAATCAATACTGATAAGAAAGAAAAAAAAAACACCAGCAAAAACACACAAAACAATAATACACACATACACGCACACACAATTACACACACGCACACACACACATACACACACAGGGGGCGGATCAAGGGTAAGGTATGGGGGGGGGGAGGGGAGGAGAGAAGTCCAAATTGTGGCCAGGGTCCAGACCCAACCAGGTGGTGTCCAGGGCCTTGTCAGGGAGGGACGGAGGTCGAGGGTCTGGAGGAGAGAGGGGATGGGGGTGGGGGAATATAATATAACTTTATGAGGTGCATTTAGGCTTCACCTGGAAGATATTAATTATGGTTAATCACTAGTGTAAATCTATTTGTATTTCATGCATATATGCTCGTCTCATTGCGACGGCAATGTGCGGGTCAATATGAGTATGACACTGTCATTATTTCAAAAAGTACACACACAATCATAATGCAACATTGCTGAGAAACAAAAACAAATAATCAAATAAAAAAAATAAAAAAAGAAACGCCGTAGAAACTACTTCAAGACAGATAAAGAGAGAGAAGTAGGAGCATTTTTGCGAAAGTAATGCGCAGAACCAATGTCACACAAACACGCAGTGTGTTTTATTTTACTCCTCTTATTACAGATATAGTGTCTGATTTATTTCAGCTTTCAGAATTAACATCCGACTTCCAGTACAGCAATAATTTCACATAAATATGTATGATTAGAGGATATACCAAAATGTTATTTGGCAGAATTATTATTATTATTATTATTATTATTATTATTATTATTATTATTATTATTATTATTATTATTATTATTATTATTATTATTATTATTATTGTCATTATTATTATTATTATTATTATTATTATTATTATTATTATTATTATTATTATTATTATTATTATTATTATTATTGAGATATTCCTGTATTCCTCCTTAACGATTGGACAAAATAGTTAATACCTACATTTTAAAAAAATATTGTTGCTGTTGTTGTTGTTGTTGTTTCATGGTTGCGTAGCATTATTATAATTTTGCATTAGCGTTTACAAGAGCGTTTACAACAAAGCTACTAACGATAAGTAGTATACGACTAGAGTTATAGCGAAACTCAAGTATTTTCACACACACTTATTATAATTAATACGTGGTGTCGCAAGATGACTAGTTTTACCCTGCTTACTTTACTATTTAGCCTTGTTTAGTCATTGTAATCTTAGAATGTTAATGTTAGGCTGCAGCAGACGATGGAAGTAATCAAGCGTAGCAATGATATACTGCCGTTTACACACAGTGGTAGCTGACGGTAAGAGCGAAGGCAATGACATCATCGTAGCTACGTTAGGCGAGTCGATTATCCGCCAATGAGAACACAGTTTATAATGGACTCAACCAGGTCTGGCTGATTCAAATAGATAGAACAGGAGTTGTTTTTGAACCGAGGAGCAGTAAGCAGCTACACAGTTAGCAGTAAGATCTCTCCTGAATAGACCAGGAAGCAGGACTTGAGAATCTTAGAATTCAATCAAGTAGCCACGGGGCCTGACTTTGTCAAACAGGTGAATGAACATACTTCTGTTTCATCGTGATATATTTATATTATTGTTTAAATTACGTTTGTGGAATTTGCTATGCATAGACTTGAATTGTTAATCCGAATTTGCCTTACTACGTGGAGAAGCCGAACACGTGTTAAGCACGACCGGTTTGGACGCCATGTTGTATACCTGACGGAACCACTGTTGTTTAACCTATATGTATGTTTGCAGACCAGTGGCTGTACCAGTGAATGTTTATAATATTATTAATTCTTTATGTGTATAATTAGCCACGAGTTATATTTATGTATGTATAGGAAATTAGAGTTGAGATTCCAGTGGACCACGGACGTAGCAGAATGTTCGTCGCTAATGTATAGAGATGTGGAGCTATCACTGAGGGCTACTTTGGCTTTCAGTGAGACGCTCTGCACAAACCTATTATTCAAGGTTGTGCAGAATTTCGTCTCTTATATTACAGACGAGCAGGCGAGATATCCCGTGCGCCCAACTCCACAGAAAAGACGAGTTGGCTGTTTAGCTTCTACAGCACAGGACTGAGAGAGCAACCCTGGAAAACACTCCAAGACAACACAGCTTGTCAAGGGACCAAACTACACGACGACCCAGCGTGTACCAGAAGCTACCTCAACGAAGGGCTTCAAACACACCACACTGAAGTTAAGTGCCCAGGAAATAGAGCACTAAAACTGATAGCAAAAGGACCACAGTAGTCCACTCTTCAGAAACTGTAGTAAAACGGACCACAGTAGTCCAATCTTCAAGAACATTAGTAGCTAGTGCCCTGTGAAGAAACAATAGCTGCCTAGACTATCAGCGATCGAATCATTTGCATTGACTTGTGACTTTTTAAGGTAGATTAGTACATAGAATTAGAAGATCTTGTATAGAGTAGAAGAAATAAATGTGTGATTTTAACTGTTATCAAGTGGCTGGACTACATATGATTCATAGCCGTTTGAAAGCTAGTGTGACAGTGATCTTTTACCATTCTTCTATCTATCTCTGTACACCAGCCTTAACACAGACCGATCTAAATAAATAAATGTATTAAAGTAATTCACCGCGCGACTAACTAGCAGTTCCCATAGAATAAAGCGTGAGGGTTACAGCATTCCATTGTGCAGAGCCCAGCAACAACTAAAACCCCACGTCACACGTGGCATTTTTACTGGCGGTCACAACGGAACTACAACTGTTTTGTTTTACCTGATTATTTGCATTTACTGTGATTGTTCCCAGGCGCAAACTTTAGAACCTTTTTCCAGAGACCCTTTATTTTTCTCCCACCGCTCGCACAAAATACACCTTAGGAAGCAAACAAAAACATATGCCCCGTTCCCTAACCCATTCTTCGCTGGTTTAAGGCCTTTCCAAACATGATTTAGCTCTTTGAACGTCTTTGAACGGCCTGGAACTGAGCGGTGGGCTTGTCTCGGTTTACAGTTCAGCATGAATCAGTAACTCCATTATTCATTGCTCGCGTGTTTGTCTCTGACAATAGCGGGTCTGTGATGGAAGCGAGAAGTTCTCGCATGAAACCGACACTTCATCAACGGAGCCATCGGGAACGCATTTTTTTTTTTAGTCGACAAGGAACGTAACGGCCTGCCCTTCGTTAGGCAGGGCGATGTCGGTCGTCTTTCCTAAACGTTCTGGTATGCGATATATGCATATGTAACGAAAACAATATCTTAAAATGTCTGGTGACTTGATCAAAATTAATGCATTTGAATAATTTATTCTAGGTAAAGGTAAAAGGTAAAGGTGGTCCCATAGCCTTGTGGCCGTAGGGGAGCGTGATGTTGGAGATCACACTTATCTTGGGCCAGCGTAATGAGGGTGATGCCCATCATTCTCTCTCCCTCGCTGCTTTACCTTCCCCACCCTTAAAAGAGTAGGTACTCAGTCACAGTTGAGTCAGCTGGGGGCGTTGTTATTTGTCGCTTCATGTTTTGCGGTCACCCATCCAAGTGCTAACCGCACTGGACAGTGCTTAACTTGCGACGTTGTTCGTTCGTTCGTTGGTTAAAATTAACGTCCCCCAACACTATGGGCATATTGGTTTTATTCTAGGACTGCACAGAAATAAAGTATCGAAAACCTCGCAAATGGGATATTATTTTGGCACGCTAGAACAGAACAGTGCTGGTCTATTATTTTGCCCTGCCTTCTTTGTTGAGCTGATTGCTTAAAATAGGCAACCTCTAGTAAAATTAGCCGCGTGTTCATATGTGATTTGTTAGGTTTTATTCCATTGTTGTGTGTCAAACCAAGTTTGATTAGTAGCATTTTTTTTCTAAAACAACCAAACGGTTTTCCTTCGAGTTGTTTTCCAAAATGTGAATTTTCGGTTGGGGGTATACTTAAGCAGGCCTCTAGGCTGTACACGAATGCATTTCATTGCTCGGACTTTAATCATGACGCTCATATCCCAGACACAACAATATTCCCTCCCTGTCCTGGATGGCGCTTCTTTTGCGGCTGCCGCGCTTTCGCTCAAAAGGCAGTTCAAATTTCGCTTGCACGGTGAAGAAATTTATCATTTTAAACATCTACCGTATTGAAGAAACAGCCGTCACAAGTATTTTTGTTGTTGTTGCGGAATTACTATTCGTTGTACTCGAACAAACAAACAAACTATGCAGGTACACACACACACACACACACACACACACACACACACACACACACACACACACACACACTCACACACACACACACACACACACATTCAGCTTGAAAAAAAAAACTCGTCAAATTGTGGCGTTGCTATTTAAGGCCAGTGGGTTGACCTCGGGATGAAGTACGGAGGCTGTCTCAATACGTGCACAATCCGCTGTCATTTTGAGCGATAGAGGGTACAATGGGCCTCTTTGACCACCTAGATTTCTTCACAAAGCCTCCCCCCACCTCTGTCTTATTAGTTCTCTTCATTCACATAAAGGGGACAACTCCTCCAATAAAAGCGGCCTAGCCTGTGATGGTGCCCGATTGGGTGATGACGAATGGCCGGAAGTAGGCTGGGACGTCTACTTTAGTTTCGCTATGCGTTGATGTCATTCCACCTTGCTGCTGAGACCGTGTCATGTTCCATCAGGTACCTAAGAGACCCCTTGGCGGTCCTGAGTGGTTAGTAATCAATACTGATAAGAAAGAAAGAGAAAAAAAAACACCAGCAAAAACACACAAAACAATAATACACACATACACGCACACACAATTACACACACGCGCACACACACATACACACACATAGGGGGCGGATCAAGGGTAAGGTATGGGGGGGGAGGGGAGGAGAGAAGTCCAAATTGTGGCCAGGGTCCAGACCCAACCAGGTGGTGTCCAGGGCCTTGTCAGGGAGGGACGGAGGTCGAGGGTCTGGGGGAGAGAGGGGATGGCGGTGGGGGGAAGATAATATAACTTTATGAGGTGCATTTAGGCTTCTCCTGGAAGATATTAATTATGGTTAATCACTAGTGTAAATCTATTTGTATTTCATGCATATATGCTCGTCTCTTTGCGACGGCAATGTGCGGCTCAATCTGAGAATGACACTGTCATTATTTCAAAAAGTACACACACAATCATAATGCAACATTGCTGAGAAACAAAAACAATCAATCAAATAAAAAAGAAAAAAAGAAACGCCGTAGAAACTACTTCCAGCCAGATAAAGAGAGAGAAGCAGTAGCATGTTTGCGAAAGTAATGCGCAGAACCAATGTCACACAAACACGCATTGTGTGTTTTATTTTACTCCTCTTATTACAAATATAGTGTCTGATTTATCTCAGCTTTCAGAATTAACATCCGGCTTCCAGTACAGCAAAAATTTCACATAAATTTTTATGATTAGAGGATATACCAAAATGTTATTTGGTAGAATTATTATTATTATTATTATTATTATTATTATTATTATTATTATTATTATTATTATTATTATTATTATTATTATTACTATTATTATTATTATTATTATTATTATTATTATTATTATTATTATTATTAGTAGTAGTAGTAGTAGTAGTAGTAGTAGTAGTAGTAGTAGTAGTAGTAGTAGTAGTAGTAGTAGTAGTAATAGTATTGAGATATTCCTGTATTCCTCCTTAACGATTGGACAAAATAGTTAATACCTACATTTTCGTAATGTTTACATTTAAAAAATAGTTGCTGCTGTTGTTGTTGTTGTTGTTGTTGTTTTATGGTTGCGTAGCATTATTATAATTTTGCATTAGCGTTCAATAATGGTACAGGACGCAGTCAATATAAAAATTTCAAAAATAAAAATTCTATTTTCTTTCCGTCTTCTAATAGCGATCTCCCTGCCTTTACACCACCTGTTTGAGTGATGGATGTGTGTTTGGTGTGTGTGAGGGCGGATGAGACAGGTGAGCGTGTATGTTGGTATAGATCGCCGCGCTTTGAGCCTGAATGATTTGGGGAAAGGCGCGTATAGCATCCTGTATTATTATTATTATTATTATTACAAGAGCGTTTACAACAAAGCTACTAACGATAAGTAGTATACGACTAGAGTTATACCGAAACTCAAGTATTTTCACACACCCTTACTATAATTAATACGTGGCTTTTTTTTACTGGCGGTCACAACGGAACTACAACCGTTTTGTTTTACCTGATTATTTGCATTTACTGTGATTGTTCCCAGGCGCAAACTTTAGAACCTTTTTCCAGATACACCTTAGGAAGCAAACAAAAACATATGCCCCGTTCCCTAACCCATTCTTCGCTGGTTTAAGGCCTTTCCAAACATGATTTAGCTCTTTGAACGTCTTTGAACGGCCTGGAACTGAGCGGTGGGCTTGTCTCGGTTTACAGTTCAGCATGAATCAGTAACTCCATTATTCATTGCTCGCGTGTTTGTCTCTGACAATAGCGGGCCTGTGATGGAAGCGAGAAGTTCTCGCATGAAAACGACACTTCATCAACGGAGCCATCGGGAACGCATTTTTTTTTTAATCGACAAGGAACGTAACGGCCTGCCCTTCGTTAGGCAGGGCGATGTCGGTCGTCTTTCCTAAACGCCCTGGTATGCGATATATGCATATGTAACGAAAACAATATCTTAAAATGTCTGGTGACTTGCCCAAATGCATTTGAATAATTTATTCTAGTTAAAGGTAAAAGGTAAAGGTGGTCCCATAGCCTTGTGGCCGTAGGGGAGCGTGATGTTGGAGATCACACTTATCTTGGGCCAGCGTAATGAGGGTGATGCCCATCATTCTCTCTCCCTCGCTGCTTTACCTTCCCCACCCTTAAGAGAGTAGGTACTCAGTCACAGTTGAGTCAACTGGGGGCCTTGTTATTTGTCGCTTCATGTTTTGCGGTCACCCATCCAAGTGCTAACCGCACTGGACGGTGCTTAACTTGCGACACAGTAGGGAGTGCTATTTATTCTAGGACTGCACAGAAATAAAGTATCGAAAACCTCGCAAAGGGGATATTATTTTGGCACGCTAGAACAGAACAGTGCTGGTCTATTATTTTGCCCTGCCTTCTTTGTTGAGCTGATTGCTTAAAATAGGCAACCTCTAGTAAAATTAGCCGCGTGTTCATATGTGATTTGTTAGGTTTTATTCCATTGTTGTGTGTCAAAACAAGTTTGATTAGTAGCATTTTTTTCTAAAACAACCAAACGGTTTTCCTTCGAGTTGTTTTCCAAAATGTGAATTTTCGGTTGGGGGTATACTTAAGCAGGCCTCTAGGCTGTACACGAATGCATTTCATTGCTCGGACTTTAATCATGACGCTCATATCCCAGACACAACAATATTCCCTCCCTGTCCTGGATGGCGCTTCTTTTGCGGCTGCCGCGCTTTCGCTCAAAAGGCAGTTCAAATTTCGCTTGCACGGTGAAGAAATTTATCATTTTAAACATCTACCGTATTGAAGAAACAGCGGTCACAAGTATTTTTGTTGTTGTTGCGGAATTACTATTCGTTGTACTCGAACAAACAAACAAACTATGCAGGTACACACACACACACACACACACACACACACACACACACACACACACACACTCACACACACACACACACACACACACATTCAGCTTGAAAAAAAAAACTCGTCAAATTGTGGCGTTGCTATTTAAGGCCAGTGGGTTGACCTCGGGATGAAGTACGGAGGCTGTCTCAATACGTGCACAATCCGCTGTCATTTTGAGCGATAGAGGGTACAATGGGCCTCTTTGACCACCTAGATTTCTTCACAAAGCCTCCCCCCACCTCTGTCTTATTAGTTCTCTTCATTCACATAAAGGGGACAACTCCTCCAATAAAAGCGGCCTAGCCTGTGATGGTGCTCAGTCGTCTGGGCGTCAGAGGATGCGCCAAAGGCAGCAATTGGGCGTCTCGGGCAGCTTGAGTTAGATCCTGTATCGGGCCAGCGCCTTGAGCATCTCATCAGCTGGAAAAGCGCTCTATAGGATACATGAAATAAAGTAGTTCAAGATTTCAAGATTTTAAGATTTTTATTTCAAGACACATGCTTTTAACGATCTATACAACTGTCATGTGGGGTTTATGGGCTCTGCACAATGGAATTATGGACCCTCACGTTTATTCGGTGGGAACTGCTAGTAAGTCACCCTATGAATTACTTTAATAAATTTATTTGTTTAGCTCGTTCTGTGTTAAGGTTGGGGTACAGAGATAGATAGAAAAATGGTAAAAGATACTGTCACACTAGCTTTCACACGGCTATGAATCATATGTAGTCCAGCCACTTGATAACAGTTAAAATCACACATTTATTTCTTCTACTCTATACAAGATTCTCTAAGTACTAATCTAACTTAAAATGTCTCAGTCAATGCTAATAGTTCGATCGCTGATAGTCTAGGCAGCTGTTATATCTTCCTCGGGCACTTGCTATAATTTTTCATGTAGATTTGGACTACTGTGGTCCGTTTTACAGTTTCTGAAGAGTTGGACTACTGTGGTCCTGTTATGATCAGTTTAAGTGCACCTTCGTTTTTGCACTTAACTTTCTGATGGTGCGGTCGAAGTCCTTCTGTGAGGTAGCTTCTGGTACACCTTTGTCGTTGTGTAGTTGGGTTCCCTTGCCACGCTGTGGGGTCTGACAGGGTGTTTTTCAAGGTAGCTCTTTCCGGCTTGTGCGGTAGAGTCTCCTCAACCAACTAGTCGTTTCTGTGGAGTGGGGTGCACAGGATAGCTGATACCTAGAACGTTCCATCGATAGTGGTCCAGCTCGTGGGCCAGTTCTTCTAATTTTCCTTCCGCAGTTAGGGTCCTGACGTTCCAGGTTCCTATGACGATGTTGTTTCTCGTGCGGATCTTGCTATATTGTCCATCAGTAGCATACTTAACACCTCCGTCCTGGTGGCCAACGGAAGGCGCGGTCCTTGTGCCGGGTGACGGCCCGGGCGACGACCGATCCGGTATGGAATTAGTGGATTGTGTCATCATGTAGTGTGTCTTGGGCAAAAAAGACCTGGCAGGGCCCAATCCTCTCCAGGCTGTTGGCCACAGCCGAAATCCACGAATACAGTGTGGCTCGCCTTGGCCCTGAGCACGTGGTCGTTGAACCTGTAGTAACGTGAGGTTCCTCCGCCCTGGCCGGTGACTTCTGTGTAGAAGACTTTCGCCCAGTGATGCCGTGCTAACATCACCCCTGTTAGTCGCCTCTTACGACACGCCGGGAAACGTTGGGTCTATTCTATTTGCCCGAACCCACAGAAAATCCTTATCGGGAAAAGAGGGGACTATAAACTGATTAAAAAAAAAAAAAAAGATTAAAATTGAGGGGCCGGGTAGCTTAGTTGGTAAGAGCGTCTTGCTAGTAACCGAAAGGTCGCTGGTTCGAATCCCGGATTGGTCAACGTATATATTATTATCCACTTTACCAGTATGTCAGTATAAATCGGTCCAGTAGTCACCTATATGCGAAAGTGTCGTGTGACTATAATCTACATACAAACAAACAGATTAAAATTTGCTCACATTTATTTAAAATAAAACGTCTCATTCACACTAAGAGATAACCATTTGTTTATACATTCAAACATTTCTTTTGTGTGTCTAATATTTGTGAAGATTGAATCTAAACTTCTTGTCCGACCATTCAAAAGGTCGTCTGCTACTGGGTGACTTAGAATACATATAGAACTACTGGTGCAAAAAACCCCACGGAGTTACCTGGTGCATGACTCAACCTTATCAGCGTGTGTTGGAAGGTTTTTCTGTGGCCGTTTCTATGCGACTGGTTCTCGTCCTTGTGTATCGGTTGACACGTATTGAATGCATAGTAGGAAGGTCGCGAGATAGCGTTATAAAAAGACCGAAATATCTTTTTGTAAGCTGTGTACACGCTTATTAGAGAGCTTTTGTCTTAATAATAAGGTTTCATAAACTCTTCTATGTTCATATTATCTTAAAAGTGTGGAAATATGACATACTAACTTTAAATGACGACTATAGCCATTTAATGAATAGCGTTGTTCTGTGTTTCTGTGTTAACTTTCCGGCTTACAACCTGCTTCCTTATTGAGAGATGATGATTATAAAGCTATTGTTGTCGTTAGGGCTCAAATTCACTCCCTGCAGCGTTTCATAAAATATATTTAAAATAAATAGCCTAATCTAGTCTACTGTGACGGTGCTGCGCAGTAAAAAAAAAATGTGAACATGAAAATTAGCATGCGTCTCGCAACATATGTGTATACGCGCGTACACACACACAGACACACCCACACACACACAAATACACACACACACTCTCTGTTACACTCCGTTTGATGGTGGTGTTTTCTATCAGTAGTAGATTCAGCCCCAATGCTGAAGTACTGATGAGTGTAGCCCAGATTCGTTTATCCACGCAACCCGTTCAATCAGCATACAAGTCACAGAGTCGACGTATGAAGTTTTCCACTTTTATTCAGCACACATCAACAACTGCATACAATCGCTTTTCCACTCTCAACTATTTACTTTCCAACTCACTATCAACAACAAAACAGTGTGGCACATTATATAGCCTCTCTCTTACCCCGAACACCCTGGATCAATCGCGTATGACGCAATTTAACCAATCGCTTCTAACTTCGTCATCACTGTATTACGTCATACATCTTTCCTTTCTGTCCAAGCATGTTCTCAAATTTTCTACGCTTTCTCGCGAAGCTTCTATTGACAGCAAACAGGTAAATCTAGAGAATTCTCCAACAAAGCCTCCTCTAACCACAACGCAAACTCAAATCAAAGGTAAATAAACTCTATTATTGAATACTTTGCAAAAAGAAACGATTAGATCTATCGTGCGCGCTTCAGACATACTATCCTTCGCGTTTCAACGTAACACACACACTCTCTCTCTCTCTCTCTCTCTCTCTCTCTCTCTCTCTCTCTCTCTCTCTCTCTCTCTCTCTCTCTCTCTCTCTCTCTCTCTCTCTCTCTTCCCAAACCTCGTTTCTCTATATCCCCAGATGGTGCTAGAAAAAAGAATTGCCGCAGTCCTAGTGTGATCATTGACGCGAAGAGTGGAAGGAATACCTATCCATCTTCATTGTCTTCCTTCAAAAGAGATATTTTTTCATGGCCGCAGAACTAGACACAGTAATTTCCCTGCCCGCGGTACACAATGCAGACCTCCCACTTTTTCGTGTGTGTGTGTATGTGTGTGTGTGTGTGTGTGTGTGTTGAGAGAGAAAAAATGTTTGACGGTTTAACCTAGTTTGATCTGGACAGATTTTAAAGAAATTTCATACTCTCACCTTTATACGTCTGCATTTTATTTGAACGGCAGTGTGCGAATGCATTTCTTCAAATGGCCAATCACATCTTAGTTTATGTGCGCGTGCTTTGGCACAGTGAATTCTCGACGTACTTACTACTTCAACTATTTATATCACTTGAATAAATAGTTTACATGTTTAAATACTATTGTCAACTGAAAAGCAGCATTATTATTTTTGCTGTTGGTTATAACTGAAAGAAGAAGAATACCGGCCTATAACGATTTGCAGGTTCAAGAAAAAGAGTATGCTTTTCTGGAGAAAAAAAAAACGTTCAAATTTTTAAATTGTTTGTCCCGGCACAGTGCTCCTGGAAGTTTCAGCTTACCACCTAGATACTTCTATTACTGGAATACATAGTTCACATACTCAAATCATATAATTATTGTCCAAAGAAAAGGCACCATAAGTAGGTTGAAGAAAAATATAATAATTTTCTTTAAAAGTCTTGACATTTTAGTTTATGTGCTTCTAAATAGTGATGCTGAAATGTCTCAATTTACTACTTAAATATTTATATTGCTGGATTAAAGTTAAACAGTTCAAATATTCAAATTATATTGTCAAATAACAAGCAGCACAAGTAGGTTCAAGACTTTTGTCCTTTTGTATATTATATTTTAATTGACGTTACATTATATTTGTACACGACTTTTAAAAAAAGTTATTGGTTTATTAAGGTT
>CM072518.1:33455624-33563124 GCA_036898135.1 Oncomelania hupensis | reverse complement strand
GACAGGACCAAAACCGCCCCCCTACCCACCACATGCAGCAAACACTGAACAGGGGAGTCAAACGGGGACAGGACCAAAACCGCCCCCACCCCCTCCTTTACCCACCAGATGCAGAAAACACTGCACAGGGGAGTCAAACGGGGACAGGACCAAAACCGCCCCTCCTACACAATTAGTTGTAACTACAAAACACTGTACAGGGGAGTCAAACGGGGACAGGACCAAAACCGCCCCCCCCCCTCCCTTACCCATCAGATGCAGAAAACACTGCACAGGGGAGTCAAACGGGGACAGGACCAAAACCGCCCCCCCTACCCATCACATGCAGCAAACACTTCACAGAGAGTAAAACGGGGACAGGACCAACTCCCCCCCCCCCCCTATCCATCACATGCAGCAAACACTGCACAGGGGAGTAAAACGGGGATAGGACCAAAACCGCCCCCCTCGCTATCACAAGAAGCAAACACTACATAGGGGAGTCAAAAGATGTCAGGACCAAAACCGCCCCCCCCCCTCCTCCTACCCATCACATGCAGCAAACACTGCACAAGGGAGTCAAACGGGGACAGGACCAAAACCGCCCCTCCTACACAATTAGTTGTAACTACAAAACACTGCACAGGGGAGTCAAACGGGGACAGGACCAAACCCGCCCCCCCACCCTCTACCCATCACATGCAGCAAACACTGCACAGGGGAGTCAAACGGGGACAGGACCAAACCCGCCCCCCCCCCTACCCATCACATGCAGCAAACACTGAACAGGGGAGTCAAACGGGGACAGGACCAAAACCGCCCCCCTACCCACCACATGCAGCAAACACTGAACAGGGGAGTCAAACGGGGACAGGACCAAAACCGCCCCCACCCCCTCCTTTACCCACCAGATGTAGAAAACACAGCACAGGGGAGTCAAACGGGGACAGGACCAAAACCGCCCCTCCTACACAATTAGTTGTAACTACAAAACACTGTACAGGGGAGTCAAACGGGGACAGGACCAAAACCGCCCCCCCCCCCTCCCTTACCCATCAGATGCAGAAAACACTGCACAGGGGAGTCAAACGGGGACCGGTCCAAAACCGCCCCCCCTACCCATCACATGCAGCAAACACTTCACAGAGAGTAAAACGGGGACAGGACCAACTCCCCCCCCCCCCTACCCATCACATGCAGCAAACACTGCACAGGGGAGTAAAACGGGGATAGGACCAAAACCGCCCCCCTCGCTATCACAAGAAGCAAACACTACATAGGGGAGTCAAAAGATGTCAGGACCAAAACCGCCCCCCCCCCTCCTCCTACCCATCACATGCAGCAAACACTGCACAAGGGAGTCAAACGGGGACAGGACCAAAACCGCCCCTCCTACACAATTAGTTGTAACTACAAAACACTGTACAGGGGAGTCAAACGGGGACAGGACCAAAACCGCCCCCCCTCCTCCTACGCACCACATGCAGCAAACACTGAACAGGGGAGTCAAACGGGGACGGGACGGGACCAAAACCGCCCCCCCACAACCCATCAGATGCAGCAAATACTGCATAGGGGAGTCAAACGGGGACAGGACCAAAACCGCCCTCCCCCGCCTACCCATCAGATGCAGAAAACACTGCACAGGGGAGTTAAACGACGAAAAGGACCAAAACCGCATTTCCTACACATTTAGTTGTAACTACAAAACACTGCACATGGGAGTCAAACGAAGACAGGACCAAAACCGCACTCCTACCCACCACATGAAAGAAACATTAAACAGGGGAGTCAAACGGGGACAGGACCAAAACCGCCCCTCCTACACAATTAGTTGTAACTACAAAACACTGCACAGGGGAGTGAAACGGGGACAGGACCAAAACCGCCCCCCACCCTACCCATCACATGCAGCAAACAATGCACAGGGGAGTAAAACGGGGACAGGACCAACCCCCCCCCCTACCCATCACATGCAGCAAACACTGCACAGGGGAGTAAAACGGGAACAGGACTAAAACCGCCCCTCTCCCTATCACAAGAAGCAAATACTATATATAGGGGAACGATTTCAGCCCTGTGCCAATTTAATCTCTCCTGTTCAGTCATTGTTCCATCTGAAGAAGTAGGGGGACGGTTTTTTCCGTGTCCCCGTTTAACTCCAGGGCCAAGATTTTGTATTCATTTTGTTACGGAAGCGATTTTTGTCCTGTCCCCGTTTGACTCTCCTATGCAGTGTTTTTCTGCATCTGATGTGCAAAGGGGGTGGGGGGGCGGTTATGGTCCTGTCCCCGTTTGACTCTCCTATGCAGTGTTTTTCTGCATCTGATGTGTAAGGGGGCGGTTTTGGTTCTGTCCCCGTTTGACTTCCATGTGCAGTGTTTTGTAGTTACAACTAATTGTGTAGGAGGGGCGGTTTTGGTCCTGTCCCCGTTTGACTCCCCTGTGCAGTGTTTGCTTCTTCTGATAGATATTTGGGGAGGATGGGGGGCGGTTTTGGTCCTGTCCCCGTTTGACTCCCTTATGCAGTGTTTTTTGCATCTGATGTGTAAAGGGTGGTGGGGGGCGGTTTTGGTCCTGTCCCCGTTTGACTCCCCTATGCAGTGTTTTCTGCATCTGATGTGTAAGGGGGGCGGTTTTGTTCCTGTCCCCATTTAACTCCCCTATGCAGTGTTTTCTGCATCTGATGTGTAAGGGGGGCGGTTTTGATCCTGTCCCAGTTTGACTTCCCTATGCAGTGTTTTCTGTATCTGATGTGTAAGGTATGCGGTTTTGGTCCTGTCCCCGTTTGACTCTCCTGTGCAGTGTTTTGTAGTTACAAGTAATTGTGTAGGAGGGGCGTTTTTTGTTCTGTTCCCGTTTGTCTCTCCTATGCAGTGTTTGCTTCTTCAGATAAATTTTGGGGGGGGGGGGGCGGTTTTAGTCCTGTCCCCGTTTGACTCCCCTATTCAGTGTTTTCTGCATCTGATGTGTAAGGGGAGGGGGGAGCGGTTTTGGTCCTGCCCTCGTATAACTCCCATATGCAGTGTTTTCTGCATCTGATGTGTAAGGGGGGGCGGTTTTGGTCCTGTCCCCGTTTGACTCCCCTATGCAGTGTTTTCTGCATCTGATGTGTAAGAGGGTGGGGGGGCGGTTTTGGTCCTGTCCCCGTTTGACTCCCCTATGCAGTGTTTTCTGCATCTCATGTGTAAGAGGGAAGGGGGGAGGTTTTGGTCCTGTCCCCGTTTGACTCCCATGTGCAGTGTTTTGTAGTTACAACTAATTGTGTAGAAGGGGCGGTTTTGGTCCTGTCCCCGTTTGACTCCCCCTGTGCAGTGTTTGATTCTTCTGATGAATAGGGGGGGGGGGGGTTGGTCCTGTCCCCGTTTGACTCCCCTATTGAGTGTTTTCTGCATCTGATGTGTAAGGGGGGGCGGTTTTGGTCCTGTCCCCGTTTGACTCCCCTATGCAGTGTTTTCTGCATGTGATGAATAAGGGTGGCGGTTTTGGTCCTGTCCCCGTGTGACTCCCCTATGCAGTGTTTTCTGCATCTGATGTGTAAGAGGGCGGTTTTGGTCCTGTCTCCGTTTGACTCCCCTATGCAGTGTTTGCTGCATGTGATGGGTAGGGGGGGGGGGTTGGTCCTGTCCCCGTTTTACTACCCTGTGCATTGTATGCTGCATGTGATGGGTAGGGTGGGGGGCGGTTTTGGTCCTGTCCCCGTTTGACTCCCCTGTGCAGTGTTTTGTAGTTACAACTAATTGGGTAGGAGGGGTGGTTTTGGTCCTGTCCCCGTTTGACTCCCCTGTTTAATGTTTCTTTCATGTGGTGGGTAGGGGTGCGGTTTTGGTCCTGTCTTCGTTTGACTCCCATGTACAGTGTTTTGTAGTTACAACTAAATGTGTAGGAAAGGCGGTTTTGGTCCTGTCCCCGTTTAACTCCCCTGTGCAGTGTTTTCTGCATCTGATGGGTAGGCGGGGGAGGGCGGTTTTGGGCCTGTCCCCGTTTGACTCCCCTATGCAGTATTTGCTGCATGATGCATCTGATGGGTTGGGGGGGGCGGTTTTGGTCCCGTCCCCGTTTGACTCCCCTGTTCAGTGTTTGCTGCATGTGGTGGGTAGGAGGAGGGGGGGGGGCGGTTTTGGTCATGTCCCCGTTTGACTCCCCTGTACAGTGTTTTGTAGTTACAACTAATTGTGTAGGAGGGGCGGTTTTTGTCCTGTCCCCGTTTGACTCCCTTGTGCAGTGTTTGCTGCATGTGATGGGTAGGAGGAGGGGGGGGGCGGTTTTGGTCCTGACATCTTTTGACTCCCATATGTAGTGTTTGCTTCTTGTGATTGCGAGGGGGGCGGTTTTGGTCCTGTCCCCGTTTTACTCCCCTGTGCAGTGTTTTTCCTGCATCTGATGGGTAAGGGAGGGGGGGGGCGGTTTTGGTCCTGTCCCCGTTTGACTCCCCTGTTCAGTGTTTGCTGCATGTGGTGGGTAGGGGGGCGGTTTTGGTCCTGTCCCCGTTTGACTCCCCTGTGTAGTGTTTGCTGCATGTGATGGGTAGGTGGAAGGGGCGGTTTTGGTCCAGTCCCCGTTTGACTCCCCTGTGCAGTGTTTGCTGCATGTGATTGGTAGGGAGGGGGGGGGGCTTGGTCCTGTCCCCGTTTTAATTCCTGTGCAGTGTTTGCTGCATGTGATGGGTAGGGGGGGGGCGGGTTTGGTCCTGTCCCCGTTTGACTCCCCTGTGCAGTGTTTTGTAGTTACAATTAATTGTGTAGGAGGGGCGGTTTTGGTCCTGTCCCCGTTTGACTCCCCTGTGCAGTGTTTGCTGCATGTGGTGGGTAGGGGGGCGGTTTTGGTCCTGTCCCCGTTTGACTCCCCTGTTCAGTGTTTGCTGCATGTGATGGGTAAGGAAAGGGGGGGGGCGGTTTTGGTCCTGTCCCCGTTTGACTCCCCTATGCAGTATTTGCTGCATCAGATGGGATGGGGAGGGGGCGATTTTGGTCCTGTCCACGTTTGACTCCCCTATGCAGTAATTGCTGCATCTGATGGGTTGGGGGGGTGGGGGCGGTTTTGGTCCCGTCCCCGTTTGACTCCCCGGTTCAGTGTATGCTGCATGTGATGAGTAGGGGTGCGGTTTTGGTCCTGTCCCCGTTTGACTCCCCTGTGCAGTGTTTTCTGCATCTGATGGGTAAGGGAGGGGGGGGGCGGTTTTGGTCCTGTCCCCGTTTGACTCCCCTGTTCAGTGTTTGCTGCATGTGGTGGGTAGGGGGGCGGTTTTGGTCCTGTCCCCGTTTGACTCCCCTGTGTAGTGTTTGCTGCATGTGATGGGTAGGTGGAAGGGGCGGTTTTGGTCCAGTCCCCGTTTGACTCCCCTGTGCAGTGTTTGCTGCATGTGATTGGTAGGGAGGGGGGGGGGGGCTTGGTGCTTTCCCCGTTTTACTTCCTGTGCAGTGTTTGCTGCATGTGATGGGTAGGGGGGGGGCTGGTTTGGTCCTGTCCCCGTTTGACTCCCCTGTGCAGTGTTTGCTGCATGTGATGGGTAGAGGGGGGGGGGTCGGGTTTGGTCCTGTCCCCGTTTGACTCCCCTGTGCAGTGTTTTGTAGTTACAACTAATTGTGTAGGAGGGGGCGGTTTTGGTCCTGTCCCCGTTTGACTCCCCTGTGCAGTGTTTTCTGCATCTGGTGGGTAAAGGAGGGGGTGGGGGCGGTTTTGGTCCTGTCCCCGTTTGACTCCCCTGTTCAGTGTTTGCTGCATGTGGTGGGTAGGGGGGGCTGTTTTGGTCCTGTCCCCGTTTGACTCCCCTGTTCAGTGTTTGCTGCATGTGATGGGTAGGGGGGGGGCGGGTTTGGTCCTGTCCCCGTTTGACTCCCCTGTGCAGTGTTTGCTGCATGTGATGGGTAGAGGGTGGGGGGGCGGGTTTGGTCCTGTCCCCGTTTGACTCCCCTGTGCAGTGTTTTGTAGTTACAACTAATTGTGTAGGAGGGGCGGTTTTGGTCCTGTCCCCGTTTGACTCCCCTGTGCAGTGTTTTCTGCATCTGGTGGGTAAAGGAGGGGGTGGGGGCGGTTTTGGTCCTGTCCCCGTTTGACTCCCCTGTTCAGTGTTTGCTGCATGTGGTGGGTAGGGGGGCGGTTTTGGTCCTGTCCCCGTTTGACTCCCCTGTTCAGTGTTTGCTGCATGTGATGGGTAGGGAAAGGGGGGGGCGGTTTTGGTCCTGTCCTTGTTTGACTCCCCTATGCAGTATTTGCTGCATCAGATGGGATGGGGAGGGGGCGATTTTGGTCCTGTCCCCGTTTGACTCCCCTATGCAGTAATTGCTGCATCTGATGGGTTGGGGGGGGGGGGGGGCGGTTTTGGTCCCGTCCCCGTTTGACTCCCCGGTTCAGTGTATGCTGCATGTGATGAGTAGGGGTGCGGTTTTGATCCTGTCCCCGTTTGACTCTCCTGTGCAGTGTTTTTTGCATCTGATGGAGGGGGGGGGGGGGCGGTTTTGGTCCTGTCCCCATTTGACTCCCCTTATATTGTATTTGACATGCATTTTGTTAGGGGACCTGTTTTGGTCTTGTCCCCGTTTTACTCCCATTATTTTGTCTGATGAGATTACTGACGCAGTCTTCAATTGCTCCTTTTAATAGGCTAGAGGGGGCCAGTCTGGGCCTGACCCAATCTGACTCTCATCGGTTCTAGATTAGCCCCCCAGGGGCCGTTTTGGCACATCTAAAATTGTCCCAGAATGACTCCCGGGAGTGCATCTGGGCCAGTCCCAGACTTACTCTCTGTTGCAAGGGGGGCTGTTTTAGGACAGACCCACTTTAACTCCCGGGAGTCATTCTGGTACTGAAAAATGTGGGCCAAACTAACTCCCGGGAGGCTGATCTGGCACACAGTAGAGTGCATAACATCAATTGTTCCTATGTAATCTTCATTCCCCAGAGAGTGATTTTGGAACAGGCTGGGGGTCAGTTTGGTCCAGGACCAGAATAACTCCCGGGAGTAAATCTGGGACGGCCTGGTTTTACTCCCGGGAGTTAAATTGGGCCAGGGACGCTTTCGGCACGTTACACCGGAACATAAAATAATAATAACACTACTACTACTACTACTACTACTACTACTACTACTACTACTACTACTACTACTACCACTGATGATGATGATGATGATGATGATGATGACGACGACGACAACAACAACAACAACAACAACAACAACAACAACAACAACAATAATAATAATAATAATAATAATAATAATAATAATAATAATAATAATAATAATAATAATAATAATAATAATAAAACAATAATAATAATAACAACGACAACAACAACAACAATAATAATAATAATAATAATAATAATAATAATAATAATAATAATAATAATAATAATAATAATAATAATAATAATAATAATATGCGCGCTTTCCCACCAAGTCACCAATCAGGTTCAATCTATCTATCTATCTATCTATCTATATCTGTAAGTTCGCCCATCACCACACCCTCATAGGACACCGGCGACTAACCAGATGCGCCACCGGGCGATCCCACACATTATAATAATAACGAGATTTCAGTAAGATTGATTCTGTTTATACCTCTTTCCGAATTTCAGTTTAAACTTCCTTTTTTTCCTTCTCCTGCGAGAGATGCCCCACATTATTGGGAAAGTTTATATGCATTGTCCATGTGCTTGATTGATTGACCCGTGAGTGCTTCAACGAGGTCAGCTCTGAGAAAAAGAAAGATAGAGGGAGAGGGAGGGAGGTAGAGAGAGAGAGAGAGGGAGAGAGAGAGAGAGAGAGAGAGAGAGAGAGAGAGAGAGAGAGAGAGGGAATGGTAAACGGCCACGAGAGGGAAGGGGACGGAACTAAGGAGGAGGAAGAAGAGGAGGTGTGAAAAGAGAGAGAGAGAGAGAGAGAGAGAGAGAGAGAGAGAAGGGAAGAGGGAGAGAGAGAGAGAGAGAGAGAGAGAGAGAGAGAGAGAGAGAGAGAGAGAGGATGGTAAACGGCCAAGAAAAGAAAGGGGACGGAACTAAGGAGGAGGAGGAAGAAGAGGCGGTGTGAAAGAGAGAGAGAGGAGAGAGAGAGAGAGAGAGAAAGGGGAGAGGGAGGAAGGGGGAGAGAGAGAGAAAGGGGAGAGGGAGGGAGGGGGAGAGAGAGAGAGAGAGAGGATGGTAGCCAAGAGAGGGAAGGGGACGGAAATAAGGAGAGAGGAAAAAGAGGAGGTGTGAAAGAGAGAGAGAGAGAGAGAGAGAAGAGAGAGAGAGAGAGAGAGAGAGAGAGAGAGAGAAAGGGGAGAGGGAGGGAGAAAGAGAGAGAAAGAAGAGAGAGAGAGAGAGAGAAGAGAGAGAGAAAGGGGAAAGGGGAAAGAAAGAGAGAGAGAGAGAGAGGGTGGGGGGATGTAAACGGTCAGGATGAAGGACGGAACTAAGGAGGAGGAGGAAGAAGAGGAGGTGTAAAAGAGAGAAAGAGAGAGAGAGAGAGAGAGAGAGAGAGAGAAAGGGGAGAGGGAGGGAGAGAGAGAGAGAGGATGGTAAACGGCTAAGAGAGGGAAGGGGACGGAACTAAGGAGGAGGAGGAAGAAGAGGAGGTGTAAAAGAGAGAAAGAGAGAGAGAGAGAGAGAGAGAGAGGAGAGAGAAGGGGAGAGGGAGGAGAGGAGAGAAGAAGGAGAGGGAGGGGAGGGGAAGGGGAGGGAGAGAGAGAAAAGAGAAGAGAGAGAGAGAGAGGAAGGGGCGGGAGAGAGAGAGAGAGAGAGAGAGAGAGAGGGTGGGGTGGGGCCCGGCCAGGAGATGGCGAAGACGTAAGGCGGAAGGAGTGAGGAGGTGTCGAAGAGAGAGAGAGAGAGAGGAATGGGGGAGGGGGAGAGCGAGTGGTGGCGGCCGAGGGGTGGGGAGGGGAGAAGAAAGGAGGTGTGAGAGAGAGAGAGATGAGGAGAGAGAGAGTGAGAGAGGAGAGAGAGGGAGAGAGGAGAGAGAGAGAGAGAGAGAGGAGAGGAGAGAGAGAGAGAGAGATGCTCATACGTGAGAGAAACAAGCGAGCGACAGTGGCAGTTGGATGGAGGAGGTGAGGATGGATGGTGGAGAAAGAGTTATCATCTAGCATAAGGCAGTATCAGTATCTGGGCGATATACAGAGCTCAACAGAAACTATTACATGGATTTTTGCTGACGATGTTGTGACCATGTTTGCTTTCAGTCATGATGATGATGTTGATAGTGGTGGTGGTGATGGTGGTGATGGTGGTGGGGGGCAATGATCATAATCATTATCATTATCATCAGCAGCAGCACCACCACCATCACAAACCACATCATCATCATCATCATCATCATCATCATCATCACCACCACCACCACCACCAAAGCCACTATCGCTATCATAATGAGAATGCGGTGTAATAGTATGTCCCAAATCAGTGAAGCGTCCGAAACTTAAGGTCTTAAATGGCAACACTTGGATTTTAAGGACTTCCTTTGCTGCAAGACTGTTTGGCCTACTTGGATCATTTGGTTTTGAGATGGCAAGGTCAGAAGACGGCGTGAGGAATGAGCGAGCAGCGGAGCGCAAGGAGCGATAGGCACCCTGCAGCACAAGACACGGGAAGCAGGCCTCTCTTCAAACATCCTCCATTACCTCGCGCAGTCTCGCTGACTGCCGATACCGGAAGTGCGCCGCCACTCGACCAGCCAAGCGAGGAGGCGTAACATCTTGACAGAGCATGCGCCAACATGCCCGCGCATGCAAATGGCCGCTGGGAAGGCAAGACAACAGGAAAGAGGGCGAGGGAATGATCGGGCAGGAGGATCGATTTTGTCTTTTGTTATTTTTATTTCTCCTACCGTTCTTGGCAGCCTTATTGTCGGCAGCAATTGGTGCCATTCACAGGCCACGCATAAATAACATTAACATGCTCATAATACGTTAGGAGCGAAGGTCAACAAACATCGTCGTCGTCATCCTCATCACCATCGTCCTAATCTCCATCATCACCGCCACCATCACCACCACCACCACCACCATTACTACTACTACTACTACTACTACTACTACTACTACTACTACCAATAACAATAACAATAATAATAATAAGAAATACTATCAGACGCTATTACGCGCTTTTCCTTCAATAGAACTCAAATTGCGGCGATCTAAAAGATCGCTATTACATTAATATTACTCTACGTCATCAATTCCGTGGTAAAATAACATGATTTCATGCAGTATCATTAAGTTTACTGTCAATATATTTGTTGCAGTATCTTCGTTTTGAACTAATTGTTTTAGGAAAATGTGCTAATGCCCTTACCATCATCATCGCCATCATCATCATCATCATCATCATCATCATCATCATCATCATCATCATCATCATCATCATCATCATCATCATCATCATCATCATCATCCGTATTGTAACGTATTATTGTATTGGTATTGTATTTATGCTTTATGGATTTCAGAAATAATAGTACTGTATTGTGCACGTGTTTCTGTATTTTCTCTGTTTTGGATTGACAATGTGCGTTGGACTCTCATGCTACATTTTCGGCAGTGTCTTACAGGTGACATCCGATTGCAGAGGCCGGTGGGAGATAAACCATATACTACTATTGCTGACGATCTTTCAAACAATCGGATACGCATTTAGATTCAGGTTTAGAAATGTTAGACACGCAAAATGTATGCACATAAATATAATTCAGTCTCTCTTAGCGTGAATTAGACAATATATCTGACAAGGTTTTACGCAATTTCCATCTTCACCTCAGAGGTACAAGAGTCGCGTGCGTGTGTAGCTAGTTACCAGTAGTAGCCGGTACCAGACCTTGGAACAGGATAGCAATTTAAGCTGGTTGCAGTGCTTGCCTTTCCTTCCTTGCGGACGTTCTGGACAGCTGTGACAAGGACCAAGCCGAGAATTTGAGACTCCATGAGAAACCTCAGCACTTGCCGCTGTGAACAGAATTCAAAGGCACTGCTATGATACTGAAAAATCACGAAGTCGGGGAATAAACCTAGGGACAAAACCATCGTTTACGGCCAGTGGGTGCCTAAGGAGGCTTGGGCTAGATCCTGTATCGGCCAGCGATTTGAGCAAATCTTGAGCTGAAAACGCCATATATAAAAACGAGTAACGTTTTTAAATCGTTTACAAACACGTTTTGAACTGTATTAACTATTATTGTCAAGAACAAGTGTACAAGATCGATCCGTGCATCTGACTTGAGATGTTTTGTATTGTATCCATATTAAAGCGTAACTCATTTAAAAAAAAAAAACAGGAAAAAAACATATCAAATTCCTTCATCCATAAACCTTTATAGTGGATGGATGAGGAAGACTATAAGGGATAATAAGCTATATGATCTTTTGAATAGTGTCCAAAACAATTGCCACTGACGGCAGCACCAGGGTTAATACATGCAAGTAATGTTATCCGAAGGAGCGAGAATGTAGAAAGACCTCCCTATCTCTAGCTTCGTCAGATGCTTCAAAATCAAATATAAACGAGAGGTTACATGCAACAGATGAGATCGGTTGGTAAAATAAGATACATGTAAAATGCTAACGAGACCTAGCATTGAGCCTCGTTTTACCGTGAGGAAGAGTTTTAATAAACTCCAAACTTGGGTTTAACTGACGGCTCGTTGTGTGGTCTTACATCCTTTTTTCAACATAGTGTAATGTCATCAAATTCTCGTACGATAGTCGTGTGTACAACATTAAGGAGTAAATACTACACTGCATAGAGAACCAGCAGTACCGCAGAACAGTGCTTACAGTTTGCTGGTTCCGAGGACATGTGGTACTGGGAGTCGTTAGTGGTAAACGAAGAATGAATTGCAAATGACATCCGCACCGTGCCTCAGAATACGTCTGAATTAAGTCTCTCAAAGACTAGGGCTCATAGAATAATTTGCACAAAAACTCCAAAGATACTTGATAAATGCCGTACTCAGCTGGCCTGAAGCTCCTAATGTATAGTTGTTTAGTTTTAGCGAAATATCTATAGAGAACTTAACACAACTATTTAATTTGTAACGTCTATTCATATCTGTGAAATCAGACAATTAAGAGAACGTCACATTATAATGTTGTGTTTTTGTCTCCTTTATCTTCGTTTTGTCTCGTCTTCCAGTTCACGTTCCACGATGAAAGTTATTCATGTTTCTTTTCCCTAAATAATCTTCAGATACAGTGTGCCCCTCTAAACCACCCCTAATCCCTCGCAAGCCTAAATCAGAGCAGTTGTAAATGGCCAGTACTAATAATTATTTGAACGTTTTCTGCTTTTTTTTTAGTGCCGTGTCTCTGTATGGAACCTGTCATCTTCATGTAATGTATGTACAAGTGTGTATTAGTGTGCTTGAATTGTTAAGCGAAAGAATGTTATTGTGCGCCTTGAGTCGCCTTGTGGTGAGATTTGTGCGCGTTATAAGTTCTCGTATTATTTTTTTTTCACTTTTTCTCATCATAATAGTCATAACTGGACACTTAAAAGGCCGCAATTCGAAGGCTTTGTTTACTTTTGGGGAACACGGGTTTACCCTATAATTCGCATTGTTACTACATTAACCAGTGATAAAGTGGGCTTTCGTTGCATAAACCAGCCGTCCAAATGTGAACTTTCCATTTCGGTTCTGACAGGAAGTGATTTCCTCTGTTTTAACGGTACACCAATACCATAGCTGTGTGACCCTTGACCATATTTCTGTGTGAACTACTCCGCTTCAAGAGTGCGTCTTCGGGGTCTGGGGTAGGGTAGGGTCTATTGTATGAACTTACAACAAAGATAATTTATCGAGACATTTTTGTACTGGAAAAAAAAATCTCAAGAATGTAGGCTAACCGTTGCTATTAAAAGGCACAAAAACTACAGAGTTTAGTTATTTAAAAATAACTGTACTTTTGAAAGTTAGGTTGGTTGTTTTATTTACGTCTTTTCCACCAAAGATGATAAGACGGGAAAAGAAAAAGAAAATAAATAAATAAATAAATAAATAAAATAAAATTATTTACACAAATCTAGCCACAGGAGAATCCATCAAAAGTTTTGCTAACAATGCACTTTGATAAAAATTAATATCATCTAATGTTTTTATGTCATGCAGATGCACAGTTATTAGAGGCAGAAAATGACGGCAACCAAAAAGTAACTGATATAATGAAAAAGTCTCATTGCATACACAATGGACATCTGGACAATACTTTGTTTTTATGGCATTCAACATTATTCTGTTAGCCATAGTAAAAACTGTTCTCGAAAGTCTATAGTCTAAAGGAAAAAGTGTATTAAATATAACATGTTTCGTTGACCTCTCTTCGATCATACGTTTAATTTCCTTAGGGGATTTTTTGAGTTGAATACTCTGAGCATTGATATTTTTAGCTCCTTTCTTTGCTGCTTTGTCCGCACTATCATTAAACAGAAAACCACAATGTGAAGGTAGCCAACAGAAGCTTACCTTTGTACCATTAATAATGAGATTGTGGACTAAATGTTGAATTTCTAAAATAATTTCATGCCGTTCAGTATGACCATAAGATTGTAAAGCATCTAAAACTGACATCGAATCAACACAGACAACAACTTGAAATGCGTTTAAGCAAAGATCTGAAATTTTAGTTAATGCCATAAGGATTGCGATAAGTTCACACGCAAAAATAGAAGTATTTAAACTCAAAGAGAAACATTTTTGCAATTTTAGAGCTGGAATTACATAGCCTGCTCCAGCTTCCCCTGTCTCTAAAACCGATCCATCAGTATAGATTTGAAGGTGTTGAGAATAATTTTTCTCCAAATGACAACGAACATCACTTGATAATAAATTTGCATTTTCATTCTTCTTTTCTAAACTATAATGTATGTCAAAATGAGCAGTTTCAAGCTCCCACATAGGTGTTGGAGAAATAATATTTTTAGGAAAAGATTTTATGTCATTAGATAAATCATCAATTAAATCTTTTGTAAAAGTTGCTATTGATTCTAAGAATGGTATTTTCTGTGCACGTTTTGAAAAAATCAGATCAGACCTAAAATGTATCTCATCATCATTATTATTATATACAGATGCAGCTCGTACAATATATTTTGCACAAGAAATTTTTCTCCATTCTTCAATGGATATGACTCCTGCTAACTTGTAAGCTTTAAGTGTTTGTGTATGTATTGGTACACCTAACGCTAATTTTATGGACTTGCTGTCTAGACTTTGCAATCTCCTAAGATAAGTTTTAGGAGCAGAGAAAAAGACTTCCTGTCCATATGTCAGTTTAGATCTGACTAAGGCTAAAGCTATATGTATGAGGGTTTTGGTATCTTGTCCCCAGGCCTTTCGGCTTATTATTTTTAGTAAATTATAGCTTTTTACTGCCTTTTGACAAGCGTATTCTATATGTCTCTTCCATTTTAATTTTTTTAGTTAGATATACACCAAGGAATTTAACTTCATTGACATACTTTATTTCATCATTATCTATAACAATTTTTGGTAGCATTCTTGGTTCTCTACAATTATTAAAAAGAATCATGTTTGTTTTTTCTTTAGATAAATCTAAGCCATTTTGGTTCATAAATATGGCTATTTTATTAACTTCTGTTTGGTATACATGAGATATATATTTTATTTCGAAAAGAGAAGTATTCTGTTTTAAACTTACATTCATCCAGATAGCAATGTCATCAGCATACTGAGCCAAGGTCACTCTGTTACTAATAGTTTTGGGCAAGTCATATATTAAAATATTGAACAGCAGAGGAGAAATTATTGAGCCTTGTGGTATCCCCATATCTGTACTGTAAGTAGAAGAATATGAGTTACCTACTTTAACTGTAATGTTTCTATTGCTTAGAAATGTGTGTATGTATGTATACAAATGACCAGATAATCCAATATTTTTCAGGTTATACAGTAAACGAGCATGCCAGACTCGATCATATGCACGGGTAATATCAAAAAATGTAGCCAAAACACCCTTTCTCTTAGCAAACTGCTGCTTAATATGTGTCGTGAGTTTAACCAAGTGATCTGTTGTAGATCGACCTTTTTGAAAAGCAGCTTGGTTTACAGGGATAATTTTATTTTTTGAGCAATAATTGGTCAATCTGTCTAATACCACCTTTTCCATGATTTTGCAAGAATGTGAAGTCAAGGCTATGGGTCTGTAGCTAGAAGTGACTGTCCTGGGTTTGCCAGATTTAAGAATTGGAATGATTAAAGATGATTTCCACTGATCTGGCATAACACCTGTCGCCCAACATAACTTAATGATTTCATGGAACAAATGTAACCATTGTTCAGGTAAATGTGCTAATAAGTTATAAGAAATACCATCAAGACCCACTGCGGATTTCTTCCTACCTAATTTTAAAACAGCATTTTTCACTTCCTGATATGTGATATCAGCGTTTATGTACAAATTATTATTAGGCTGTGGTTGTTGGTATTCTATGCTATGCTCTTTATTCTGTCTTTCTTCTTGAATGTGATTAGGTAAGCTAGAAGAGTGGCTGGTGTGAGAAAACGTTTTCCCAAATTCTTCTGCTTTTTCTTTATGAGTTGGAAAAATGTTTTTTTCTAGTTTAATAGGACACTGGGGCAACCTATAAACATTTTGCATTTCAGACATTTTTTTCCAGACTTTGGAAGAATCTTTGCAGGTATTTACCTCATTATTACAATAATCTGACCAAAATTTTAACTTTTCCTCAGCTATTATTTTATTACATTTTATTTTAGACTGTTTCATAATATGGAAATTATTTTCTGTTTTTGATTTTAACTAAGTCTTATACGAAGCCTTTTTTTCATCTACTGCTGCTTTACATCTTTGATTCCACCAGAGGTTGCCTCTGCGTAGTATCTTGTTGTACATCCTCTTTTTTGGTATAGAATTTTCTGCCGCTGAGTGGATTAGCTGCATAAAAGAGTTATACATCTCATTTATGTTTTCTCTGTGTATAAGACTGTGACAAGGCGTGCAATCACCCTCTGACGTAGGCTAGCCACAGTCATTCCACCCACTCAGCCAACAACGATTTCCACCTAACCAGCCATCTCTAGCAGGCCCGCTCGCCCAGTCGCTTAAGCCCCGCCCCCCGGGGCATCGCCTTAAAGCCTGGCACAGAACCTGAATTAGTGTCAGACCCCAGCCTTCCTGCCTTGAAGTCACAACCTGTCCGAGACACGTCTCCATCACCGAGTGACCTCTGAGCTTCGACAGTACCCGTGTGCTTCCACCCGTCTTAAGTCAAGGTAAGAGAGGGAACTTACTCTTTGTCATATAGCAGACCCATCACCCGTCGTTCGCCCCACCATGTTCATGCGTCCTGTCAATATGTATGTTCATGTTTATAGTTTTGCCTTGATGTGTTGCTGTGACTTGTATTTATCCCTTGCACATATTTTCTACCTTGTATATGACCCATGACATGTTTGGATTTATGCTTGTATGCTCCGGTAGCCCCATGTGTAAATACCCCATGCCATGCTGCCCCCTCCACATAGATTAAAGTCCCCACTACAACCCCTTTGCCCTGTACCCTTACATTTGCTTTCCACCATGCTCCCCATGTATAAATATTTGCCCTGTCGCCAACCCTATCCTAATGCGCCGAAGGTATCTTACACTAGCGGCTGCCAATAAACTCCACTTTGGCCCAGTAAATCTAGTTGCACTGTTTGACTGTTGGTATATGCACTGGCTCAACCCTTGACCGGTCAACCAATTTGAATTCTGAGATGGGCGACTGTACCACAGGCCCTGAATCCACACTATCCCTATCCCCCGCTGATACAGAGTCTGTATTACATTACAGACGGTTCCTGTACCGGGCGAATCACCCCGGCCTTGTATCATCTCCCAGTCGCTGACCCGCTGCAGGCCCCTGACAACCCAGGAGGTCAATGAGAAGCGTGACTCGGGACTTCGCCATTTTCTAGACGGCTAGCTACGAAAGCCGAATTCTAGGCCTGTACCATCACAAGACAACCACTCGTGATCGATGCGTCACCGCGTGACCAACTGACCTGCATCATCACCGCCCACACCACGCGTACCCAGATAAACAAGCCACCCAGAGTATCCTGGACCAATCGCCGCTCTGCAGTACCGAGCTAAGTGATTGGCCTACGAGAATCCCCACTCGCCAGATTATCAGAGAGACCCCTGAAACCATACAGATACACTCTCGCCCTGTGATGAAATCAGTCTACAGTAGCTCTAGTACCCCCGATATTGAATACCCAGAATATCACCGAACTACTCCGTACTGAAAGACGCTTTGCCAATGACTCACGTTAGAATATCTTGACCAGACTCCCCAATTCAAATTAATAAAAGTAAATAGTTAAGAAGTGCATTTATCCAGACTGGCCTTTGAATTTGAATTTCTTAACTAGTAGAGCCTTCCCTCCATCTCGTCTATTCCCTGTCTGTCTATCATTTAGTTAGTTGGCCTAGCATTAATCTCTTGAATGTCATCGCACCATTAACCTATCAAAGGAGGTAATACAGCGCTAGAGATTAAGAGCTTACCCCCATCCCCCAACCCCTCTCTTCGTGACATTAACTTTGGCGACCCCGACGAGACTAAAAGACTTAGGTTTCCCCTTCCAACCCGACGAGACTAAAGACTTAGGTTTCCCCTTCCAACCCAACTTGACGAGACTTAGGACTTAGCTAAATTTCCACCCCAGCCCAGTATAGATAGGACCCAGCCCTCTAGGCCTAGTAGTAGATAGCATAGCCCCTTAGGTCCCTTACTGGCTTTCCCGAGTGGTGATATCTCAAAAGGCTTTTTCTTGCATTCATTTTTGTGTTTTTGATTGATTGCATTTCGTCTTTGTGGTTGTGTTGTATTCGCCCTTTGCAGTTTCATCGTAGCTCATCCAGCCCACCCCCTTGTTTTCCGTCAGTGTACCCCCTTGTGTGCGCCCCTCATTCCGGTTAGGACTTTTGCAGGGTAAGTTACCTCCCTTACCATGGCCGACCGGGGAGAGCTTGCGCTTAAGTACAAGAGTATTGGCGAGAGCTTAGGGCTCGCCGGCACCGAACTCAAGGACTACGTCCTGGCTAGCGTAGATGCGGACGTGGCCGAGGAAAAGTTGAAGAGGGAGGAGAGGGCTAAAGAGCGAGATGCGAAGAGGCAGGAGGAAGAAAGAGCAGCGGCACTGAAGAAGGAGGAGGAGAAAGAGCGCCTCGCCGCGGAAGAACGGGCCGCCGCCCGGAAGAGAGAGGAGGAGAAGGAGCGCATCGCCGCGGAGGAAAGAGCCGCCGCTCGGAGGCGAGAGGAGGAGAAGGAGAGAGTAGAGGAGGAAGAGCGGGCCGCCGCTCGAAAGATCGCAGAGGGGGAGAGGGCCGCCGCAAGGAGGAAGGAGGAGGACGAGAGGGTCGCGGCACTTGAAGAGAAGAGGAAGGACAAGGAGCTCGAACGGCGCCAAGCACTCCTCCAGCTTGAGCGCGACCGCCGCGATTTAGGTATCGCATCGCCCGCGAGCGAAGACTACTCGCTCATCGCCCCCAGCTTCGCCGCCAGCACCGGAATACCCGCACTCCCCCCGCCGATTCCGGGGATGAACTTTCCCCTGGACCCATTCGTCGAACGAGACGAATCGATTGAAGTCTATCTCGCCCGATTCGAACGAGTCGCGGGAGAAAACAGTCTTGACCCCCAGTACTGGTATCGCAAGCTCAGTCATGGCCTTAAGGGGAAGGCCTATGAAATTCTGGCCAAGACGCCGACTTCCGAGGAGGGAGACTACCCCGCCCTCAAGAAAGCTCTACTGCATGGTTTTGAGCTCTCAGGTGAGCACTACCGCAAGAATTTCCGGAACTCCCGGAGAGAGAAAGGGGAGAAGTTTACGCAGTTTGCCGACCGTCTAGCTACGCTACGGGACAAATGGATAGAGCAAACTGACGAACCGAAGACGTACGACGGATTGCTAGAGTTGATGCTAGCCGAGCAACTCCGAGGGACAATGCCAGCGGAACTTCGGACTTTCGCCGCCGAACAGGGGGCCGCTCGCCTTGAAGACCTTATCATCGTCGCGGACCGCTACCTCACCGCCCATCCCGACGACAGACAGCCTCGCCGTGATCCCCCCGCACCCTCGTCGCCAGATACCCGCCACCAGCCTCGCCGGCCAGTCCCGCCAGCGAACCACCGTCCACAACCGCCCAAAGGACGCCCGAACCCCGGAGCAGAGCCAGGGAAGCGGAGCACAGAGCTCTACTGCGGCTACTGCCAGCGCCGAGGACACACCCGGGAGAAATGTTTCCGCCGCATCAGCGACCAGCGTCGCAAACAAGGCACCGTACTGGCCCTACGCCAAGTTACCCCCGACGGGAAACCGGTAACCCCCGTCGTCACTCCCGCCGATCGACCGGCCGTCACCGAGCAAGTGACTGTCAACAATCGCCCAGCCCACTGTCTATACGACACGGACTCACCTTCGACGCCGTCGTCCGCCGCTCGCTCATCAGGGAACAGGACCTGACCGGCGAGACTATCACCCTGAAGTTGGCCGACGCGTCTCAACCCAGCACCACGCTCCCTATAGCCCGGATCCAAGTCACCAGCCGGTACGTCACGGGAACCATTCAAGCTGCCGTGATGGACCAGCCCCTGTATGACTTGATCCTAGGATGCCGCTACGTGTTCTTGGGTATGCCGCCCCAGCCTGTGGAGTCGATGGCCGCCGTCCAGACGCGCGCCCAGGCGAAAACAGCCGCGACACCACCCCCGATACCCAACCAGATGCCGGAACAGATCCGGAAGGCCCAAGAGAACGACGTCACCCTCCGCAAGTGCTACGGAAAGCTTCCCGCCGCACGCACTCCACCCAAGTCCGGGGACTTTTTCGTCGAAGACGGACTCCTCTTCCGTCAGAAGGACGACCATTCTCAACTAGTCGTACCTGCGACACTTCGCCCCCAAGTCCTGGAACTTGGCCATAGCATGCCCCTAAGTGGACATATGGGCATAGGAGCGACCACTCTACGCATCAGCGCTCAGTACCACTGGCCCGGGATGACCGAAGACGTGAAGCGCTACGTCAAGTCCTGTCGCCAGTGCCAACGATACTCGCCCCGCCATCACACCGTACCGGTCACTATCAGCCCCACCGTCGTCGTCGGAACGCCCTTCCAGCGAGTGGCTGTCGACATAGTAGGACCCCTCCCGCGGACCAAGAAGCGGAACCAGTACCTACTAACCCTTGTCGACGCTTGCTCGATGTGGTGTGAGGCCGTTCCTCTACCGAAGATCGACGCCGCCCGAGTCGCCGACGCGCTCGTCACCATATTCACACGAGTCGGATTCCCGGACAACATCTTGACCGACAACGGGTCCCAGTTCACCGGAAAACTCATGCAGGAAGTTTTCCAACTACTCCGCATTCGCCATATCCGGACTCCACCCTACCACCCCGCTAGCAACGGACAGGTCGAGCGCCTAAACGGGACTCTCATCTCGATTATCCGCAAGATCGCCGACGAACAGCCGGAAGCGTGGGACACATACGTCGCGTCAGCGCTCCTCGCGTATCGAGAGACCCCGCACACATCCACCGGATACACGCCTTCCACGCTGCTTTTTGGAAGACCCCTTTCCGGACCTCTAGCCGCCTTGCGACGTAGCTGGACCGACGCCAAACTGGACGAGGCACCGGTCGACGCCACGAAATACGTCACGAAGCTCCAAGAAACCCTCAAGGCCACTTGGAAAGCCGCCTCCGCCAACCTGAAGAAGGCGAGAGAAAGGCAAGCCCGCTATCATAATCGCCGCGCCCGGGACCGAGAACTACAGGTAGGAGACCAAGTCCTACTGCTTCTCCCCAGCGGCACAAACAAGCTAGACATAGCTTGGCAGGGACCCTACCCGGTGCTTGAGAAGCTCTCCCGTACCACTTATCGCATCGAGGTAGGCGGAAAGCCCAGGACCCACCACATCAATCTGCTCAAGCGGTACCTGGAGCAACCTGCACCCGCCCCCGACTCCCACTCGCTCCTCACGGTCGCGCTGGCCGTCGAAGTGGATGGCACAGAGACCGGCGTCGCCGAATTTCCACTAAAAGGGAAGGAATCCTTCCGGGACGTCTCTCTGGACCCCTCACTCCCCGCCGGCCAGCAACGCCAACTACGCGCCATCGTAGCAGAATACAGGGAAGTCCTCACCGACATTCCTGGGAGGACGGACCTAGAAGAAGTTCGACTAACCCTGACGGACCCCACTCCCGTCCGACAGAAGCCGTACCCCGTCCCACTTTCCCAGCAGCAAGTAGTAAGAACGGAAGTAGAGGCTCTGCTACAAGCCGGAGTCATCGCTCCCTCCCGTTCCCCCTACAGCGCAGGAATAGTTCTATCACAGAAGCCCAGCGGAGAACATCGCCTCTGCATCGACTTCCGGCAATTGAACCTCGTAACCCAGTTCGTGCCCGGACCCCTATCCGACCCCACAGACCTGTTTGCAAAGCTACAATCCGCCCGATACTTCTCCCGAGTGGATCTGAGCAAGGGCTTTTACCAGATTCCCGTGCACCCTTCATCCCGCCAGTACCTGGCCTTCAGCACGATGGACGGCCACTATGAGTTTAACGTTCTGCCGTTTGGTCTACACAATGCCCCAAGTATTTTCAGCACGATGATGCGGAAGCTGTTGGACCCCCTCCACTGTCCGTTCGTACACTCTTTCATGGACGACATACTCGTCGCAACGGAGACATGGGAGGAGCACCTGCGAGTGGTGCGCCAACTCTTGCGCCGCCTCAAAGAAGCTGGCCTCACTGCCCGGCCGACCAAATGCCAGTTCGGCTACCAAGAGCTGGAATTCCTTGGCCACACCATCAGCCATGGACAGCTCCGGCCTCTGGAAAAGACCGTCCAGCGCCTTCGAGACGCGCCACGCCCCAAGACCAAGAAAGATGTCCAGTCCTTCCTGGGACTGAGTGGCTTCTATCAAAAATTTGTACCCGGATACAACGGGATCGCCGCGCCACTATCCAGCCTAACCCGGAAAACCGCACCGGACCGAGTCCTCTGGACCCCGCAATGTGAAGCTGCCTTCCAGGAGCTCAAGGACAAGCTGACGTCCCAGCCAGTCCTGCGACTCCCCAACCACGGACAGCCCTTCGTCCTGCGCACAGACGCCAGCGACGTAGGCCTCGGAGCCGTTCTACTCCAACGGGACTCCGCGGACGCCCCGACGCTCTTCCCCGTCGCGTACGCCAGCCGGAAACTTAAGCCGGCCGAACAGAATTACGCCACGTCGGAGAAGGAGTGTCTCGCCCTCGTCTGGGCAGTCCAGAAGTTCCAACTGTATCTCTACGGCTCGCACTTTACCGTCCAAGTGGATCATCAGCCGCTTTCCTTCTTGGCGACCTCAAAATCGCTCAACGCCCGGCTGATGAGGTGGGCTCTGCTGCTCCAAGCATACTCTTTCCAGCTGGAGCACATCCCAGGAAAAGACAACCACGGCGCAGACTTCCTCAGCCGTCACCCCGCAACCGACCCGAGCGAGTCGCCCCTGAGGGCCGACGCCCCAGCCTTCATACCCGCCGCCGCCCACTAACCGTAGCCGAAACCCGGCAGCTCCGCGGACCCCAGCCTTGGGCATCCGCCATCGACTACCCGGAACCCTGCATCGCCCCGCATCACCCGGATCATCGCAAACCATCGTCTCACCCGGCAGCCGACCTCAGAGCTGATTGGCCGCGTCTCAGTCGAGGCCTACGACCTCGCCTTTTTCCTTGGGGGGGCCTCTGTGACAAGGCGTGCAATCACCCTCTGACGTAGGCTAGCCACAGTCATTCCACCCACTCAGCCAACAACGATTTCCACCTAACCAGCCATCTCTAGCAGGCCCGCTCGCCCAGTCGCTTAAGCCCCGCCCCCCGGGGCATCGCCTTAAAGCCTGGCACAGAACCTGAATTAGTGTCAGACCCCAGCCTTCCTGCCTTGAAGTCACAACCTGTCCGAGACACGTCTCCATCACCGAGTGACCTCTGAGCTTCGACAGTACCCGTGTGCTTCCACCCGTCTTAAGTCAAGGTAAGAGAGGGAACTTACTCTTTGTCATATAGCAGACCCATCACCCGTCGTTCGCCCACCATGTTCATGCGTCCTGTCAATATGTATGTTCATGTTTATAGTTTTGCCTTGATGTGTTGCTGTGACTTGTATTTATCCCTTGCACATATTTTCTACCTTGTATATGACCCATGACATGTTTGGATTTATGCTTGTATGCTCCGGTAGCCCCATGTGTAAATACCCCATGCCATGCTGCCCCCTCCACATAGATTAAAGTCCCCACTACAACCCCTTTGCCCTGTACCCTTACATTTGCTTTCCACCATGCTCCCCATGTATAAATATTTGCCCTGTCGCCAACCCTATCCTAATGCGCCGAAGGTATCTTACACTAGCGGCTGCCAATAAACTCCACTTTGGCCCAGTAAATCTAGTTGCACTGTTTGACTGTTGGTATATGCACTGGCTCAACCCTTGACCGGTCAACCAATTTGAATTCTGAGATGGGCGACTGTACCACAGGCCCTGAATCCACACTATCCCTATCCCCCGCTGATACAGAGTCTGTATTACATTACAGACGGTTCCTGTACCGGGCGAATCACCCCGGCCTTGTATCATCTCCCAGTCGCTGACCCGCTGCAGGCCCCTGACAACCCAGGAGGTCAATGAGAAGCGTGACTCGGGACTTCGCCATTTTCTAGACGGCTAGCTACGAAAGCCGAATTCTAGGCCTGTACCATCACAAGACAACCACTCGTGATCGATGCGTCACCGCGTGACCAACTGACCTGCATCATCACCGCCCACACCACGCGTACCCAGATAAACAAGCCACCCAGAGTATCCTGGACCAATCGCCGCTCTGCAGTACCGAGCTAAGTGATTGGCCTACGAGAATCCCCACTCGCCAGATTATCAGAGAGACCCCTGAAACCATACAGATACACTCTCGCCCTGTGATGAAATCAGTCTACAGTAGCTCTAGTACCCCCGATATTGAATACCCAGAATATCACCGAACTACTCCGTACTGAAAGACGCTTTGCCAATGACTCACGTTAGAATAACTTGACCAGACTCCCCAATTCAAATTAATAAAAGTAAATAGTTAAGAAGTGCATTTATCCAGACTGGCCTTTGAATTTGAATTTCTTAACTAGTAGAGCCTTCCCTCCATCTCGTCTATTCCCTGTCTGTCTATCATTTAGTTAGTTGGCCTAGCATTAATCTCTTGAATGTCATCGCACCATTAACCTATCAAAGGAGGTAATACAGCGCTAGAGATTAAGAGCTTACCCCCATCCCCCAACCCCTCTCTTCGTGACAAAGACTCACATCATAGGACAAAAGTAATGTCTGAAATGTTTGCCAATTAGCACTGCTGTAGTTGTATTTTGGCACCTCATCTTCTATATCATGAAGTTCAACAGAATTATAGCACGTAATTAAAACAGGAAGATGATCACTGCCAAGAGAATCGCTTCCAACATCCCATTGACAGGCAAAAAATATATCTGGGGTAGTAAAGGTGAAATCAATGGCAGATGGATGATGGTTGGAAACATCTGGAATGCGTAAGATCTGACCATCATTCAACAACAATAAATCAGAATCTGTAACATTATCATAAAAGCGACGATTACTAATGTAGGTACAGTCCTTGTCCCACATAGGGGCGTGGCTATTGAAATCTCCGCAGACTATCCACTCATCGATAAAATCAAAGGTGCGCAACCAGTCGCTGTTTACATTGTCTGTGCCTTTTGGATAATATACGGACATCACATTGACACATTGAGAACTGTTGAGCTTTAGCTTGATAGAAGCTGTAAAAACATCAGGCAAATCCTTAGCAACAGGCGCAGGTACAATGTCATATTCTAAATCATGTCTGATGTAAAGAGCAGTTTGTATCTTTGTTGAGTTAATATTTATCACTGGTGGATAATAAAATCCTTTAAATTTGGGCAATTTTCTTCTGTTTACTTGTAATGACTGCAACGCTAATACATGATGATCATTTTCAGATAGATATTGGTGTAGGTATTGAGAGTTAGTGGCGATGGAACGACAGTTCCATTGAAAAATAGACAAAAATTCTTTCTTCATTAACAAACATATAACAAGATTTTAATCAAAAACTGTATGATATTAATTCTAAAGCAAAAAAGAGTGATCAATATTTCAGCTCTTTAAAACTCAACGGGACTGGATGACAAACTAGCTGTCCTGATGGCAATGGGTCAGTACCACATAACAGGGAACTGGATGGGAGAATGCGGGAAAAAGTTTCCCTTCCAATCATAGTAGCCAGGAAGGGGGTCCGAACGGTAGTTTCGCCGAACGGTCTTGCGCGGCTTTTCCCATAGTTGACGATGGACGTGCCTCCCAATATTGCCTGCGAGGACAGAGGAGCCACTCTTGGTGGGGTGGATGCGGTCACGGCGGATGGCGAAGGGGAGCAGGTTGTCGTGGCTCACAAACGAGAAGTTCTTGGTCTCGCACAGCTCAGACAGCAGAAGGGCATTGAAAAGGTCCCTTTTCTGCTGGAGCTCAGGGATGAGGACGGATGGCAACTTACTAATGATGATCTTGGATGAGGGGCTCTTCGATGAGATGGTCTTTGCTGCAGCGATCAGTTGCTTGCTGGCAGATTTCGCATCCTGCTTCTTCAGATTGTTTAGACCACAGTGGATAAGAATGACTTTGGGAGGCGCATCATCTTCACACTGGGTCATTTCAAAGGCAGGGACAAGCTCGCTGATGGTGAAAGCAGCCCGCTTCTTCACACCAAAACCGTACGACTTCCCGAGTCTCTTTTCTTGGACACCACCGATAATAGAGTCATGCAATATGAGACAATCATTTCCGCATTCTTGTTTATTTCCTGACTTTGGTCTGGCATCACAGGACGAAGACTTGACGTCATCAATGATGTCATTATCGACAGCATTTTTGTTTTGTTTTTCTTCCTTTCTCTGCCTTGCCTTTTCACCAGCCACGTTGGTTTTAGGGGGAGGAGATGATGTTTGAGAGGGCTGTTGTTGACTGCCACTCGAAGCCGATGGTGCCGATCTTACTGCGGCAGCGTAAGAACCACGGGGCTGGGGCGGATGCAAATGCATCGTCTGCTCTTCAGCACCCGTTCGTTTTGATGTTTGGATCCTTTGCTCATACAGTTGCTTGATCAGTTTTGCTTGATCCAAAACAATCTCATGTAAATTGGCAACCGTTCCGTGCAAATTATTTATCAAGATTTTCAGCTCACGTAGAGTTTGGCTCTGGCACTGGCAACTCTTGCAGTCCATTTCAGTGTTGACCGCGATGTCTGCATACAATATTGCCGGTTCCACCTCCACTTGGAGCTGGTTCTCTTCTTCCGTGGCCACCTCTTCCTCCACTTTCTCATTCTGCCTTCTTTTTCTCGCTGATCGTAGCACTGTCATTTTTTTTTAGCACAGCTGAGTTTACCGAAAATAAGAAAAATTTTGGTAGCTAAAAATTGACAGTTGTTGCCATATTGAGACCGGAAGTAACCACATCTTTACTTGAAAGTTATATTTTGTTGTAAGCTTATTGTTTTTCAGTGGTGTTATACTCACTGTGAATGTTAAAAGTGGGCGTGGTCAAAGTGGGTCCTATTAAGTAGCACGATTATAAATCTAATGACCACAGAAATAGGGCTTAGGAAACAGTGGCAAAATATTACTGGTCTCTTTTGAAGCAGCGTCGTTATATTAGCTACGTAGTAATGGGAAACGAGCATTCGACGAATGGATCTCTGCGCGGCACAAGCGACATCATCATCATCATCGTCATCGTCATCGTCATCATCGTCATCATCATCATCATCATCATTCGAGTGGACATCATCATCATCATTATTATCATCGTCATCACACATCAAAGGGGCAAGATAAGAATAAACGGAACAATGACAATGGATTAACATCACTGTAATCAATGATGAATGCAGAGTAATCATAGATTAGAAGTTGGGAGAAAGGGAAAAAAATCCAAATGGTAAAATCTTAAAGGCATTTTGTAACAGTACTACAAACAGACTACAACGCAAAGAACTGGGTTTTCTTGAGCTTAAAAGGGTTGTCAATCAACCAAGCTAACAATTATGTACGAAAGTTTAATGTAATACGCACCAGAACAAGCATTTGGTTGAATATGAATTCATAATATTTATATTACGCACAATACTATAATCTGAATGTAATGTGACTTGATAATATAACAACGGTTATGTGAGTATGAAGATGTTTCCCCTCATCTCCCGTCTCCCCTTCCCCCCCAACCCCCCCCCCCCCCCCCCCAAGAAAAACAAATCAAAAACAACCCGGGAGTACCCACACGTCCAATTATCCCTTCAGTATGACCTTTTGTAGATACCGCTGGGTTATCTTGATACGAAACAATGCTGTAATTATATCGAGCAATGACCATTGACCACCATCCTGGTATTTTTCATACTGACGGCCGTTTCTGCTCTTGTCGTTCTGAAGTAGTGGTCGCGACCTGTCCCAATCCTCCGGGACCCTGGTGGAACCTAGATAGGCCAATCTTATTTTACGCCTCACCTAATACTCAGACGACGACTGGAAACCGTTGTGATAGTAGTAGTCTTTATCATCTTGGTGTTATCTGTCTTGAAAAAAATTGCAATAATAATTACCTTCCCCACCATCCTAGGCTCGACTCTTCCTCCTCCCTTACTTTCCCTTCCCTTCCACCCTCCTCTCTCCTAAGTAGATTTCCACACATTTTTCTTTATCCGTGCAACCTCATTGTAACATCAATCATATGGTTCTTTATTTCCTCAGTGAAAAAACTGAAGCAACAACACACACACACTGCTGAAGGGTTAAAATTAATCATATAAGAGTTTAGTCTGAGAAAAACAAAAAAATCGTAATTTTTATGCGCGAATTCATAACATAACCACACGATTATTATGTGTGCGAAGGTATTTTGGTTTTGTGACTAAAGAGAAAGTAATAATAAGTCAAAACTATCTGACAGTTCCCTGTTTCTCGTTGAACCCTGCAATATTTATGTCTGAAAAGAAGTTCATATAAAATCAAAACTAGTCTAAACATGTCCCTTTCTTCTTGAACCCTGCACGACTTTTAGCAACATTGTTCGTTTCTATGCAGCCGGCAAGTTTCTGGGATATTTACAGGTCTGTCTTGTCGCCATATCTCTTGTCTAAGTTGAGATACTGCGGCAGCCATAGTCTTCATTCTTCTGGTCCCGTGTTCCACGGCCTTCTCTCGCCCATTATTTAACCAATTTCCCCTTGTTCCTCGAGCTCTCTCGTGTCAGACGTGAACTGAGTTTTCAATTAGGAGTAAATCAGCACTCGGACAGCAAGCCAAGGCTCATTCTATGCATCGCAACAGATCAAGGGAGTGGGGGTGGGGGTGGGAGAGAAGGAGAGGGAGGGAGGGGATATTAACAGACCGATCAGGATTTAGACACTGATGGAATCCTGGCTTTAGAGACACGACCAAGGTGTTTTGAGAAGCGCAGTGGGTAGTCTACTGATGCTTTGTTTCTTATCTTTCTCACCATACTTGAGGGACTAACTGGTGTGGTGCTTTACTTTCAGTCAATCATTTGTTTATCGTTTTTTCATAAAAAGTAATATTTTTAATTTCAAAAAGAAGAAAACAAAATGTTTATTGTGTATGTCACATAATAAATAACCAAACTAAGGCGTTTAAACTGTGCAAGCATGACTCTTGGCACACGAAAAACTCTATTCTGTTTTGATCGGATATACATAACAATACCAATACTTTGACACATTTTGTATAAGGAAATGTTAATAAAAATTTCCTACACTCATCGGGTGTCATAAAAACTAATAATGAATAATAAGGTAAATGTAGTGTAGACCACGTAAACGTGGAGTAGCCCTTAAGGCGGAGGAAGGGATTGTGAGCTCTTCTGGAGATTTAGCGGATTGATGGTCCAACCTGTTTAGACCTGATCCTAGAAAATGAAAACAATCCTTCCTTTCGGTGACCGTCTCGCATGCAATACGGCGGTTAGAGGTTCACATTGGAATCGGACAGGATCTTTTATGGGCAAAAGAAGAAAAGCAGCGAGGGAAATCGCATTAGTTAAGGTCTTGGAACGTTCGGCTTCATTGAGGGCTTTGAAGAGGAAAGAGTAAATACAGTGTAAGCGAAAAATATCTTTCGTTGATGGCCTTGGGAATATCGGTGAACTGGAAAGTGCACTATTCACCCTATTCAAACAAAACATGCTCTTTGTAACGTATACTTTTGTAGAGAAACGTACATATTAAAATCGTGCCAGCCTGCTCTTTGAACTACCTAATTTAAGATTCAGATTATGCACTACAAAGGTTTCTGTCGTATATTTACGCGCAGAACATAAAAATCCTTTTTATTCCTCAAACTTTGAAAAAAACTTAGTTAAAAAAAACTAGCTTAAGCCAGTGTCCTCCAATAGTCAGTTATTGAAGCAAATAAATACTGCAGAACAGAGAACGCAACCGATAGGAGGCTGTCGTATCGGGAAGATCAATGAGCCAGAACCGACACAATCGCAGACTTGTAATAACTGCGCTTCATGAAGTTCAATCGATTCGCCTTCGGTGTGCCTACCCCTTTCCCACTAGCTGCATCCTCATCCCAATGCGGTAGGTGGGGTGCGTGTATGTCAGCATGGCGGCTTGTCAGCGAGTCAACTGATTGGAGCGTGTAGCCTTCTCCCCATTACCACATTTCCTCCACCCTTGTGTAAAGCGAGGCGCCAAGGGGAAGTCAGTAGTCTCTCTGTTCCACAGAGTGATGGCCCTTTAGCGTGCTGGCCGCCATTTGCAAAAGGAAAAAAGGCGCCCCGCAAAGAGAACAGCTCTCTTGTGGTTTTTTTCTTACGTGTTTTTTTTTTGGGGTGGGGGGGTGGGGGGGTGGGAAGGGGGTTGGAGGTGGATGTTCTTTTTTTCTTTCCATTCCTTCTCTTTAGCTCCGGCATCTTTTACTCCTTCAACTTCATCATTCCTCGTTTCCAACGCGCCCGTGTTCCGTTATTAAGAATCCAGCGTCGTGATGCTGGTGTATCTCAATCGCATTACAGCAAAGAGCTCTCTCTTTAATGTATTATATATATATTTTGGGACAAACCTGTTCGGATGTGTGTCTCTTGATCAGACAACAAGTAAGCGATGTCTACGAAATTTGTCTGGAACTTTGCAACTTGAATGTCTTCATTTGACGAAGGTCAGGAAAGAGCCCCTACTTCTAGTGAAGCAGACTGTGTATGATCTATAGTCTGTTTAGGACTACGCGTAGTGACACATTAATGCTTCTTTTAAAAAGCTTTTCAAATATAAAACAAGCTGATTTCTCAAAAGCCTCAGTCAACAGGTAGTCGGAGTGACTGTGTGGGTGCCATGATATCGTACTTTTACGACGAAAGGATGATTCAGCAATGTACGTGCGTGCGTGTGTGTGTGTTGACTAGCAAATATATATTTGCCAATTTTGTACAGTTCATCTGTTTTATGACTTTATCTTCTATTTTTATATTGTGATTATTGTCAGCTTGTTCACATGTTCACTATGTTTTATATGTTTTTATATGTGCTTTTGTGTGGTGCTGCAGCGTTGACCAAATGCATTCCTTGTGTATCATTCACTTAGCAATAAATTATCTTGAATCTTGAATCTTGAATTTTGATCACAATGGGAATATCTGAAAAGGCAGGAAAAGATGAGCAACTCAGTGAATTTTCGTAAATTTACAACTGCAGCAAATGTTTAATTAGAGGAAGTAAAACTTAAGTGCTTTGTTTTTGCAAATAGAACGGTTATAACATTTTTACTTGGAAGAAGCAAAATATGTAGTAGGATCTTCCTAGTTGACGGTCCTGGGACAGACTGCTCACGACAGAAAGCGTCTACTTCAAGGAGAAGAATCATATGATATATCGTAGAGATAATACTACAAATCATGTACGAGAGAATAACAATTTGACATTGAGAGTGACGATGTGAGTGACAGAGATTTTACGAGAGAGAGAGAGAGAGAGAGAGAGAGAGAGAGAGAGGGGGGAGGGAGAGAGAGGGAGAGAGAGAGAGAGAGAGAATGAATGAATGACATTACATAGCATTTATTTTATTTGTTTATACCTGTCATTCTTTCAAACATTTTTCTACATTTTTATGCTTATTTTATGCTTGTGCAGCCGAATGGCGATATATTTTTTTTTTTTTAGTAAATGTGCTGTACTGTTCATAGACGAATAAAGACTCTCAGTCATTGAGACAAGCGATGAGAAAGGACAGGAGATGAGTTAAAACGTGTACAAAAAGGTGACACTGGAGAAAAACGCTTTACCATTAGGAGGAAGGATGCCGGTGACCAAAGCGAGAAGAGTGGGGAGAGGGGCTGTTGAGAGGAAGAGGTTGAGCGGCTGATAGCCACTGGCGTCATGCGACCCTCCACTCAGCCTTTCAACCTTTCCCTGACACTCATTCCAGCCTGGCCATCCGTCTTGGAACCATGACAGTCGCTGGAGTGCTCTCTCCCAGCACTGAAATTCCATACTAATTCACGCATCGTGTACAGCCCACTATTCCGCAACAGAACGCTGAAAAGAATATAAAGTTTCGTTTTCTTCAAAGTAGATGTCACAATGTTGTCCTCATATTTAAAGAAATTTGTTTATGAACATGACTAACTGTACTATTATTAATGCGAGGGTTCAGCACAGAACCGAACACAACCGTACTCGTCCTCACACACACACACACACGCACGCACACCTAAACACGCACGCATACACACCCATGCACACATACACACATAACAGAGCACACAGATTTGTTCTGAAATGACTTAAGACTTACCTGAAATTATCATTTGCTCTTAGTAACGATTTTTTTCTAATATTAGATTAATAACGTATAAAATAACAATAGCATATTGACAACACTTTTAGACTGAAAAACCAGGAACGAAACAGACGATGTCTTGGTTGGGTTTTTATTTATAGAGCTAACCAATCATTGCATTTGTCTTCCAAATTTTTTAAGCTGGGCAAGCAATGTTGAATAGGTAAAAATCCTTAAACTTAAGTTTTATGGACTCAGAAATGAACAAGTAGTATGATCGATTCTTCGAGGATTCGGTAGAGGACTGAGAAGACAGGCCGATGAAAAGGAAGGGAAAAAGCGTTGGAAAGAAAATTGTGAAAAAATGAGAAAGGATGACGACGATGATGACGATGACAAAGAACAAGCACAAGAAGAAGGAAAAGAAGAAAAATGATGATGATGATGATGATGATGATGATGATGATGATGATGATGATGATGATGATGATGATGATGATGATGATGATGATGATGAAAGGAAGGGAGGAAGGAAGGGAGGAAGGAAGGAAGGAAGAAACCTGTCGCAAAGAAGGAAGAAGAAGCAATTAAGGTCCTACGATTAAGGGTTAGGGAACCGACCGTCCTTTTAATGTCCGTACAAAGAGATGGCGTTTGCTCGTGCTAAGTCTCATCATGCGGTGGCGACACGCGGGTCAACTCTCTTAACATATGGAAATGGGTGGTCAATCAGCCCTTCTCAGAGGTGCCGCTTGGCTGGACGCTCTCGTTATAGCGATGCTACCAGAAGATTGCAGCGGCTTTAGCAAATGACGGAGACGCAGACCTTCATTTTGTAGTGATACTACCTACCACACGATTGCAACGACTTTATCACTCGGCGGAGATGCAGTGCTTCGCAACAAGCGATGCCACCGGCGGAAGACTGCAGTGGATGCTTTTGTCCCATGAGCATGCTTCGAAAAGTGGAATTGTGCGCGTAACAAGTCATTATCACCATCAGCACATGATGGAGATGCAAGACCTTCGTAGTCGGGATGCCACCAGAAGATCACAGCAGCTTTAGCACATGACGTAGGCTTTTATTACAGCGAAGCTACTCACCAGATGATTGCAGCATGCTGAAGATGCAGGTATACTTTATAGCAATGTATGCCAGTTTGCAACGAATTTAGCACACTCTTAAAGACCTTATGACCATGCCACTCAACTGGAATTTGCAAAAAAAAGCCCGAGTTTATCACATCATGACATTAGTTAGAAAGTCATTGTTCAAAGGGTTCCGTTCAAACCTTATTACTAGAAGTTGGGTGGCGCGGTAGGGCAGTGGATTGAGCACACGCTAGCAATGTTTCATGTTAAGCAACGTCGGGCGGAATTAGTACTTGGATGGGTGACCGCACGCTGAAGACAACTACCAAACCACACACAAAAGAATGAAACAAGCGCACGATCGACACACCCCAATCCTTCCAGCTGTGAATGGGTAGCTGGATCTGTTTAGAACCGGGGAAGGTAAAGCGCCGAGGGAGAGGAGATAGGCATCGCCCTCATAACGCTGGCCTAGAGAAAAGAGAGGTCCCAAATGCCTCTCCCCACAACGACCGTAAGGATACGGGAACACATTTACTAGAAGTTCTAAACAAATTCAGCGAAAATATGGAGGTCTTCGTTTTGTCAGTGGTACCATCAGAAGACTGTAAATGACTTCAGCATATACGTCAACAATTGAGTTAAATTCTCAAGCCTCCCATACTACTTTCAAACTGCATGGCTAAACATTGTTGGATAGCGCAGTGGTTGGAACACTCGCTACTGTGTCGCAAGTTAAGCACCGTCCAGTGCGGTTAGCACTTGGATGGGTGACCGCAAAACGTGAAGCGACAAACAACAACGCCCCCAGTTGACTCAACTGTGACTGAGTACCTACGCTCTTAAGGGTGGGGAAGGTAAAGCAGCGAGGGAGAGAGATGGGCATCACCCTCATTACGCTGGCCCAAGATAAGTGTGATCTCCAACATCACGCTCCCCTACGGCCACAAGGCTATGGGACTACCTTTACCTTTTTTACCTTTTTAAACATTGTTTTGTGATCCCGGGCAATTCAGACGATCTCTCACGTTACCCCATTGCTAGATCTTTGGGAACTGCTATAGAAATAAGAAATAGAAGTGGAACACTTTTGTTCCTGTTCCGAACATTGATTTTTAACTTCTTCATTAATTGAGAATATTTTAGTCTCTTCGATAAAAAAAAAACAACAATACTTGCATCAAGTCAAGATTTAAGATATATTATCTAAAACAGATAAATTAAAGGTGATCTAACCCGTCAGAAATCCCTTTTGTGGGTTCCAGTGTGTACCCAAGCTATAGTTTAAACACCTACCCCTTTTCTTTACTCTCACACTCGGACCAGTTTCAGCGTACCACTAGTGGAATCATCTCCAAAACTGAGCCAGAGAGGTCATGTAGCTGCTTAACGAATAACGAACAGCACTGACGACAACGTAGTCGTATATGTTTGGTTTCGAGCAACCTGATCGCGTGCGTAAGGAGATAGGTTTGAGTCCAGAATGGCAGGATAGTCCCCAAGCAACAGACACAGATTGTGTTTTGTGCCGATTGCTTCGTACTATTCCACTGCTAATGGGCGTTTCAGTACTAAGTTGAGAGGAACTCTACAAAGCAGTGGGGATTTGGAACACACCACAGTGTTTTCTTGGAAGGACAGAACTGTGAGAAAATTGAGAACATTGGCTTGCTGCTGCTACAGCTGATGATGAGAAGGAGGAGGAGACGGAGGATGTCCATAAAATGTTTATAGGCGTCACATTTCTCATTGAATCTGACGAAAAAATGTGGACGAAAAGGTTGACATATTCAACTTAAATTTATATTACATTTTACCACGTCATCATAAACCGCTACTGTGATACTATTTTGTATGCGCCTTTAGCATTGTCTACCAAATTGGACGACCGCGCTATGCAAAACATCATCATCATCATCATCATCATCATCATCATCATCATCATCATCATCATCATCATCATCATCATCATCATCATTATCATCATCATGATCCACCATAGGAACAGGTACGTACACAAATACATTTATAAATATAAAACCGCACTTTTGAAAAAGGTTAATTTTGTCATTTTTGTTTTCTCTAGAGGGGCAAACAATCCCTGTGACTTAAAAAAAGAATCCGCGACGCTAACATGTGAGATCTTCGGGTCATTGAAGTATGTTGAGGTGACAACGGCCAAAAAATCAATCACTCGGCTCAAAGAGAAGTCTTAAGGCCCCACCCAAAAGAACTTCGGAAGTGTGTTCCACATGATGTAATACAAACTTCCTGTCTGTTCCTTCAAGAGATCTTTCTCATTTACTGGACGATCCCTCGGTGTTCCGGTACACGCAACAGCCAGACCCAGTACATGATCTTTCCATCTTACTCAACAGAGATCCATGCCACGTTCTTACGTCTCCAAAAGACACTGACAGGGAACATCCATCAAGGTCCAGGCAAACAGGCAAGCAAATAGTTCTTCAGGGACTCTCTTTGCGATGTACATGTTATGTGCTAGGGCGCCACCTATCGGCAGGAGGGGCAGGAAGAGAGAGAGAGAGAGAGAAAGAGAGAGAGAGAGAGAGAGAGAGAGAGAGAGAGAGAGAGAGAGAGAGAGAGAGAGAGAGAATTATTAGCGATTGTCGTCTCATCATTTAAAAAAAAAGATTTATTTATTTATTTTCCCAGTTGATGTTGATGTGTGAATGAGCGTTCGGAGCAAAATACTAAGTTTGGTTGTGCGCTTTACAAGTCATCATCTTTATCATCATCATCAAAATCATCATCATCATCATCATTATCATCATCATCATCATCATCAACGTCGTCGTCATCATCATCAACGTCGTCTCCATCACCAAAGACCACCACTCATACCACAACCATCATCGGCTTTTATGCTATTGTAATCTGTGCTGTGGGGGAAACTTTACCTTTTTCGAGCTTCCTCGAGGGTGCAACACTTGGGTGGCATAACACAGCACAACACTAGAGAGATTTATGGAAGCTTACCATTCGCATCATTTGTATTCCGATTTTCCTGATAGCACACGCAGCTTGGCTGACTGAAATGAAGCTCCAGAAGAACGTGATGCCAGCAGTAGGCTCTCCAGGGTGTACTTAATACGCCAAAACCACAGAATATTTATTGAACTCGACTCCCTCCGCGACGTATCCGTAGACCTACATATACTTGTACTCTGTGCTAGGTGTTTGTTTCCAAACATGTACGGTTAACGACGATAATTTGTGTGACCGTGTGCTTCTGGGTACGTTTCACAATATTGAAGCGATTGTGATAGGCTTACCGACGTGCACGATGTTTCGTTCGTAAAGTTCCAGACCTGTACGATATATATTTATATACTGTGACTGAGTGATCCTTGGGAAGGGGTGATGCGAAATTTATTGCAAACGGGAAATCACTATTTTCATAAAAGGTCGACTAAATCTCCCCCAATAACAACTCTGTGGGGCATTATTGAGAGTCACGCAGTATACTTTCGAACTCCTCTCACCTGCTTGCTGAACTGTGATTTGCTGATGGATTAGATGAATACAGTGTAGCTGTATAGTTGTATTTGTATAAAGGTAAAGGCTATAATAACCCTCAGAACTCACCATTCACATATAGAACCGCTCATTATTCATCAGGTACAGAATAAATGGTATGTAAAAGCCATGATGGAACCCACACAGTCCAACACAGTTTCACCTATAACGTCCAGTCCTAGAGGCAAACTGGGTCTCTATTATTCTACCAATTTTGATGCTTTGTGGGGTTGTTTTCCCTAAATGCATCCGGAACGGCTGTTTATTTGAAAATTATAGTGTATATTGAGAGATAGTTCTTTTTCTTCTTGTTCGTCTTGTTCTTCTTGTTCTTATTATTCTTGTCCTTCTTGTTCTTCTTCTTTTTCTTCTTCTTGTTGTTGTTCTTCTTCTGGATACTGTGGATACTCCGTCAGCATGAAGACAGTTGAGAGCCGGATGGCCGGCAAGATCAGGACTGAACCGACGCCGTCTAAGACATTTTAGATTACCTCCGAATCCTAGAGGCATAGTACAGCACGATTCTGAATCTTCTTTGTTGAGTGGTTTGGTTCTAGTGTTAAGAATGCTTTAGGTGCAGCCATTCTGAAGTATAGCGATGCCCAACTGGGAGCGTGATGTCAGGATCTATGTTCCCGCTGAGGCATCTCAAATGACCTCCTAGTTTGGCTCTACTGGAGAAATATTGCTTGTTGTTTGCTAACGTTACATTGCCCAGTGTAACGTTCTTCATCAAACAGCATCCACCGTGTTTCAAAGATATGTAGACATTTTTGTTTTAATTTCGTGAATGTATTTATATGTTAGGTAGATGTTTGCGATCTATTATATCAGTCGAAATTCTCTAGGGTGGGATTATAGCACATCTTTCTTTGTTTTTAAATTTTATATATTCATATATGAACCTCTTTAGGTCTTTGGTCCTTGCCGTTTAGAATAGGAAACCGCATCCAACCCTTTGAAATAAAATGCAGCCACAGAATGCTGCATGTCACCTTATATTTCTCTTACATTTTTGCTCAAACTTGTTGAATTGTTATTTTGTGTATAGAAGTTTACACGCGTTTACATTTTCCCCATTTACTTTTCAACATTTTTGTAATGCTACACCAAGCATACATTACAAGATGAAGTTGCATTGTTTTATGTTAAAATTTTTATACTTTCCAGAAACCATTTTTGCATTGTTATTTTGTGCACATATTTGATAAAGTCTCAGTAAAGCGACAATTGATTTTATTTTTTTCCCTTAAAATAATATATGTAATGTTATCCTATGCATCGCGACTCCTTGCAAATGGCTTTACTTAACGAAACCCCGCTCTAACTAAAAGAGACTGCATTCGATCAGCACGAGAGAGAGATTATTTCTTATGTTTTTATTCTGACGGCCCGAAATACAGCAGGCCCACAATCTCCAGGGAAGAAGCTTCAGTATCATTATCCCTGTTTAGCTTTTGGAGTTTTTACAAGCGTAAAACAAGAAGTAAAAAGAAAGAGGGAAAGCGACAAGTGCTTTAAACTCCATTGCAGTCCGGTATATCTGAAACCAGTCTGAATGTCTCAATTGGCAATTAGAAATGTTGGGATTTGCGTTGTTCGCCAAGACTGATTTTAGTGTGTACTTTAAAGTTGTATCCATGTATAATTGTTATTCTGGTTTACAAACTGATTGTTACTCTATTACCTTCAATCTTGTATTATTAAACACGGTTTTATTTCTATGGTATGTCAGGATTGCATTTATTGTAGTTCGATTGTCTTTGTAATGTTTTTTGCATCGTTGTTTATTACTTCATTTTTTAGGTTGATTTTGACATGTTCTTAAAGTCGTACTTTTTAATTGTAATGCGCAGTGAGCCCGAGCATAGCTCGGAAAATAGACCTATATATATTTCCGTAATAATAATAATAATAATAATAATAATAATAATAATAATAATAATAATAATAATAATAATAATAATAATAATAATAATAACAACAACAACAACAACAGTATTATTAATATTAATATTAATATTATTATTATTATTATTATTATTATTATTATTATTATTATTATTATTATTATTATTATTATTATTATTATTATTATTATTAATATTATTATTATTATTATTATTATTATTATTATTATTATTATTATTATTATTGATCTGCCGGATTAAATATACCTCCGACCCTGCCACCCTCTTTTAAGTCTCCTTACCCCCAAACATCTAATTCCCAGCCGCCTCCCTCAAAACCATCCAGTAGACAATTCTCCCTCCCTCCCTTTCTCTCTCTCTCTCTCTCTCTCTGTCTCTCTCTCTCTCTCTCTAACTCTCTCTCTCTCATAACGCGTTAAAGTTTTACAACAGAACTACATATAAGCCTAAGCCTCAACTTTTTATGTTGAAATATTGTTCTATTTTGTTGCATCAACCACATTTCGTTCATTTAAACTTCCATGTTGCCAACAATGCTAACTATCTGTGTACAGAAGGGGAAAAAAGTGAAGTAATCTATTTAAAAAGGAAACTTCTTGAGCTACCTAAATCATAAATATAATCGTGACCGTTTCATTTCTGTATTTCAACACGACCGAACAGCTCTTGAAAACAATATTAAATTTAAATTGTCTGTAAATCCGTTTTGGGGGCTTCAATCTAAATTAAACTATTTCGATTGGGTATTATAACAGTAATATGACGTACACTCAGTTCTAAAAGAAGCTAGTTCAATTTTTTGGCGCAATACTATCGTGACAGACGGATTTCCTTATAAATGTATTGTTTATAAATACGCTATTAAACAATACTAACATTCATGCGTATTTGCTGGAGAATTAATTCAGTGTAGTAGCTACATGGAATTCAGGAATAACAGCTGTAACTGTAAATAACCACATCATATCTATATATATAGCTATTCATCTCATTACACTCTTTTAATCGTATTTATTATGTCTTGTATTTATTTGTTTGCTTATTCAATTTACTCGCAGATGTTTAAAGTTTGTTTATGTAGGATATTCTATAGTTTTGCTGCTATAGCAAATATTATTTGTGTTCTTGTTGTTATTGTAATTTCTTGTGGGTTTAAATTTGCTACTATTGTCACCGATGTTGTCGTTCCTGAAGTTGAAGCAGATGTGTTTATACTGATATTACTCACGAAATAACACTGGATATTTTTCTTGGCGGACACTCGAAGGTAATAATTATTATGAAATATACAGAGAGCTTGAATGGAATTTCAGTTCCTAGTGTGCGTTCAAATGCGTGAGCATATAGCCCTACTCACAATGCGTAGCTGAGACTCGCAGAGCGTATGAAAAAGGGAGGGCCTCAACGAGGCTCAGCTACGCAGTGTGAGACCTACTCACAACCCAATCCGTTGCCACGTCCTCGCCATCTACTCTCATCTTTCTTGCAGTTGATTTGTTTCAACACGATGAAGAAACCATGCGTGCTCACGCAATCGATGAGAATTGGAGAAGAAAGGAAATAAGCTACAGAAGAGGAAAAATGATGGTCTATATTTCGTGCAATTTCTGGACTGTCAAACTGGACTTATTTAGCAGCTTATTTTAGAAGGGTGGTGTGAAGGAGGCGGTTGGGTAGCGGGTGAGTGCAGGGAGGGGAGGGAAGAAGAGGAGAGTGTTGGCCGAATACTTCGAACTGTACATGTCCACAACATAACAATTAAAAGCTCCTATGCTTGTCAGTTTAGTAGAGAGCGCAGTTAGCTCAGAGATGTACGCCGTGTACTCGAATGTTAAGAAATATTGCAGCCTGTACAGGCAGTGGCTCAAACTCCGTTAACGAAAAAAACCCCAAAACTGACACACTGCGCTCCTACTCCTTCGGATGAGAATATAAACCGAGATCTAGCCTGTGCATGCACGCATTCCATCGCATGGACTTTAAAGATCCTGATGCTCATATTCTAGGCGAGTAACTGTCGGCTACACAAATACACCCAGCACTAATTAGGTCCCTTCTTCCCATCCCCGGTCGTCCAGGATTGTGCTCAGTTGTCTGGGAATCAAACTATGCAGCCCAAATGCTGCAAGTGGGCGCGTCGGGCCGCTTGAGTTAGATCCTGTATGGGCCAGCGCCTTGTGCGGCTCTTGACCTGGTAAAGCGCTCTATAAAAGTGATTAAATAAATACATAAATAAACTGGCTGCTAACTAACACAGTCACATGCGTTAATTCAATTTTTGACAGATCTAAGTTACTGCTTTTAAAAAAGTTCTGCGTTCAGTTAAATCGTGTCTGTCAGGTACGCAAAAAAAACGGAAAGCGATGAATTTGGAAAGGAAAAAAAACACACGTGCGGTTACATTTGTCAAAACATTTTGAACTAGCAGGAACTAATTCAGTTGCATCTATGTATCTAGTCTTTGACATCTAACATATTGCTTTTAAGTTAAAGGACTACGCTATCAGTTATGTTAGTTTATTCTTTGTGGCAGTCACAAACAAATAAATGTACAGATGTATTTCAAAACCATATTTTTGAAAGAGTTTAATTTTGGTGCTTAATCTTTTTTTTTCTCGGTGGGCAACACTAACAGTTAATGTGAAAATAAAATGTGACGCTGACATGATCTCGGGGCTTTTCAATGCAGTTTAGTTGTGAGGTGTAAAAGAGTAATACATCTTAACAGAACTGGTTGATTGCGTGCTGGCTGTGTTCTAGTAGTGGGCCTATATGTGTTTCTCTACATAATTCCCTCCCGATCCATCGATCTGTCCTATCCATTCATCCACATCCAATCCATCCATTCACACACTCCTAATACACACGCCATCAGTCATGGCGGAGTTTGAGGGGGGTGGGTGGGTGGATGGAGTGGGTGGAGGGTATTATAGCGTACAACTCCGTATAAAACCTGTTTGATTGCGTGGTACTTTTTAGCTCCACGAAATGAGTGGTTTCGGGGCCAAATTTCCGTTCAACGCGTTGGCAATAATGCGAAATGGATTGTGAACGGCCATCGATCGTTCTTGACTGATTGCTGGGGATTTTTTTGTAGGGTAAAGTTAACACTAAAGACAAACATAATTGAAGCTTTTGTTTACTGTCCCACCATTTATTTTCTCGTGATAGTTGATAGACTGCCAATATTTGCTTCTTTCGTCGCTCTCGGTCTTTCGCCATTGGTTGGTGGTCATAATTATATCGTGTGTGCAGCCTTCTCTCTCTCTCTCTCTCTCTCTCTCTCTCTCTCTCTCTCTCTCTCTCTGCCTCTCCTACTCTTCTTCTTCCACCAATCAAATGCCGATGCGTATGATTACGTGCGTTCAGGGCCGATTGCTTTAGGTTGCCGATGTTCTATAGATGAGGTAGGTATCCGCAAATCCCGACAGTTTTGATTATCTCAGTCGACATACCTTGATCGTGACTACCCACATGCAATCTATCATGACGTCTGAAAACTGCAAGTGTCCGCAACTGGGAGCTGACCGCAAATGGGAATAACCTACACTAGTCCTTAATGAATTCACACATCGGGCAGGCTAATCGCATAAGAATAATTCGATCAAAACGCATGGAATAATCTCTATCCCCCCTCCTTCTCCTAAAATAATGCATTCAATAAGGTAACAGATTAAACTCATCATCGACGTTATCGCCGTCATCATGATCATCATCATCATCATGATCATCATCGTCGTCGTCATCGTCTCATCATCATCATCATCATCATCATCATCATCATCATCATCATCATCATCATCATCATCATCATCATCATCATCATCATCATAATCATCATCATCATAATCATCATCATCATCGTTTCCTTTTTACACCTTTCTTATTCCATCACTTTCTCGTCTTCTCCCTTCAAATTATCAACAAAAAAGCAAACAACAACTAAAAAAAACAACAAAAACAACGACTAAAACAACATCAACCACAACGAGTGGAACGCTACAGGCGAGCTATTAAAGCATAATTCTTTTTTTTATTTTTAATAAGTTCTTCTTTTTGGCTCAAGCGCATGCACTGGCACGCTGGCACGCGCCTGGCATGTAATGCCGACAATTATCTCCCCTCCTATAATGTTCCGCAGTTATGCCGCCTGACTGATCGGTTGGAACGTGAATTTGAGACGGGCGATCTATTCTTTTGTTGTGGGCACCAGGACAGTTTTGGCGGCTATTGGGGCCAATTTATTGCTATGGCAATTTTCCATTGTCCGAAAATGATGTTGTCGCATTATAGTACACCTCGACACCTCCGCCGTTTGAATGGGTATCTGTGAAGCAACTTCTGCGTCAACAGCTCTTCTACCACTTCCTCACTCCTCGTTCTCTTCTTCATCCTCCTTCTCCTATGGTTTCCTCCTTCATCTCTTCTTCTTCGTCTTCTTCTTCTGTTCCCCTTCCTCGTTCTCTTTTTTCTTATTCCTTGTTCTTCATTTCCCTTTCATATTCTTTTTCCAATCCGACTCTTGTCTTCTAACTGGCCACAAGTGCCGCTTTTCATTATAACTGAATGTATCGATTTTCCGCAAGTGTCTTATATTTTCATTGGCGAAGCTGAATGTGACTAAAACTGATACCGCATGGCAATTGACCAATCAAAAATGACGATGTTTCTACCAAGCTGTGAAATATGTAAGTCATAAGAATACAGGACCTACTTTATCCCACTTACGAATCGCAGGCTCGTATACTTTTTTCGGTAAATGACTGAAAACCCAAACTGGCTTCCTATATTTTTTAAGACGCGTTAAAACAGCAAGATTTGATTCCCAAACCGTCACTACTTCACAAATACTACAGCAACAATTATCTCAAGGAAAGGGGGAGTAAAAAAAAAGTAAATGGACTGAATAACCAAATGAAACTCGCAAAGTTTTTGTTTGTTTGTTTTTTTTTTGTTTTTTTTTTTTTTAAATTATATGCCTTAAGCTAGAGGTGACTGAAGACTAGGCCTACATTTTTAACATTACATTACATTACATTACATGATTATTGCTTTAGGTCCAGCGGACTCTTCCGAGCCAAATCAGGACCGGACAACTCCTGATCCGCATAAAAGATCTGCTGAAACAACCCTAGTGGTAAAACTGAAAGCTCTCCACCAGCCAGTCACTTTACAATAAAGACATCCCACGCAGGGGACGCTGAGGCTGTACTCTAATTTATCGAACCCCCGTTTACAAAAACAAAATAGAATACAAACATCATTATAAATTATCAACAAAACACACACATATAAAATGCCTACATTGCTAAATAATAACATCATAGGAAGCCCTAGTGACCACCTGGCAGAGAGCGTCCAACATTCCCAAGCTGATCCAACGAACCTCATACACAAATAAGGAGTCTTGTCCCGGAAGAGTTTTCAAGAAGAAAGGTAGATGACTGGTCTAGCGAAGAAGAAGATAGTATAGCAGATTGATAGAACAGAGCAGGAATGAGAAAGAGCAAGGGAGAAAGACAGCGACAGTGGGAATTTAAAGCACTAAATTTCCAGAAAGTGGGGATACTATTTATACTGAAACCCCCGGCACCCCAACGGGGGCACATTTTTAACAAAGCGGAGACAAATCAATGGGGAAAAAAATGCTGGCATTGTTTTTAACTGTTAAAGTTTGGTTGAAGACATAATCCTTTTATGTGTTATGTTCTGGTGTTCGTTTTGCTTTACTCTTAAACAGAAACTCCGATGGTATGGCCACGTCACCAGAGCATCATGCCTTGCAAATACCATCCTGCAAGGCACGGTGCAAGGAGGCTGAAGAAGAGGGAGACATAAAAAGAGGTGGGAGGACAACAATCGAGAATGGACTGGTTTGACACTGAACGAAGGCATGAGGGTTGCTGAGCACAGAGAAAGATGGAGTACGCTGGTTAAACGATCATCTGTGGTGCCCCAACTACTTTTGAGTTTTGGGATAGGAGAGGAGAGGATAGGATAGGATAGGATAGGATAGATTTATTTACTCGGTGTATGTGCGTGAGTAGGTGGTCGGGTTGCTTGGACGGGTAGGTGTGCGCGCGTGCGTTTATGTTTGTGTGCGTGCTAAATAAATGTGAAGGAAAGCTCCTGATTTTTGGACTATTTTTGGTTGAGAAGTTAGATGACATTATTGGAAAGCAATGTATAAAGCGGTCGTTCACACGCACATTTCTTCTCTAGCCTAATGTCCAATCCTCTCTTTTCCCAATTAGAGAATTCCATACATAAATGTTATTCGCATTTTAGATGTGGAATATGAACAATTTTCACATCCCGATCGGACATTATTGCACCCGCGCGCCAGTCGGGCTCGTGATTATTGTCCGATCTGAATGTGACAATTTTCCATATCCCACACCAAGATGCGAATCACGTATGAAAGGTTAATTGTAGATTATAGTCAAACGGCACCGGAGCGTACAGGCGACTACTGGTCACATTATTCTGACACAAGCCAACCAGTTGATCCTATCCTATCCTATCCTATCCTGTCCCATAACCCGAAGGTCGTAGGGGCACCACAGATGATCGCTTAACCAGCATACTCCATCTTTCTCTGTCCTCAGCAGCCCTCATGTCTTCGCTCAGTGTCAAACCAGTCCATTCTCGAATGTTGTCCTCCCACCTCTTTTTCGGTCTCCCCCTTCTTCTACCTCCTTGCACAGTGCCTTGCAGAATGGTCTTTGCAAGGCCTGATGATCTGGTGACGTGGCCATACCATCGGAGTTTCCGTTTCTTCACCACTGTGAGCAGGTCATCGTGTTGTCCAATGGCTTGTGTGATGGTCTGTCGGACTTCAAACGTTGGTGATGTGTTGGGTATAGGAAATGCACAGAAGTCTTCTGTAGCACCTCATCTCCATGCTTTGTATTCTTCGTTGGAGATCTGCTGTGAGGGTCCATGCTTCGCAAGCATATAGGAAGATGGAGATGACCAGAGAGCGCAGCAGTCTTAGTTTGGAATGTAGACTGATGGTTCTGTCTTTCCAAATGGGCTTCAACCTTGTCAGGGCAGCAGTTGTTTGTGCGATCCTGGAGAGGACTTCCTGTCGAGACCCATTGTCTGACACAATGGCTCCTAAATATTTGAAGCTGTGCACTGTGTTGAGGGATTGGCCTTGTACTTTGATGTCCGTGTTGATGCCATTGGTGTTGTTGGTCATCATTTTGGTCTTCTCTGCACTTATTTCCATTCCATAAGCTCTGGAGGTGGTGTCAAGCCTCTGTACAAGCTGTTCAAGTTCTTGTTCCTCTCCAGCCAATCCATCAATATCATCCGCAAAACGAAGATTGGAGATTGCTCTGCCCCCTATGCTGACTGTGCCTTCGTGATCTGCAAGAGCATCTGACATGATGCGCTCTAGGAAGATGTTGAAGAGTGTTGGAGAGAGTAGGCATCCTTGACGCACACCGATTGTTGTTCTGAACCAGTTCCCGATGACGCTGTTATGGAGGACTGCACTGGTAGCCTTGTCATACAGGCTTTTGATGACTTCTATAATTTTAGGGCTGATGTTGTACACTTTCATGGTTGCCCATAGAGCTGCATGCCAGACTCGGTCAAATGCCTTCTTGAAGTCTATGAACACATGATATAGATGTTGTTGGTGCTGTAGGTATTTCTCACAGATTATTCTGAGGTTGAACATCTGTTCAGTGGTACTTCGCCCTGCCATGAATCCTGCTTGTTCTTCAGCTATGATTTGTTCAGCTTGTGGTTTCAACCTGTTGAGTATTATTTTCAGGAGGACCTTGCTGGGATGGCTGATGAGGCTGATGGTGCGGTAATTTTCACACTCCTGAAGGTTACCTTTTTTGGGAAGAGTGATGACAAGCGACTGGGTCCATGGTGTAGGCCATTCCCCACTCTGCCAGATCTTGTTACAGATAATGGTGAGAGCATCAGTCATCGCTTCTCCTCCTGCTTGTAGCAGTTCCGCTGGTATGTTGTCCACTCCCGCTGACTTCCCTTTCTTCAGCGATTGCACTGCTGCCTCAACTTCTTCCCGGAGAATTGGGAGGATTTCTTCTTCTTCTCTGCTCTCGGGACATGCTAGAACTGATGGGTCTCCATTTGGTGTATGGTTGTAAAGGTCAGAGCAGTACTCTGTCCATCTGTCCAAGACTTCTTGTTCTTCTGTAAGGCAAATGCCAGACTTGCTTTGGATAGTGGAGACTTTGGGCTGTTTAACACTTGTCAGCCGTTTCACAGTCTGGTAGGCCTTCTTGCTGTTGTTCTTGTTCAGATTGTTCTCTATTTCCTGGCATTGATCTTCTATCCAGTTCTCCTTTGCTGTGCGCATGCCTTTTCGGATGTCATTGTTGATTTTTCGGTAGACATCAGCTCCCTGTGAGGTGTTCTTTTTCTTTTTTAACTCTCTTCGTTTATCACACAGATCCAAAAGTTCAGGTGTGATCCACGGCTTCTTCTTTGGTCGGTGCTTGCCAAGCTTTGAGCTCTGTGGGTTCGGGCAAATAGAATAGACCCAACGTTTCCCGGCGTGTCGTAAGAGGCGACTAACAGGGGTGATGTTAGCACGGCATCACTGGGCGAAAGTCTTCTACACAGAAGTCACCGGCCAGGGCGGAGGAACCTCACGTTACTACAGGTTCAACGACCACGTGCTCAGGGCCAAGGCGAGCCACACTGTATTCGTGGATTTCGGCTGTGGCCAACAGCCTGGAGAGGATTGGGCCCTGCCAGGTCTTTTTTTGCCCAAGACACAACACATGATGAGGCTATCCACTAATTCCATGCCGGATCGGTCGTCGCCCGGCTACACAAGGACCGCGCCTTCCGTTGGCCACCAGGACGGAGGTGAAAAGTATGCTACTGATGGACAAATTAGCAAGATCCGCACGAGAAACAACATCGTCATAGGAACCTGGAATGTCAGGACCCTAACTGCGGAAGGAAAATTAGAAGAACTGGCCCACGAGCTGGACCACTATCGATGGAACGTTCTAGGTATCAGCGAACTGCGCTGGAAAGGCCTAGGTGAAACAACGACTGACAAAGGCCACAAGCTCTATTTCAGCGGTAGAGATGACAGGCACGAACACGGCGTTGGATTCTTGGTCCACAAGAACATTCTAGCCACTGTCATGGGTTGCCGCCCAGTCTCCAGTAGACTCATTACCATCCGTCTGAGAGCAACCCCTTTCAACATTACCATCATCCAGGCCTATGCCCCAACATCAGACTATGAAGACAGCGAAGTGGAGGATTTTTATGAAAAATATACAGGCGGTCCTTGACCAAGTGCCGAAGAAGGACATAGTCATAGTGCAAGGCGACTGGAATGCCAAGGTTGGCCAAGATGCGCACCACAACTGGGGAGACACATGCGGACCCCACTGCAACAACGAGACAAATGACAGGAGTCTGAGGCTATTGGAGTTTGCCAGATACAACAATCTGGTACTGGCAAACACGCTTGGTCTCCACAAAAAATCCAGACGATGGACATGGCACAGTCCCGGCGGGGAACATCACAACCAGATCGACTACATCATGGTCAAGAAACGCTTCAGATCAAGCATCAACATTGGCAGGACACGCACTTTTCCAGGAGCAGACATTGGAAGTGACCACGATCTCGTGATGATGTCTTTCCGGCTCCATTTGAAGAGAGTAAATACAGCAAAGTGCACTAGGCTGAAGTTCGACCTGGACAAACTGCAAGACCCGGAGGTGGCAAAAATATTTCAGGCCACAATTGGAGGGAAATTTGCACCTCTCCTTTTTTTGGGGGCAGGCGAAGTAGATGTCAACACCATGACCAATACCTTCAACTCAGCTGTAACAGATGCCGCCACTGAACCAGTTGATGGTAAAGAGAAAATAATATGGTCACACGTTGGCCAATCCGGGAATCGAACCAGAGACTTTTCGGTTACAAGTAAGACGCTCTACCAACTGAGCTACCCGGTTTCACTAATAACGTATATTATCGTTTTTTGTGTGTTGCTGCAAATATCGATTAGACTATTTAAGACTCACAGATATACAGCCCTATTAATTGTTCCCCACAGATGAAAATATGTGAGAATTATATGCAGATGTATAGACTTCATATATAAAAGTGAGTGCATGTGTGTGCGTGTATGTTTTTAGTTTGATAAGAAGGTGGGTGGTAGGGTTGAATACCACATAGTGTGTGTGTGTGTGTTTGTGTGCGTGCGTGCGTGTGTTGTGCGTGAAAGCATGCGCGCACGCCTGTTTGTGTGTATATATACATATATAAGCTTACATATATACATATATATACACACAAACACACACACTATAATTATATATTTAACCCTACCACCATCCTTCTTAACAAACTCAAAAACATACAAATGTATATATATATATATATATATATATATATATATATATATATATATATATATATATATATATATATATATATATATATATATATATATATATATATATATATGGGTGTATGTATGTGTGTGTGTGTTTGTGTGTGTTTGTGGGTGTGTGTATGTGAGTGGGTGGGTGGGTGGGTGATGATGAATAACCGAAAAGACAGATATTGATGAGTATTAAGAAAGATCCCACATCTGATTTGCTATGTAGAACATTTCCCATCGCAGAGAGCACTGCCCGTTACTCTTTGAAGTTCTTGCGAAAACCCTAATAATATAATCAGTCGCAGCTACTTTCCTAATTTCTATTACTTCGCAAATATTTCCTATTATTATGCATATATGGGTTGTGCAATATACAGCCGTGGCTTAAATTGCTGTAATTATTATGGTGTCTGAATATCCGAAATAACGATTCTTGACGACTTACGTGGTAATTTGCTGTAGTTTATTATAGGCAATAAATTCTCTTGGACAGCCCCCAGATTGCAGGGCAGTTAAATAATAGAGAAGATTTAATGTTGGTAATTTCACGATTAGTAAATTTCTGTTCGATTATCCGACAATGCGTTCTAGGCGAAAAAGAAAGTTATTATCATTAACCTGACACAACTGATTGAATAGTGTTTTATGTCGCACAAATATACCTTATCATTAATTTAATGAAATCGGGATTGGGAGCGCTATTTTAGACGTTATGATTGTTACGGTCACCTGAACGATCGAAAACAGATGGGGTTACAGAAACTTCTTGGTTTCTCTCTGATGCGAGACTTCGAAGGGAAGATACGATTACGTTCATAATTGGATTTAGTTGTTTTTTTGGTGTTATTTTTTCGACTGTCGCCTCGATTGGATTTTTAAGAGAAATCAACTATCAGGCCATGCATTGTATATTGATTCTTTTAAATTTCCTTTTGCGCACATATATACACGCACGCAAGCGCGCGCACACACACACACACACACACACACACACACACACACACATACACACCCTCACACAGAGATGCAGTTTACTTCTGCACACGCACATATAGAGCGAAAAGAAAGAGAAAGTGAAAAAGAGAGAGAAAGAGAGAAAGAGAGAGAGAGATTAATTATTAATAATAATTTTAGTTAAAAAATATTTTTGGTAGGGTGCATTAGGTTTTTTGAGATTAACAGATGCCGCTTCTTGCAACAATTACTGCATTTATTTTGTGAAAGAGGAATATTCAGGTCCGACCATTGATCATGGTTCCAACCACCCCCATGGAAAGGCGGCAGCCTGTAATGCCCTTTTTCCGTTTTCATCTCCGATTCTCGTATTTCATCACACCGTCATGTTGGCTGCTTGTTACCTGCGAGGGAACCTTAGTAAAAAAAAAACTAACAATAAAAGTCTCTATGGAATCGAGATGTCATTGTTCAGCTTGCAAGCGCTCTACACACAGTCTCTTGACATCATGTTTGAGCATGTCTGCCACTAAATGCGTCAGAGTCGCGTAGCAATAAAGAAGTAGGTGTAGACCTACCAAGACACCCTCCGTGTTCAATCATGGCTGACATCGACACGGAATAGGTCAGAATCATTTATAAATATATTTTTTTTTAAAGTAGGTGTAAAACTGTGAATAAAGATTCTGACACCATGTTCAAGCATGCCTGTGACACTGAAAGTGTCAAAATCATACAGTATTACAGTCTGGATCTATTAATATAGATTATTACTGAAATTCAGTGTGCCTTGGCTGCTATAGACGCCTATAACAAGGTTCCCCAACAAAGCTTCAATCGTCTACATACTGTTTCACGCGAAGGTCTGTTAGTGTAAATTAAAACAGGCTCTGACATTCAGTGTACCCTGATTGCTTGCTGGATTCTTAATACAAGCCTCTTGAGTACAGCTTTTCATAATTATGCAGCCTAACATATTCTTTTTTTTGGGCTATGGACATCATATTGGTTTAAAGCTTAACACATCAATTAGTTCTTTTTAAAGCAGTTTAAAAAATCAGTAGGTTCTTCTTTTTAAAAGCAGGTTAAAGAGTCAGTCGGTTCTTGTGTTTAAAGAAGGTTAAAGAGTCAGTCGGTTCTTCTTTTTAAAGCAGTTTAAAGAGTCAGTCGGTTCTTCTTTTTAAATCAGTTTAAAGAGTCAGTGGGTTCTCCTTTTTAAAAGCAGGTTAAGGAGTTAGTCGGATCATTTCCAAGCATTATATTTAAAGAGTCGATGCGGTCTTTTCATTGCAGTATGGAAGCGCCCTGACACTCATTACATTAGCAACTGGTTTAGTATAGTTTGTGTTGGGTTGGCAGTTCGTGTTTCTCCTTGGCTCGGGAATAATGATGCTTCCTGAGAATCAATGTATAAAAACAATTATAAGTAGGCGATAAACGTTTTTGTAGTGACATATTAAGCTTACCTATTTCAAGACCACGTGTGAACTGGATCTTTCCGCTAGTCCTATCCTATTCTATCCTATATCCCGTAACTCGAAAGTCGTTGGGGCACCACAGATGGTCGTTTAACCAGCGTACCCAATCTTTCTCTGTCCTCAGCAACCGTCATGGCTTCGCTCAGTGTCAAGCCAGTCCATTCTCGAATGTTGTCCTCCCACCTCGTTTTATGTCTCCCTCTTCTTCTGCCTCTTTGAATCGTGCCTCGCAGTATGGTATTTGCAAGGCCTGATGCTCTGGTGACGTGGCCATACCATCGAAGTTTCAGTTTCTGTACCACTGTGAGCATGTCATCGTGTTGTCCAATGGCTTGTGTGATGGTCTGTCGGACTTCGTCGTTGGTGATGTGGTGGATATATGAAATGCTTTGTAGGTCTGCTGTGAGGGTCCATGTTTCACAAGAGTATAGGAAGATGCAGATGACTAGGGAGCGCAGCAACTTTACATTGGAGTGTAGACTGATGGTCCTGCTTATGCAAATGGGATTCAACATTGTCAAGGCAGCAGTTGTTTGTGCTACCTTGGAGAGGACTTCCTGTCGGGACCCATTGTCCGATACAATTGCTCCTAAATATTTGAAGCGGTGCACCTTGTTGAGGGATTGGCCTTGGACTTTGATGTCCATGTTGATGCCATTGGTGTTGTTGATCATCATTCCGGTCTTTTCTGCACTTATTTCCATTCCAAAGGCTCCGGAGGTGGTGTCAAGCGTCTGTGCCAACTGTTCAAGTTCTTGTTCCTCTCCCGAAAATCAATCAATGTCATCCGCACAACGGAGGTTGGAGATTGCTCTACCACCTATGCTGACTGCTTTCATGATCTGCAATGGCATCTGACATGAGGCACTCCAGAAAGATGTTGGGAGAAGAGGCATCCTTGACGCACGCCGATTGTTGTTTTGAACCAGTTCCCGATGGCGCTTTTGTGGAGGACTGCACTGGTAGCCTTGTCATACAGGCTTTTGATGATTTCAATAATGTTAGGGCATGGTTGCCCACAGAACTGCATGCCAGACTAGGTCAAACGCTTTCTTGAAGTCACAAACACATGATATAGATATTGTTGGTGCTGTAGGTATTTCTCTCAGATTATTCTGAGGGTGAAAATCTGCTTAGTGGTACTTCGCCCCGCCCTGAATCATGCTTGTTCTTCGGCTACGATTTGTTCAGCTTGGGATTTGAATCTGTCCTCGTCCTAGTAAATCAGTACTCAAAGTTGGAATGTCGAAATTCCATACACAACTATGGTAGTTTGTCGTTTGCGTGGTGATGTTATGATGAAATCACGGTTTGTGTGTGTGCGTGTGTATGAGTGCGTGAGCGCGCGTGTGTTTACCCCTCGGATCCCATAATAACTGCAACAGCAATAATAACTGCATTGCTTAGCCATTTGTAATAAGAACGTTCAATTGTTCAAGGGAAACAATTCTGTCCTGGAAAGGAAATTGGAAATATTGAAAATAATATGGGACAATACCCTGGTATATCGTGGCTCTGAATGATTATAATGGCCTGTGACGCTGTGGGCAATTTTGTGGAAAGCGTGGGTCTCTGCGCGAGAGTTCGATCCTTGACTTAACTAGAGAACGTGTGTGTGCTGGTGTCTGCTGGTTTTTGTGCGTGGGCTATCGTCTTTTATACCAGTTAATTGAGCTGGAGAGCGTCCCTTATAAGAAAAAACAACAACAACACCCAATTGCATAATAAGATCACTATTTTTGTTTTCTTGTGTGTTTATCCGGGTTGTTGGTCAACGTTACAATGAAATCGCACTTTAGTTGCCCATACGCTGCAGTAGCAAGCGGGATTTATCTTTCAGCTAGAGCCCACAAACTCGTGGCGTGAATGGGGACCCTGGCGCCGTGCAGTGACGAGTGAACTGCAAAGGGCTGTAGAAGTCCCTGAACGTTTAAAAATGCCTTCTTTTTTGACAACCCAATTTGCTCCAGTCTGCACACTCTTTGACTCGGTAGCATTTTCTCTCTCTCGCACACACATACACATGCAAAGACACACACACACACACACCACGCATACACTACACACACACTACACAAATACACTACACGCACACCTAATGTTTAAGGTTGAATGGACATAACGTTTGACAAGAGCAAAATGCTTGGTGGGGGAGAGGAGAGGGAGAGAGACACACACACATAGGGGAGAGAAAGAGTGCGTGAGAGAGAGACAGAGACAGAGACAGATACAGAGAAAAGTCGATTGGTGCATCGAAAAATAACCAATCAATTAGTTCATCATTTTAAACTAGCGTTGGATTTCTTGCAGTAGTTAACATTATCCCAATCACTGGAACAAAGTAGCCCCAATTACTGGAATACAATCCAATCTAGGCATGTGGTGCATTCCCGTCAGTTAGGATGATGAAGACATAATCTCCATAAAAGGTAAAACGTGTCGGTTGATCAGTTAACATAAAACGGGATCACACAGTATTATTGCTATCACAGTGCATCTATGTAGCAGGCCGACGTGTCTGCGAGTGTAGGGGAAAGTGTCTGAGGAGAGAAGAAGGTGTGTATGTGTGTGAGTGTGTATGTGTGTGAGGCGTGGAACCGTGTGTGCGTGTGTGTATGGATGTGTGTAGTTTCGTTGTGTATGGTGTGCGTGTGTGTGTGTGCGTGTGTGCGTGTGTGTGGCTAGGTAGAAACGCCGTTATTCTGACATACACTTGAACCTCTACGTACTTTCTTTTGACGGACCCCGTTATTTTGACGCCAAAACAGTGTTCCGTTAGGGTTAGGGTTGTGTTAGGCTAAGGGTTAGGGTAATGGTTAGGATTTGGGTTAGGGTTAGGGTTATGGTTAGGGATAGCTTAAAAAAAGGACACATTTGTAAAAATGTCAAAGTAACGTATGTAGGGTTTAATGAAAGTCATCACAACGGCGTTTCTACACTGTTGTGTGTGTGTGTGTGTGTGTGTGTGAACACCTAGTGACTGTTTGTAATAGAGAGTGCATTTGTGTGTGCGTGTATTGTGCGCCCAAGTGTACGTGCATTTGCTCTAGAGAATCATTGTTAACTACAACACATGCAAATTTCATTCAGGTTTTAGCATAAAAAAGAAAAAAACGAAAGAATTTCTCTTACATAGCGCACTTACAAGGTCATATAGCTTCTCAAAGCGCTGGCCCGTAATATCCAGCAATCACACAATAGTTTGCTGCATTCAGGATTCGAACCCACGTCGCTCAAGACGCACTCACACAAGTCGTGCGCTCTGACCACTGAGCTATTCCTGCCGCCATAGCAAGATAACCAACCACGGCTAAAACATGGGCGGCCATTTTTGTTTATTTCGCCCCTCATGTCACCCCTTTCCATCGGAAAAAGAAAAGTTAAAACATAACCAATTTCTAAAGTACTATTTTAATATATATAAATTAAAAAATTCAGTTTTGTTTATGTGCTTATTAATAGCATCGATGTTGATTCTAAAAATAGCGCTACAGCAAAATTATTTAGCACAGCCCAGTTGTTTGTTATATATAACGGAAGAGAAGCCGAAAATTCAAAGCTTAACGTTGGTTTGAGCAACGAGTGCCACTTATATAATCTTTTAACGTGGCAACAATGTGAATTCCTAGATAGACTCGCTGTCGTGACAAATAAACATAGTTGAGACCCCCGTCCCTTTAATATGTGGTTCGCAAATGCACCCAAACACGTACATACTGTTTTTTTTTTACTACTGTAAGGCACATGCAGTGTGCAAGAAATAGGCGATAATATAATCAACGTCAGTTAATGTCAAGCACACTGGTCGACTTGAAAAGCATCGATCTCCTTGAACGCTTTGCCTTATTTGATTTCTATCAATATAATTTTGAACACAACTTTTTTTTTTCAAAGAAAATGTCCTTTCTAATGGTATTCTATCCCATAACTCGAAGGTCGTTGGGGCACCACAGGTGATCGTTTAACCATCGTACTCCATCTTTTTCTGTCCTCAGCAACCCTCATGGTTTCGTTCAGTGTCAAGCCAGTCCATTCCCGAATGTTGTCATTCCACCTCTTGTCAAGATTTTTTAAACTCCTCATTGTCATTTTATTAAGACATTATTTTTTCCTGATTTTTTTTTCAACCAATGACAGAACCAAATCATTAGTACGCCCGAAGGTGACAATGAGCAGATATTTCGATATAATCAAATTTGAAATTATTGGAACATCACTGTATGTGTTTGACACAAACTTTATTGTACACAAAAGCACGATACACAGATATTCAACAACTAAACTAGTCAATGCTTTAATTGGATGCTTCTGTATAGATTCTAGTGCTTGTTTTCGATGTAAGTGCTTGTTTTGGATGCTATTATAATTGTTATAGATTATGAAACATTAGCGTCACACAATCTCTAGAACTCCATTACTGCACGAGTGATTCCAAGAGCTATCTCCCATCCAACGTATTGTACACAGAAACGGGTCGCCGCGCATCCACAATTGAGCCAGGCAGTGGTTTATTTAAATCGAATGCTTTCTATAAGAGTTCCAAAAGTCTGCGCCACACAATCTCTAGAACTCCACCAACGTGTTCTAAACTGCACGAGTGATTCCAAGGGCTATTTCAGCGGCGAGAGAGGAGGGCCGATCAGAATCTGTTCTGACAAGCAGCAATTGTTATGTCAGAATCGCTGCCATTGCCGCTGCCAGCATGTCTAACAAAGGAACACTTGTTCCAGCAAGGAAATGAGTCGGGTGTGATTGCTTAAGAGAGAAGTGATTTGGCTCTCCGTGATGGTAGGGGTGAATAAAGCTAGTGGACCTGTGATGTTGATGATGGTGTTGATGTTGATAATAATGTTGAAGGATGATGATGATGATGTTCATGATGAGGATGATGTTAATGATAATGTTAAGGATGATGTTGAGTATGATTTAGATGGTGAAGTTGTTGATAATATTGAAGATGATGTTGATTATGACGTGTATGATTATGTTGATGATGTTGAGGACGAGGATGATAATGTTATTGATGATGATGATGATGACGATGATGATAATGATGATGATAATAATAATAATAATAACAACAACAACAAGACTACTACTACTACTACTACTACTACTACTACTACTACTACTACTACTACTACTACTACTACTACTACAACTACTACTACTACTACTACTACTACTACTACTACAAATAATATTGATAATAATAATAATGATGACGATGATGATAATGACGAAGATGGCTGTGGCGCTGGTGATGATGATGATGTTGAGGATGACGATGACGACGACGACGACGATGTTGATGATGATGATGATGATGATGATGATGATGATGATGATGATGATGATGCTGATGATGATCAGAAGATGATGATGATGATGATGATGATGATGATGATGATGATGATGATGATGATGATGATGATGATTAGGAGGAGGAGGAGCAGGTGTTAACGATGAGGAAGAGAAAGGAGCAGCATTGGTAAGAAGAGATTGTAAACGTGAAGGAGAGAACAACAAAAAAAAGGTATCTGTGTGATGGTGGGTAAGTCTAAAGCTAGGTGCACACATCGCAACTTCGAGTGCAACAATGTTGAGTACATCGATGTATTGCAACAATGTCGACAAATGTGATCATGAGCGCAACTGCAAGTTCAACTAGTACAGCGTGTTGAGCCACGTTGCACTGTTTACTGCAGTGCGGTAAAATGTTGAGGCTGGCTGCAACTAAGGTAGGTCAACTACCAATCGTAGACGAGCTTAGCCCTCACGTGACTTAGTTCTTAGAGAGAGAGAGAGAGAGAGAGAGAGAGAGAGAGAGAGAGACTCTTCTGACTATGACGCATGTTTAGTGTTTACGTCATCATCACTGACCTCATGTTTGTTTTGTTTTTTTCCATCACTGAAGAAGAAAGTCTTTGCTTTTATATTTTTCTTGGTGTTTTTTGTGTATTTTGTTTCTGATTTCTATTCTGACTTAGTTGTTGTAAAGAGGTCATCCGAGGCGAGTGAAATGGCGGAAGGTAGTAGTGCATCGAAGCTTAGCGAGCCCGATAAAATATATCTCACATTGAACTCTACCAAGGCCACGAGGCATTGTGGAATGTCTCGTCAGAGCTTTATCATAAGCGAGACGTCAGGGATGCCAGCCTTCGATCAATAGCGATAGTAAGCATCCAAATCTTTCTTCTTCTCCTTTTTTTCTTTTGACTCAGAGTCATCGCTGTGATAAATAACATTTTATCCTCGCTGTCGTCCATTTTGTTATGTAGTCATAGAACCAAGATCACATGACGAAAACAAAAACTCCCGTTGCGTCGTCTGCACCTGGATGCAACTGCAACAACGCGCACGCTCAACTTTTCGCTAAACTTGGGTCAACTTGTACGATGGCATGTTGCAGTCGCGGTTGCAGTCGAAGTTGCGATGTGTGCACCTAGCTTTAGGTTGTTTGGACTGCTGATGTTGGTGATGGGTGACCAGGATGCCGTGGATAGTGAGTTGGTTTCCTAGGCCGAAGGTCGCGGGTTCGAACCCCGCATTGGACGAACTCACGTGACTTAGGTACGAGACTTTTCAGTACACCGAGGGTTTTCCCGGGTACTCCGGTTTCTTCCCTCCCTTCAATAATAGTATTAGATGCAGTCAATCTAATTTTAAACATATACATTGTTTTCTAGTCTACCTTCTGTATTATCGATCTCTTCAAGTCGCCGCGCTTTGAGTTTGGTTGAAGAAAAAGCGCGTGACAGCATCCTGTTGTATTACCATTACTATTATTATTTTTATGTTTTTTATTTTTATACTTATTTATTTACTTATTCATTTATTTATTTATTTATTTATTTATTTATTGGTGATGGTGATGGCGGTGATGTTGATATTATTGGTGAGAAGAATTTTAGGTGAAATGCTGTTGGGGAGAAGGAGAAGGACGAGAGCGAAGAAAAGCATGAAGAAGGAGAATTATGAAATAGTATTAGAGAATAACTATGAGGAGGAGTGTGGACGTGGGAGAGGGTGTGAGCAATTGGATGCCGTCGATGAAAAGGAAGAAGACTATGATGCTAAAAAAAGAAAACGATATGAGATTATGTTGATGCTGATGACGGCGAGAAAGAGTAGAGTGATTGTAGCAATGATCACGATGAGGATTGTGACGAATCACGCAGAGTCACACGTGCATATGTTCCGCGTGTCTATTTTCGTATTGTTAGCTTAGGTTCTAGCAGTTTTACCCGCTCATGCCTGGGTATATATATTGTGCTTCGGAATTCGGATACTAGTATACACCAAGGTCTAGTCGGCATACGCAAGCATTCTATCGCATGAACTTTCATGTTTATGTCACAAACCTTTCGTTTCCACACATTGGTTGATTGGCAATATAAATAGGAATTAACATATTTCAAAGATAAGTTACAGTCAAATGTATTTGCATAATTTGCTAATATGTACCTCTACACATGAGTGTGCATACGTGTGCTAACTAGACCTTGGTTTATGCTCTTGTCCAAAGTCCAACACACACACACACACGCACACCTACACACACACACACATACACACACAGCCTTAGTTTGTTTACAAAGATAGAAGTATAACGTTATTTAGGAACTTCTAACACAAAGCGTGTGATTGTGGTCATTTAACAATTTGCTATATAGTTGTACACACACACACACACACACACACACATATATATATATATATATATATATATATATATATATATATATATATATATATATATATATATATATATATATATATATATCTATATATATATATATATATATATATATATATATGTCTAATATCACCTAAAAGTGTGAACAGATATTAAATTAAAGATTGATTCTATATAGTTGAACATAGCACAATTCGTTTTATTAACTGGTACAACCACACGTATATAGTGGCAATACAAAGTACACTATCCATCAGAATAGTGAATAAGTCGCATACATCGTTAGAGTTCATTTAAATAATTTCTAACTTCAATTCCCCTCCCTATTGTTAATGTGTTTAAGTTTGATTCCCGGTCAGACCCCAGGACAGCTTAACAGCACTTAAGATTCAATCTACGTGAAACACACTGACTCCCGTGTGAAATGAAATCAATAGTGATCAACTATGACTACCAGAACCAAACCCCATGACCAGTACTTTGGTCTAAATGTGACTGCTTACTATAGACGTACTTATTATTATTACAAACGGGGTAAATCGTTTTCAAAGATTATGATGTCGACGACGACGACGACGACGACGATGATGATGATGATGATGATTTTGATGATGATGACGAAGATGGTGTTGGCGGTGGTGACGATGACGATGAAGTTGATGATGATGATTATGATGATGATGATGATGATGATGATGATGATGATAATGATGATGATAGTGATACTAAATTGATAAGAACATTTGATTTGTTTTAAGTTTTAACTTGATATATAAATATTAATAACGTTTATAAAAAATAATTGAGATGCAATTGATCTCTCATTCCCTTCTATAAATTAAAATTTCCGAGTGAAGCTGGGTATATTTCATGGCTTCAGAAATATTACCTCCATATTCTATAACTTTTACAACGTTGCTCAATAGTAGCATTGTGTGGGTGAGTTGTGGTTTTATTATAATTAAGCTCTGGTCTAGCAGATAATTAGAGTCTGGACAGGACAGGGTCAGTAACAATTATTATCATCAAGAGACTATATTGGTTCAATTCCAGTTTTAATTTATAGTAGTTCTCATGGGTATATTCAAAAATGGTTTTGTTTACGCGTCGTTTCATTTACGACAGTGAGTGAGTGAATGAATGAATAAAAATTGTATTCTTACCCTGGCTTCCTTGGCGATATTAAACAGAGCTAAACTTACCCAAAAAAAAGAAATACCGACAACAATCCCCCCCTCCCCCAACCCCTTCTCAGCGCCTCCCTCCTCTCTTTCTCAAAAGAAAAGACAGAACGGCAAAGTTATTTTTTTTGGTCAACATCAGTCTGTTGGCATATTAACAGTCATTTTATTTTAAATATTTATATTCTGAGCAAAGTCTGCTAGATGATGCGGACTAGGGAATTTACTGACTCGAATTTCGCAGAAAACTCCGTGTTTGTAGTTTGTGTTTGTAGTTTTAGCTTTGTCAATATTTTTGTTTTATTGCCGGCACTGTTCTGAGCATAGACATATAGTCTAGCAATGGACTTAGCTATTCAGGGTGGATTGTGGGCTTGCTGGCTGGAGGTTAGTAGAGAGACGAGAACCAGCCGTGGCACTAATGACTGACGGCGTTCATACGTAACCGTCAGAATCTGCTAAATTAACTGAACACACAATTTGTCCAGCCGGACCCCTGTATCATGCATAATGCAGGACGCACACAATCTGCGAAATTAACGGACTACACATAATTTGTTTAGCATCGCATGACGTGGAATTATTCCCCTACACCCGTCTATTGATTTGTCAACGGGTCGTCATCATTCCTGCTCTGACACCCTTTGACCCACTACTCTTTTGTCCTTTTATGTTTTTCTTCATCCTCCTCCCCTCCTCCCTCCTTTACCCTCCATCTTTACCCCAATTAATCTACCCCATTCTCTCTATGTCTACCATCCTCCGCCTCCTCTCCCCCCCTCCCCCTCAATTCCCTCTTGTTTGCCATAGTCACTATCCGATCTCACTCTGCTAGAATCTTCCTCGTCGCAACACCACCGTCTTCCTATATATTTTTTATCCACATTTAGCACCCATGTGACACCAGAGACCACAACCCAGTAGTTTACCCACTATTATGATGCATGTCAAAGTTTCTAGGACCCTAACTTGTTTGTTAGGGCTGGCTTGTCAACTCTCACTCAAGTGATAGTATAGGTCAGTTCACTCCACCTGTTACTCGCATCGCCGAAACAAATCTGTAACACATCTGTATTGCGTAGGCTACTCGTGCGTCTGGCTTATGTACATCATAATTGCGTGCTTCGTTCCAACCCCCATAGAACTATATGTTATAATTATTACCTTAAATATTGGAAAAGGACATCTGCCCTCATACCGGGACACTTCATTAGAAGAAACCGTACTGCTGGTCTGCAAAAAGTAATTATTTTGGCACAACTGGCTTTCCATATTCGGCGGTCCGCTTCAGGGGAGCTAATGCAGATGAATCGGGAACATTATACAGGAAAGTTTTGTCCTTGGAATGGCCTGAAGTACGGGACGTAACTATGTACGCGTGTAGCAAACAACCGAATAACGGGAGGGGAAGAGCCAAGATGGTTGGTTGCTGATGCTGTGTTTGCCTATGATTATGATGCATTGTATGTTTGAACGATCCCTTATCATCACAGCGTCTGTGTTCCCTCTAACATTTAGACCCGAGGGCAAAGCCGCCCAGGGCTGTTTTGTGAGTCTGATTGTCAGTTTGTCTATGAATAAATAATATTGTTCCCTTTCGGGCTAGCTTTTTTACGAGATCGTGCCATTCATAAAGCAGAAACAAATGTGCCTACGTGCTATGAGCGGGAATGAGGAGAAGGGCTCTTACTTCGCTTTGATGCAAGAAATCTTCCATAATCAGTGGGCTGCAAGTTCAATCGAGCAATCCTGAACAAAATGCGATATATGTTGCACAATTTGATCCTCTTGTGAGGTTTTCGCCGAGGCAACAAGAGTTTGATGGTTTTTATTTTCAAATTCTAAGCCAACGGAGCCCAAATCTCTACAATCCATCTCTTTACCGTTTGAAAATTGCTTCCGGAAACGGTTAATCTATTTTGTTCTAGGGCTTATACATCAAGGTGCGTGCAAGCGGTCTACATGAATTAATCATTATGTACAATTAATGCAACACAGAAGGCTGCTTGTTTTATATAGAAACAATGCGTTGTTGGTACATATAGACTTATACACGCTTCGCAGTCTAGTCATCAAGTAAGCCTAAAGTTTATCATACAGTAGATCTTTGCGTTATTGTGCAATCACAAGTATGCGCTGTGCGGACCACAAAAGAAGCTACGTGTATAAAAATTAAAAAGCAACTTTTCAATACATGTACTTGATGTCGACGACTTTTTTGCATTTCGGCATTTGTATTCTTTTTTCTCACAGAACTTTTTTTTTCTTCTGCCACTTGGGTAGAACAAAACTTTTTGCAGACTTTAAAAATTGATTTCAAACGTGGTTGTCTGCGCAATCCATCATACTAGAGTATAAAATCTGCATGTGAAAATAACGAAAGCGGTTGTTTTCTTTGTAGGTAGTATGATTCTTGTTTGACGTGAAGATGGTTACGCACACAGTGTGGTATACTTCAGTGTCTCGAGTTCATTTTCAACAAACCCCATTTCTTTTTTCGTCTTAAAAAAATTACCTTCTTCTTTTCTCGCCCTTTTATTATTTCTTCAAATTATTTCTGTTCGTGTTCGCCATCTTCTTCCTTCCAAAAAAATTAGTTTTTTTTAAATTTTGTCCTGACCTCCTTTCTTCTGCTTGTGCAAGTTCTTCTAAGTTCAAAGTAGTGTTCTCTTCTCCCCACTTCAGCCTATGATATCTCCTTGAGCACAAACTGTAAGCGACCATCGCTTTCTGTAAAAACACGAATCTGGAGTCTTGGCTGTATGCCATGATGGCTTCTGCACGTAACCGGAAGTGACGCCATCTGTCGCGTTGACTGGGCACACTGTACCGGACTGGTTGCTGTGTCTAGCGATAAGGTACGGTGGCGGTCTCGCACCACGGATGTTCACAGTAATGGATCCACGGAAGGGTTATCTTCTGCATAAATAGATCTTTTCTTATTATCAGCGCTTCAATCCCGATCCTTTGTGAAGGATGCTTACCGACAGACCGTAAAACCAGTCAGTAGTCATATTTTCAAAGTTTCTTGTTGTAAGCCCAAACGGGATTTGATTCTAAAAGAATTGCAGGCTTACCGGGATCACATATAGAGTCTTCCAACCATCTAAGCTCAAACGTCCAAGTCTTCAAACACGAAGAAAAGCATCCAGTAAAATGAACGTCCGTGCCTTCCATCTACTCTTCAAGCATAGTTTCGCAGGACCCAAATATACAGTTCTAGTTGAATGTGCATGTTGTCAGTTTGATGCCTTATTACAAGTCTAGAGTATAGTGTCCATCGTGCCAGTGTGTAGACATGTCCCGCATATACAATTCTATAGTTTAGTGTGCATGTTTCCAATGGGAATCTATGTCACTAACGTACAATGCTACAGTTTGGTGTGCATGTTGCTATTGCGTTGTTTTATCAGACGTAAAATTATAGAGTTTGGTGTGCGTTTCTGCAGTGTGAAATCACTAAATGCAAACCGCGTTCAGAAGTAACACAAACCCATCAGTATCATGTTAGATAGAGCTTTCTGGAATTGAAATCTAACAGTATGAAAAAGCAACAACAACAGCGCTTGAGCGTGTTGTCAATTAACATGTTCGTGGACGCAGTTAAAGTAGAATAATTTTAAATAGATCACACTTCAATGATTGTGACTAGAAACGTTCGGCGGACAGTAACAATGGCGTAAGGCAATCAGATGGCAGAATACGCAATCATTTATTGTCCCCATAAACATTATAAGGAGATTTTCCGTGCAGTGTCCATCTGCATATAATCATTCAAAACAATGAAATTACATTATTATAGCAACATAAAATTGAAAGGAAATCCTGATGTTGACATTTACAGTGATTAAAACGTGTCGACAATGACACTATCACATATAGAGGATAAATATTAAACCCCATGTATAAAACTTTCACATCCACACACCCACGCCCACACACAGAGGCAGTTGAGACACAAGTCAAGCACGTCAATATAAAAAGGGGATAACACATATACAAAATTATGTGGCACTCAAAACTAACGATGAAAACAAATTCGCTAGAGTTAAAGCTCGGGTATTCTCCGTCCTAAAATTCGTAGAGGGACTTAACAAAAAAAATTGTTACATCTAATCCGGCATTAATTGGAAAGGCACAATTTGAATCGCTGCTAAAAGTAGGTCCTACATAGTCAAAGCAGTCACTGATTGGCATTCCCTTTATTTTGTAATCATGTTTAATGTCCATTAAAAACTGGACTATCCTGGTGTGTGTAAGTTACAGTATGCCCTTACGTCTCAATGTAATATGGCGTCATTTAGCTTATAAATATTTTCTACCATGAACAGTTACCCTGATAAAGGCTTCCTATTCTTGTACCGTGTAACCCTCATTAAGCTAGCAGTAGTTAAATAGTATAATACAATAGTTTTAGTCACCGCTATTGAAGATTGTGGTAATAAAGTATAGCTAATGTACGTAACCACAGTGTTCCCGAATTTGGGATGAAATAAACAAAGCGATGTGGTAAACAAATAAATCAGGCGATAGAGTCACCGTTTTTAGAATTTGGGACACCGCGTATATATACAATAAGTATCAACAGTTGCCAGAGTTGGTGCAACGATGACGTATTTGTATGTACTCTATCTGAAATTAGTACTGATTCGCATGTGCAAGTACTAAAGCAACAGGAGTGTCCCCGGAAGGAATATTATCAGAGTCATGAGTCAAGGCACGTAGTCAAAAAGGTGCCTCTGCTGATCTTCAATTATCTAATAAAGATTCTCAGACCAACATTGTAGAGAGCTAAGGGCGATCCTTCTGTACTTTCTGTCTTCTTCGAAACTTTCTTTATTGTTTTGTCCATAAACACTATGTATGATCAAGATAATTAGTAAGTTGTGTTTTCCATTTTTCTTTCCCGAGATCGCACGATAACATCGTTCCATGCAAACATGGCTACTTACTCTCCTTCTTTCTATATATCACAAGATGATTAAATAATTATTGATATATGTATCTAGTTTAAATTGTTCTGGATGACTAAAAATGCCTTTTGGTCTTTCTTTCCCAAGATAGAGAGATCAAGTGGGTTCCAGACGCACGAAGAATGACTTTTATTCTGTCTTCCTTGACAAGATGAAGCTATCTGGTCCTAAACCCTCTGGGTGATTTATGATGAATTGTTTTTATTTAACCAGGATTGTAAGATCACATTCCTCCAGACACTCAGGACCTTCATCCTGTCTTCTTCAAGATGATCATACTTCTTAATTGCCGTTTGACAATACAGTCTTCGCACTATGGCTTACGGTTAGACAAAGCCTTGTAACCTTTAATTTTAAATGCAAACTAGGGATGCTTGAAATAGCATACAAAAACATAAAAATTAATTAATTTCCCTTCACGTCTTCACCAAAAATCATATTTCCAGCCTCAGATACTCGGGGTAACTGATGATGGCCAGCTGGCGTGACCAGCGGTCATTGTGCGGCAATTCTGGGTCTTGTCCAGCGCGATGTGAACGATCAATCACTGCCCACACTGGACAACAGCGGTGCCGTCGATGTCTCGGCCAGCGTCCGGCCGTTGTGGCCAGCTACCGGGTACGACATACATACAAATCGCACTCATCTTCTTCACTTCCTGGCACCCTGGGGAGAGGTGCGAAAGAACGATCCATAGATGCGGACTGAGTATCGGTGATCAACCCAACCCAGTTTTTACTTCTGCGCTAAAACTTAAAACTCCTCTTCAACTCTCAAAGTAAGCTTATTATTGGTGTTGTCCCGAAACCAACCACTTTGCCAACCACCAAATTCCAACGTCAGAATTTTAACTCCAAAAGGCACTGGTGCATGATCACCTCACAGATCTAGTTTTTACTACACACAAATTTCAACTTATCAAATCTGTCCCTCGAAAATATCGCCGATTTCCCAGACTCCAGGTTATTGTTGGCGCTAAGCTCAACCAGCGCTCACATCCAACTCTAAAAAAAAAAACACCTCACATCTCTTACAGTCGGTTAACTATCTAGAAAATTGGATGCAAGCGATCAGGCTGTCTAGTACAAAAAAAGAACTAATTCATAATCAATTTGCACTACACTATAAGTTTTAGTTGAACAATAAGTCAAACTCGTTGTGAGAGGAGTTTGAGAGGGATAGGATCGAAAGTGACTGAGAGACAGGAGGACAAAAGGACATCAAACATTCGTGACTGCATTCGCAAAACGGTTCCACAACATGAACAAACGTACACACCTTCATTCAAACGCATACAAGCAGAGCTAGAGAGAGAGAGAGAGAGAGAGAGAGAGAGAGAGAGAGAGAGAGAGAGAGAGAGAGAGAGAGAGAGATTACATTACATTACATTACATTACATTACATGATTATTGCTTTAGGTCCAGCGGACTCTTCCGAGCCAAATCAGGACCGGACAACCCCCGATCCGCATAAAAGATCTGCTGAAACAACCCTAGTGGTAAAACTGAAAGCTCTCCACAAGCAAGTCACTTTACAATAAAGACATCCCACGCAGGGGACGCTGAGGCTGTACTCTAATTTATCGAAACCCCGTTTACAAAAACAAAATAGAATACAAACATCATTATAAAATATCAACAAAACACATACATAGAAAATGCCTACATTGCTAAATAATAACATCATAGGAAGCCCTAGTGACCACCTGGCAGAAAGCGTCCAATATTCCCAAGCTGATCCAACAGACCTCATACACAAATAAACAGTCTTGTCCCGGAAGAGTTTTCAAGAAAAAAAGGTAGGTGACTGGTCTAGCAAAGAAGAAGATAGCATAGCAGATTGATAGAACAGAGCAGGAATAAGAAAGAGCAAAGGAGAAAGACAGGGACAGTGGGAATTTAAAGCACTAAATTTCCAGAAAGTGGGGATACTATTTATACTGAACCCCCCGTCACCCCAACGGGGAGAGAGAGAGAGAGAGAGAGAGAGAGAGAGAGAGAGAGAGAGAGAGAGAGAGAGAGAGAGAGAGAGAGAGCGCAGAACAAGTGGAGGCTTGGTCGAGGGGGAAGAGGTGAATAGACAGAGTGGTACCGACCCTATTCCTCTACGCCGCAATTATCCGAATAGTATATTTTGTGTAATCTCAGAACAAACAGTGAGGCAGTGAGGCAATGGAGTGGTGTTAATCAGAAAATCACCTGCCACACACCCTACAGCTTGCAGGTCGATCAAACTAATCTCCCTTTCAACACTAGCCTCAAGCACCACGTACACTATCACCACAGACCAATTACTGGGAAAATACAAAACTCGCATAGGACTGACAGTACTTCTACAACACATAATGCATTTATTCATTTATTCATTCTTTCTCGTGGTACTGTTTCTTCGCACCATCCTCCACCCTCACCCACATTTCCTCATAGTCGGAGTTTTCCTCTTTGACATTCTTTCATATTTCAAGATCAAAGAAGAATGGTTTATAGCGAATTTAGTTTCCGTTATCAAGTCCTTTCAGCTAGTATACGAACAATTCTTTTCAGTTTCATTTTGTCGTTTTCTAGCGAACTCTTGCAATCCATTGAACAACATTTCTTTCCGTATTCGCACTCTTGCGCCAAAGTTTATTTTCTACCATCGCCAACTCCATCTAACATAATTTCCGCACTTCAACTTCAAGGGTCTACCAATTCCACATAACAATGTTGGAACTACCAAGAACAGCTATTTTAACCTCGCCGGGCCAGGGAGGCATTGCGCCACTCTGAGAGAGCCAGAGCCATTTTTGACCGTAGACCTGTCACAGCCTTCCGGTGATGCAGTGGTCGGCAAACAACTCTCGTGCGACACTGCCATCTGGCGGCGAGATAAGACGAGATTTCGACAGACGGTGGCAGCCATAATGGCGGACTGTAGTGGGCTGTTTGGATCCCTCCCCTGGCTACCGTGTCCTGCGAAGGAGCCGTGATTTGGGATAGCTGGGGTAGGTGTGTTAGGTCAACACACACACACACACACACACACACACACACTGTGTGGCACCGTTTGTATTTTCGTCAAGTTCCATGTTTTATTTCTTCTTATTAAAAAATGTGCCCGAAGAAGAACTGAGCTCGATCATTTGTCCAACTTTGCATTCTTTTACTTTATTTATCCATTTCTTTGTTGTTGTTTTTTCTTTAAACAGATGTTATTGTTCCCCCAATTCCCAACTTCCCCCTCTCTCCCTCCTTTCCCCCTTTTTTAGAGGAGGGGGGGGACTCTAAGTCGAGTTATCTTTAAAATAAGATCTGGGGACAAACTTAACTTAGAAACAAAAATACATGCAAATTAAAATTAAAACAAAACAAAACAATTACACATCTTTTGGCGTTTTGAACTGATTTGAGGCAAGCACCCATGCTGTTGTTGTGAGATTTCGACAAAGGGTTTTAAGCGTTGTATCCGCTGCTTTACAAAACAATAAGTCAAACTGAAAGGCAATGGTCAGATATAATTATACTCTTGGTTGACGTTAAACGCATCACGAACTATCGAGTTCGTGCGGTAGATGTATGGAAAAACCTTCTAACACATAGCACATGGCCTATTAAAACAATTTTGGTTGGTTCTGATCACTTTGTCCGTATATTCATCAACAATGTACTAGACAATGCATGTTTAATTTCACAGTACATGACGTTGCACATGATTAAACTTAAATCTTCTCTTCCAAAGACAAAGTATGCGCCGTGCTATAATGAACGATGAAAACAGCTTTCAGCGGACAGCAAGCTGCAGTAGGCATAACAGAAGGATGATGGGAAACAATAAATTTGTGTAAACCACTATTCATTTGTCTCCCTTTTGGCAAAGAAACCGCTGTTTGTCGTAACGGCACCTAGGTCTGATGCAGTAATGCAAGAGTTAAGGGAGTGTTACAACAAGATCTATCAATGCTGATGGCCGTTCCACAGTCAGCCAACTAACGAGGCTGTCCATATTTTTGCATCAAGTGGATCCATGTTGGGCCAGGAACAAGGAGAGAAAACAGGACTACAAACACGGAATCGACTGACGGAAAAAAATACCTGGTCTTTTACCGGTTTGTCTTTGTGCACTTGAGACTGCATAAAGTTTCAGCACTCTGGGGGTTTAGTTAAACTCAAACTCTCCAACCAAAAATGGCTTTATTTCCGACGTCCACCTCTCTCTCTTTTTTTCCCCCTCTCTCTCTCTCTCTCTCTCTCTCTCTCTCTCTCTCTCTCTCTCTCTCTCTCTCTCTCTCTCTCTCTCTCTCTCGTTCTCTCTCTCTCTCTATCTCTCTCTCTCGTTCTCTCTTGCTTGCTTGCCCTCTGCTATACTAGTCCCCTCCCCCTCTCTCAGACTACCATTCCACTAGCTTATATAGGTCAACTGCGCAGAGGGCTTCATTCATATCAACGTCTCCGTATGTGTGTGTGCGTGTATGTGTATGTGTGTGTGCATATATGCATGTGTGTGTGTCGTGTCTGCCTGTAAATGTGAGGACACACGAATATCTCTATCATAAGATAGCCATTGGACTCTGCTTCGTCATAATTATTACACATTTTTATATCATTTCATCCCGATGTTGTGTAGGGTTATGTGAGAATTTGGCTAATATTTCTATGTTACTTTTAAAACCCCGTGCATTAGTGTCTTCCATTTTCTATTACAGATTACTACTGGTCGCCTCTAAAGTTTAATATCCGTTTTGCTACTGTTGTATAGAACACCCCAAGCCTCAGCATTGTCATACAATGTTAACGGTATTATATGCTTGCGAAGCATGGACCCTCACAGCAGATCTCCAACGAAGAATACAAAGCATGGAGATGAGGTGCTACAGAAGACTTCTGGGCATTTCCTATACACAACACATCACCAACGACGAAGTCCGACAGACCATCACACAAGCCATTGGACAACACGATGACCTGCTCACAGTGGTGAAGAAACGGAAACTCCGATGGTATGGCCATGTCACCAGATCATCAGGCCTTGCAAAGACTATTCTGCAAGGCACAGTGCAAAGAGGTAGAAGAAGAGGGAGACCGAAAAAGAGGTGGGAGGACAATATTCGAGAATGGACTGGTTTGGCACTGAGCGAAGCCATCAGGGCTGCTGAGGACAGAGAAAGATGGAGTATGCTGGTTAAACGATCATCTGTGGTGCCCCTACGACCTTCGGGTTACGGGACAGGATAGGGATAGGATAGGTATTATAAAACACGGATGTTAAAATCACACAAAACCAGATTTTAAAATAAAGTAGAATCCATTTCATCATGACGCACTGATTCTCATCCGTCAGGCTTCACTCCCTGTTCTGGCAGCTCAACCAGACTATCCTGTAAACACTAACAGGCAGATCATCTGTAACAAACAGACGATCGGGCAACCCAAGACAGCGAAATACACTTCATTATAGAAGAAAAAAGAACATCACACATGAAAGAAAACACATTGAATCTTACGGCTGCATAAGAGCGACTCCTGAAAATCCAATTACGCTGGATGTCAAAGCAACCAGACTTCCATAATAGAATTGTCAGTTGTGTGATTGTCACGTGGCTGCATTTCTCAAAGCACCAAGGTCAAGCAGGGGGGCAGTCTGACATGTATTACTTCCGGTTCAGGTGTTCGATACACTTCGTTGTATGTGTATGTTGTATAACTACAATAAACAAAACCCCAAAGGACAGAATGTCGTTGACTGTACAGAGAGGACAATGAGATGAAGAAGGAGGAGGAGGAAGAAGTCGAAGAGGAGGAGGAGATGATAATGAGTTGATCAGTATTATAATGATGCAGAAGAGGTGGACACGGCTGAGAAACAAGGTGGGCGATTAACACAGATGTCTGTTTCTTATGACGTTGTTGTGTACTTGCGACAATGAATTTACTTGGGGATTTGCTCTGTTGCAAGACGACAATGTGATGGACAATCGTTGCTTAAACTGGACGTTGATCTTTGAATTATACGTATTTGTTTTGTACACACATATCTGTGTCTACTCTACACTCTTTCGCTGCGATGGTATGTTTAGAATCAAAACAATGCATCTTTATTACCCCCCAAAGGAATTACAGCAGGCAAAAAAAACCACTGCTTCTAAACAGGTACATAAATAATTAATGTATCGATATTTAAAAAAAAGACAACTGCATTCTTTATTTTTTTAAAATGGTTTTGCTTAATCTTTTTTCTCAATGGGGCATCACTCCCTCTGATTTTGAAAAGGAAGCGTGACGCTGAAATGTGTGATCTTGGGGCTCTTTAATATGACGTTTGGCTGTCGACGATTTAGTAGTTAGTGGTGAAACAACAGACAGAGGACAATCGTTTCTACTACTAAGTTGAGGAAGAGAAGGATGGGGTAGAGTTAGAGGTCGAAAGGAAAGCTCGGCTTCATTAATAATAATAATAATAATAATAATAATAATAATAATAATAATAATAATAATAATAATAATAATAATGGATGCCATAAACGCGCTTTTCCCCAAATCACCAACCAGGCTCAAAGCGCGGCGATCTGTACCAACACACGCGCTCACATGTTTCACCGGTCATTCTCTCTCTCTCACACAAACACACATCTCTCGCTTAAACATATATGGTGTAAATGCAGGGAAATCGCTATTAGAAGACGGAAATGAAATCGATTTATTTTTATGTTATAAATTTTAGATCGAACGGAGGGAGGAAACCGGAATACCCGGTGACATGAATAGTCTGGTACTTAAGCCATATAAGTTCGCCCCATGCGTGAATCGAACCCGCGACCTTCGACATAAGAGAATAGTTAAGTAAGATGACCACGTGCGGCAGTTATAATTTATAGTGCGCGAATAACACTAACAATCATTCACAGGAGAGAAGACGGCAGGGTGAGAGAAAAAAAAATTTCAAAAATTCACAACTAATGTTAGGTAGGTTGGGTTTGGGCGCGCCACTGGCTGCGACTACGCCTTCCCCGGGGGAGGCGGCCCAGAAATTCCCGATAGAAAGGAATAATAAACTGCAGCCCCCCTTCCCCCCCAAAAAAAAAATCCCAGTGAAAAGGTAATCAGTGTATTGTTGTTTAATACACGCATTGACTCGCAGTCTCAGTTAAGTTGTCAGGCAGGTATTATTTGAAATAGAAGGTGGTCCACAAAGAAGAACAACAACTGGAAGAAGAACAAGAACAAGAACAAGAAATATAAAACTTCCTGAAGAAGAAAAATAAGCAGAAGAGAGTAACAGAATTTAAACCACAAAGGAAGAAGAAGAAGAACAAGAAGAACAAGAACAAGAACAAGAACAACAAAAACAAGAAGAAGAAGATCAAGAACAAGAAGAAAAAGAGAAAAAAAAACAACAAAAAGAACACAAACAATAAAAAAAAGGAAAATAATATATAAAACTTACTAATGAACAAATATAAGGAAATCTAAACCACGAGAAGAAGAAGAAGAAGAAGAAGAAGAAGAAGAAGAAGAAGAAGAAGAAGAAGAAGAAGAAGAAGAAGAAGAAGAAGAAGGAAGGGAAAAAAACGAGTAAAATATGGCATCTCCGTACACCAGATGCGCTTCACTGGGTCCCTAATGATGATATGTTCAACGGCGGTTAGAGGTTGTTTGATTTGACAAATGTGAGCTCCTCACCTGACGACTGCATGACTGCATACCGGTCGTTAAATGGATACTGTGACAGTCGTCGTCGTCGTCATGATCATCGTCATCATCATCATCATCATCAACAACAACAACAACAACATCACCACCAATAAAAATTAAAAAAAAAAAAACAATTATCGAAAGTTTATACTGTGTAGATGAGGCCAGACTATCTTCCATGCGTATCCCACACAGTGGAACGTAAAGAAAAGGTACAGAATATTAAAGATTGTGATTGATGGTCTCCCCTTGACGTTCCTTTTACGCCAGCCAGAGTTGCGTCCCTTGGCACAGATAGACTGAGGCCAAGGGTCGCTGCCATTGAGGACCAAGATGGCGGTCCGTAACCCCAAAATGGCCGTTAAATGTCTTGAAGCGAGCGACGCAGGAATTCAAACCCAATTCCTACCATTTCTTTCAGTTATTTTGTTCTACTGAAAAGTGTACTAGACATTGCTATTTTGTAAGCGGTTCGATGGTTGTAAAATACGTGTTGTTAAATAGTCTTATATGATTTCTTCTTCTTCTTCTTCTTCTTCTTCTTCTTCTTCTTCTTCTTCTTCTTCTTCTTCTTCTTCTTCTTCTTCTTCTTCTTATTCTTCTTCTTCGCTTTTACTATATTTGTATACCATTATGGACCTAAAGCACGAAATATAATAATATTTCTTCAATCCGTTATTTTCCGCGAGACCTATCTAAAGACCTACCATCATGTTTGACAGGCAAAGGGATCAGTTAGAACAACGTACGATGGTGTCAGAAGTGGGAAAGCACTGTGTGGAATATACCAAAAGATCTGATGACTGGAATCACGAGGGGAAGCTCGTATTTCTTTCTTTTGTACCGACCCGCGCTCTCTGTCAGAGGCGCATCTTTCTTCTGCCGGAACCAATGTGCCCTGTACTACTGTTAGAAAAAGAAAAAAAAAGCCTACACTGGCGACTCGACCAACATTGCTGAATATACTCCACATACTTCTGGCGCACATTTCCTTCATTGTTTGTGGGGCAATAAAATTTCCGATATTAGTTCTGATTTCTTTCAAAACCATATTGCACTATAGGAAGAGAAAGTCAAAGTTGTGAATGCGGGTGTGTTGTTGCAGAAAATCTTCAACTTTACACTACATCTGGGATCTATCGGGTGAATTCACACTTTAAAAAAAGTAGATTCTGATTCAAGTTGGTACGCTATGAATATAAATATTAACACAAGAAAGAGAACGCATGTGGGGTTTACACATACGAGCCTATATATATATATATATATATATATATATATATATATATATATATATAACCAATGTATTCAGAAGTATATAGCCTCAATAGTCAAACTCACGTTACGGCGCACATACAACATACGATAAAGAAAATTAATGGTAAATTAAGCTTACTGTTGTGTACTAATTACTATGATGCAAGATCAATGTGTAGATATGTACGTGTAAAAACTACACGCTCAGTTCACTAGTACGTCTGCAATAACTCTGTACTCGCAACAAGGAACGTTTAGTGCAATACAATAGAGGGACTACTCTTCAAAAGTCTCCCAGAAACTTGACTTCTAGAGGGGAAGGGGTTGGAGAGAAGAACTAGCCGTCTACGCCAAAAAAATCAAGTTTCAAGTGGACGTTTATTCACGGCTATATATCCTCCGAGTGGCTTTCAGACAATCCAAACAAACATAACTCCAGAAACGTTGCAAAATATTGAAAAATAAAATCCTATCCTATCTTATCCTGTCCCGTAACCCGGAGGTCGTAGGGGCACCACAGATGATCGTTTAACCAGCATACTCCATCTTTCTCTGTCCTCAGCGCCCTGAGGGCTTCTCTCAGTATCAAACCATTCCATTCTCGAATGTTGTCCTCCCACCTCTTTTTCGGTCTCCATCTTTTTCAACCTCCTTGCACTGTGCCTTGCAGAATGGTCTTTGCAAGGCCTGATGATCTGGTGACGTGGCCATACCATCGAAGTTTCCGTTTCGTCACCCCTGTGAGCAGGTCATCGTGTTGTCCAATGGCTTGTGTGATGGTCTGTCGGACTTCATCGTTGGTGTTTTGGGTACAGGAAATGCCCAGAAGTCTTCTCTAGCACCTCATCTCTATGCTTTGTATTCTTCGTTGTAGATCTGATGTGAGGGTCCATGCTTCGCAAGCATATAGGAAGATGGAGATGACAAAGGAGCGCAGCAGTCTTACTTTGGAATGTCGACTGATGGTCCTGTCTTTCCAAACGGGCTTCAACCTTGTCAGGGCAGCAGTAGTTTGTGCGATCCTGGAGAGGACTTCCTGTTGGGCCCCAATAAAATAAAATATAAATAATCTAGAAAGTCGGTTAGGAATAGTTTATACACACAATTATACAAATGATAAAACATCTTGAAGCCAATAATACTATTGGAACAATGAGAAAATTAATATCAATAAATCGACATAAATTGTTTCTCTTCAATGAAGTAAGCCTATTTGTGTTTATTGGGTCGATTCGGTAATAAAGGACACTGGACGTTTCATATCTCCTTAAACAATACGATTCAATTCTTACACTTAAGAGCCTCAAACTCTACCTCATACATAAGACTGTGCATAATTATCAAGTAGCAAGTTGTCGCACCGAGCAGCTTTGAACTAGAACCTGTTTTGGACCAGCGCCTTGAGCAACTCTTTTAGCTTTAAAGGCGCTATAAAAGAACAATTTAACCCTTTAACAACCTCTCTCTACCTGTATACGGGAGCTGTAAGCTTGGTCGTCTGCCGAATCGCTAATGGTGGGTGTAGACGTCAAACTTCAGCGCTCTTTCATTCTGTAAGCTGGGTCCAAGTTGCAACACCATGGTCGCTAATGAAAGATCGTATGGGCAGCAGCCGTGCTGAATTTTCACACGAAAGGACCTTACAGGCCATTGCCCTTGGGAGGAACCGAGGGAGGATGAGGCCGTGTATCCCAGAGGTTCCTTTCATCAAACGGCCGCGGACAATTATTCTGTGTCGTCTCCAGAGACCACTTGGGTCCTGACCTACCGATCTCTGCAGTCCTGTCTGGTCTATACTTTCTTCTTCTCGCCTTTAACTAGGCGGCTTCGCCCAAATACTGTGGGCGGTGTGAGAGCTGTGAAAATGCCATAGATGGTCAACGAAGAGCTCTTGGTAAATTTTCGTTGAAAACAAATTTGCAGCTAGCTTCTTTTAAAAAAATATTTCTTTTAATCAAAGTATTTGATTTTATGTATAAGTAGTTAATATTATTAAAATTGCAAAGTTTACTGTCTAAATAATACTGTTTCAGAGTTTAAAAGTAACAAAAGATTACAAATTTGAAATGTGTACATCTTGAACCAAGCTCAAGATGTATTAAATTGCGTAATTTAATATACAACTAACTTTATTGTTAGCAATCATCGGAAAAGGTTTCATTTCATTCGCTGATTTCAAATCTGAACATCAAAAGTGTACTTTGCATAAAATATATCTTGTTAAGTACACCACCACGAATCTGTTGGTTTTCGATAGTCTGCAATTCCTTTCTTTTATGTACTGAGTCAATGGGATAATAGGCGGGGAAGGGGGGGACATGAGAGGGTGGGGTGGTAGGAGATAAATAATGGTCCCCAATTCTGAAGAAACCAGTCCCTACCTCTATCAACCGAAACTGCGTCAGGCTTATGAAAAATGGCACAAATTTATGGCATACGGACTTTTCATCTATCCAGTCAGCTATAGTTAGCTCGAGCACCTTTTATAGACGCAGCTTGGGTAGTGTGGTCCAAAACTGACCGGTCTTTTATTTTGGGGTGAACATGGAGAACTGCTATACTGACAGTGAGAGCAGCAAGTTGAACTATACTTAAGACACTTTTTTTTTCTTAAAAAACCTTTGCAAAAAAAATAAATTCCCTACAGGTATTGATGTGATGTTCCATATATATATATATATATATATATATATATATATATATATATATATATATATATATATATATATATATATATATATATATATATATATATATATATATATATATATATATATATATATAACTCGCCAAACTCGTAACCTCAACCATACTCTCTCGTATTGACTACTGCAACTCACTCCTTGCTGGTCTTCCCTCCACATCCATCTCTAAACTGCAACGCATTCAGAACAGTTCAGCCCGCCTTGTTCTTCGGAAAAAAAGACGAGACCACATCACTCCACTCTTAAAACAACTACATTGGCTTCCTGTTGCAGACCGCATTAAGTACAAGATCAACCTCCTTACATACAAATGCATTCACGGAATAGCTCCTGTTTATCTGTCTGACCTAATCACTCTGTACAGCCCATCAAGAAATCTCCGCTCTGCTGACGACCGCCTCAGACTCAAAGTGCCTCGAAACAGACTCGTGTCCGCCGGTCAGCGCTCTTTCTCCTACCAAGCTCCCGTCAACTGGAATTCACTACCTCTTTCACTCCGCCAGAAGCCGTCTGTACCTTCTTTCAAAATTGCCCTCAAAACCCATTTGTTTTCCCAGTAGTAGCTACCTTGATCTCACTAGCGCTGATCGGCTTGCACAGCGTCTACTGACCTATCACAATTTATGTGTTGCACGTGTGTGTATGTATATATATGTATGTGTGTATGTATATATATGTGTGTATGTATGTGTGTGTATATATATGTGTATGTTGAAATGTATGAATGCGGGAGAATGCGCCTTAAATCACTCTTGTTTGTGTGAGATATGTGCGCTATATAAATTCATGTATTATTATTATTATTATTATTATTATTATTATTATTATTATTATTATTATTATTATTATTATTATTATTATTATTATTATTATTATAGATATATAGATAATTCATTATTAAAAACCGCGTACACCTCAGCATAATTCAGTATCTGAAAATAAGTAGATATTATTTAATCAAATTTAAGGTTAGTTCGTGTGTGGCAGAATTAAAACACTTTTAGCATAAAAAGGCTAAAGTATATTTTTACACAAAACTACAAGTTTTCATTATTAAATTTTGGTTTAACAAGAAAATGGAATCTAACAAGCTCGCACTTTACGACATGTTTACTAGGTCATACACAATGCAAACGTATCTTTTCGTAAAAAGTAATCTCAAGAATAGGCAGGCATTATCAAGACTTCGATTAAGCGCACATGAATTAGAAATCTAAAGACCCAGTCCCACTGCACTTGCGCACAAATTACGCATGAATTGCGCATAAAATTTTCTTTGTGCGTGATTCATCAGTGATGTGCGTAAATCATGCGTGTTTCACACGTGGAGCATCAGTTTTTGTAAGTGATTGTACGCGGAGACGGGTTTGTGCGCGATCGCCGGTTTTGAACGGTTCAAAATTTTTTCCACGCACAACGTGCGCGATTATACGCAGTTTATGCGCAGTTTGTACGTAGTTTGGACGTGGAAGGTGCGTGATATGTGCGTGTTCTGTCAGTGTTCCGTCAGTGCTTGTGCGTCAGAAATTGTTTCCTATCACGCACATCACTGACGAATCACTTACAGAACACGCACATATTACTTACAAAACACGTACAATCCACGTATGTTCCACTGACAAAAAATAATTAACGCACGAAACACGCACAAATAACGTATGAAAAACTTACAAACTACGCATGAACACGCATGCATCACTTATGAATCACTGACAAATCATGCATGCAATTTTCCTGTATAAAAAGCAGCCATTTCGGCCAATTCCTTCAGTGTTGGTCATGCTGCCAAGGGGTACACATCTAGAAGACCAAGCTCCATAAGAAGTCCAAGCTCCAGAAGAAGACCAAGCTCCAGAAAAAGACATGAACCCTCAGAGAAGAGATGTGCTGGCATTATTGGTGCAGAATCTGAATTATCCGATGATGCAAATTCATCAGATCTTGGCCAGAAGAAGAAGAAGAAGGCAAAGGAATGTCTGGGTGAGAGACTGGATCACTAGAAGACCCGAGCAGGGCTTGTATGATCGCCTGATGGTGGAGCTCAGGAATGAAGACCCAAGATCCTTTCAGAACTTCATGCGCATGCCTTCAGACATGTTTGATGAGATTGTCCATAGGCTGACCCCAAGGCTGACCAAGCAAACCACCAACTTCAGGGTTTCCCTGGATCCTGGTCTGAAAGTTGCCATAACCCTTCGTCACCTGGCATCTGGAGCCAAGTACCATGACATGCAGTATGCCTGGAGGGTCCCCCACAACACCATCAGCAAAGTTGTCAGAGAAGTCTGCGAGGCCATCATAGAAGAGTACCTTGAAGAGCAAATGTCACCTCCATCCACTGAAGAAGGCTGGCGTCAACTGTCAGATGACTGGTACCAGAGATGGAACTTCCCTCACGTAGTGGGGTCAGTTGATGGCAAACATGTGGCATGCAAAGCTCCCCCTAATTCTGGATCAGAGTACTACAATTACAAAGGCTTCTTCAGTGTGATTCTGTTTGCCATGGTGACATCTGATTACAAGTTCCTGTGGGTGGACGTGTCTGGTAATGGCTCAGCTTCAGATGCCCAGATCTTCAACAACAGTGAGCTGAAAGAAGGCCTAGAGAACAACACCATCAGGGGGTGGCCTCAGCCCGATCCTTTGCCTGGTGACAATCAGAATGTGCCCTACTTCCTGGTGGGAGATGATGCCTTCAGTCTCAGGACCTACCTGATGAAGCCTTATGGTGCCAGGAACCTCGCCAGGGACTACAGAATCTACAACTACAGGCTGTCAAGATCCAGAAGAGTGGTGGAGAATGCTTTTGGCATCCTGGCCAACAGATTCCAAGTTCTTCTGAGCACCATGCAGCATCACCCTGATACTGTCAGATTGATTGTCAAGGCCTGCGTTCTGCTACACAACCTGATGAGGACTCGGTACCCTGTGCTCCAGAATCGTCTGCTGGATGTGCAAGATCCAAATGGAAACGTACAGCCTGGTGCCTGGCGAGAGGGGAGAAACTTGGAGGACACTAGAGTTGTGCAGGCCCCCAACACAGCATCCAAGGAAGGCAAGCTCCAGAGAAACCTGCTGAGACACTGGTGTAATTCGCCAGCAGGTGCTGTACCATGGCAAGATGAGATGGTTAATGTGAACATTTAAAATGGACTGTGTCAAAGTGTGCATGGAATAAATGTAAAGATATATTTGTGACTTATAATTTTGTGCAAGTCTGAATGTAAGTGCAAATGAAAGTGAAAGGAATGAAAGAAAAAGCAATAAAGTCCCCAAAACAATTAAAGTCTCCCCCCCAAAAAAAAATAATAAAAAAGAAATATAAAAAAGACAAAAGGAAAGAAAAAAATAATTTATAAAAAAAGATATTATTTTATAATAATTTCTTTTTTGTTATTTTCTTTATCATTTTTTTTAGTTTTTCTTAGTTATTTTATTTATTTATTTTATTTTATTTTTTTGCGCACTTTTTTTTTTGGTGGGACTTTTATTTCATTCATTTTCTTTCATTTATTTCGCTTTCATGTGCACTTTCATACCAAGAACTTACAAATATTTCAAAGTTTAGAAATTTATTAATAAGAAAATTTTCCCATTCGCTCACACATTCACACAAAGTCTTTTTAGCAAATGTTCATTCACTTTCCACCATCAGTGACTGGCCGCTGTTCCTCCTGTTAGATCCTGGTCCTCCCAACAGCTGGCTGTCGATGCTGAAATTGCTGAGGTTGAGGGACCCATTCAACACTTCCTGGCTTGTCGAGAGAAGTTGGGTGAAGATGCCTGCTGACAAACGATCCCCAGTGGAGGTAGTTGGCTGAGGCTGCTGCTGCTGGTGGTACTGCTGAGAGGTGCTTGGCTGAGGCTGCTGCTGCTGGTACTGCTGTACAGGCTGTGGCTGCTGGTACTGCTGTACAGGCTGTGGCTGCTGGTACTGCTGTACAGGCTGTGGCTGCTGGTACTGCTGAGAGGTACCTGGCTGAGGCTGCAGCTGGTACTGCTGCTGGTACATCACATGTTGGTGGTGGAGGACTGGCGGTGCAGACATCACTTGAGCTGGTTTTGTAGGATCAGGGACTTGGCCTTCATCTTCTTCGTCAATCATGGCTGCTATCTTGGCCTTCATTGCCTTGTACTTGTCAGCAGGTGCAGAACGCAGACTCTCCCCAACATACTTGATGAAGGCCTCTCGTTCTGAAGTGGCTGGTCTGTCTTGTATCAGCTGGGTCAGCAGCTGCTGATTAGCCTTCATAATTTCTGTCAATTCCTTCAACCACTTTTCTTCACGGTCCACTTCCCTCTTCCTTCTCTTCTTGTTCTGTCTGCTGGAACTCTGACTCTGGCTGGCCTGAGCAGATGTTCTCTCCACTGCCTCCAGGTCTGTTTCAAGTGTAGTGGGTGCACGTTCCTGGTCACTGTCCATTTCACTGTCACTGGCTTGTGATTTCGGGGTGGAAGTCATGGGCAAGCTCACCATGGGATCAGACTTGGTTGATGGCAGCTGGGTCTTGTAAAACTGAAGACTGTCCAGGATGTACCTCTCCCTGTCTGTGTATTTCTTGGCTGCTTGACCAGACTTGACCTTCGTTAGTCGGACGTACCAGTCCTTGACTGACTTCCACCAGCCCATGATGTGGTCCAACTCTAGCCCCAGCTCATCAGCCTTGGCAGCCCAGATTTCTCTACGTTTCTTGTAGAGACAATTGCCCCGCCTCCAGACTTCCTCATGCTCAACCATCCACTCAAGGAGACTTGCTTCCATCTTAGCTTCAAGGGAATAGTCATGTTTGGCAACGACTTTTCCCTTGCCCTTGCCCTTGCCTCTGACTTTACCCTTGCCTGGACGTGCATCTTCTTCGGATTCACCAGCAGCAGGGTTTTCAGTATCAGCAGCAGCAGCATGCACCTCCACCTCCACCTGCATTTCAGGAGGTGTTGGTGACCTTGGGGCAGCTTGGTCTTCTTGTGGAGCCTTGGTCTTCATCTTCTTGGAGGGCTGGCGGCCTTTCCGGGGTGGCATCTTCAGGAAGTGTTCTAGTAGTCTTCAAGTATTCAGGAGATGAGGCTGCCTCGAGTGCTGGTGCAAAACTGTTGAAATGTTGTCAGTGCTCGCCTTTTATTGTGCGTGGAGCGGATGCGATAGTGCGCCCTTCATCAGTGATTCATGCGCGATTCATGCGTGATCCGTGCGTGTTCCATGCGCGGACCGTACGTGATTCATCAGTGCTCGTGCGCTGTTCATGCGTGATCCATACGTGTTACATTCGCTATACATGCGTCGATTGAACGTCAGAAATTGTATCGGGGTTGGGCTTGTGCGCTGTTGTGCGTGGAATGTTCGTTTTTTGTTAGTGATTGTAAGTGATACATGCGCAGTTTATACGTGATTCATCGGTGATTCTGACCACGCACAACCCCAGAAAATGACCAATTTCTCCACGAACAATCACGCACAAACCAATTTTATGCGTGATTTGTGCGTGGTTTATGCGTAATTGGCAGTGGGACTGGGTCTTAAAGGGAAAGATATAACGTACCACAACATCAACGATTATGTAAGAAATGCAGCATTCTTGAAACTGAATTACATTTTCTAAACGAATGCAGAGATGTATAATCATAAAGACACCAAACAATAATTTAAAAAATAAACATCAACAAATACTATATTATAAATCCAAGTGATATTTTATGCAATTCTAATACAGAAGACATGGAGAAACTGTGGAGTTTTGTATACCAATGTTTACAAATAAGAAACTAGGTTTGATATTTATTTACTTATAATGTGCTAGATAGTGTTCAAAAAGCTACTGTGAATATTAATCTATAAGATTGTGTCATATAACCTACAGATTGAAATGGTAATAAATTATCTGTTCGGATCACACACACACACACACACACCCACATACTTGCAATTCATCATAAATGGGTTTATTTAAGAATGTAGGAATCGGAAAGTGATTTTTTGACGGAAAGAACGCAAATTTCTTCTAGAAATGTAAGAATCTAAGTCAAAATTGGCTCTTTCCGTCTCAAAAGTTGACCTATTTCGTCTCCTAGGAGCGACGAAATAGGTCGATTTTTCTTCAAAATTTCTCCGAAAATGGACTGTATTTTCTCCGTCCCGGATAGTGCACTCCTCTGTACTTAAAACACTCTCATGCACTACAACTGCACTCCCTTGCACTAAAAGAGCACTCCCGCGCACTTAGAAAAAAGTGGGGTCCTGGAAAAAAGTGGGTTCCAAGCAAATGAACCCATTTGTTACTAAGAAAGACAGGGTCTGGTACCCATTTGTGCGCTTTTGTAAGTACCCACCCACACACACACACACACACACACACACACACACACACGTGCGCGTAAAGAGAGAGATAGATAAGATACAGACAGACAGCCAGACAGAGTACTCAACCAAATGACTAAGCTTACTCTGACAATCACTATCCAAAATCAAATTAAAATACACGAAAATGTATACTCCATTTGAAACGCTCAACTGGACACTGGTATCAGGAATGAAACTACTGTAGCTGCGGTTGTGTCTGTACATTCGATCACAAAGTCCCCTGGAGAATTCGCAATCTGTTCACCATCGGCCTTGCCCTTTGCCTTTAGAGTACTACTCTCTCCATTGCCACATCCCGAATTCAACGACTATTTTGCTGGGATTGAAAAAAAAGAGGAGGAGGAAGAGGAGAAGGAGGTGGATCATTTTCATCAACGTCTACCGTCCTTCTAGCAACATTGTTCATCTTCAGCGTTTCCTCTCTTGTTTTAAAATAGCAATTTAAAAGAAAATCTACTCCTAATTCAATGTTACATTTAAAAGAAAATCTACTCCTAATTCAATGTTAGTATCAGTATCACGTGCACTAGTTTCAGTCTACGTATCTGTCATTCCACCCTCGTTTCAGCAACTTAACTCAAGTCAACATAACTCGATCTGTCTCTCTGTCTCTCTGTCTCTCTGTCTCTGTCTGTCTGTCTGTCTCTCTCTCTCTCTCTCTCTCTCTCTCTCTCTCTCTCTCTCTCTCTCTCTCTCTCTCTCTTAAAGTACTCCGCTTTCTATTCTACATGTATCTATTCTTTTGGTGAGCGCAGTTGGCCTAGTGGTGCATGCAAAGTATGGAATGTCAAGCGATAACAGTGCAGCCCGTACAGGCAGGCAGTGGTTGGGAGCCCATTGACGGTCTGGGGTTCCCACACTAAAGAATAATATGACCGTGAGAAACAGTTGACTCAGTGGTAAAACATGGAAGGTCAAGCGGTAACATGGCAGCCCGTACGTTCAGTGGTCCGAAGTTGGTGGACTGCCTAGAGTGCCCTTACTCATTCGGATGAGAGGATACGGCGAGATATAGTGTGTGCACGCACATATTCCATCGCACGGACTTAAACAATCTCGATGCTCATGTCCTCGACGGTCGAGCGCCGGCTGCACAAATGTACCCAGCATGCACGAGGCCTCTTCCCCACCATTCCCGGTTTCTCCCAGGATGGTCTTCAGTTGTCTGGGCGTCAGACAATGCGCACAAAGGCCGGAAGCGGGCGCCTTGGGCGGCTTGAGTTAGATCCTGTGTCCGCCAGCGTTTTGAGCTGCTCTTGAGCTGGAAAAGCGCTGTATAAGAACGATTAAATAAATAAATAAATAAAATCTGCTACTAACTCCTGCAGCGTTTTTACCAGAATATTCGAAATCCTTATTCCACAACACGTACAGTGCTATTCTATCCTATCCCGTTACTCGAAAGTCGTTGGGTTAGACTATTGTGACAGGCACCACAGATGATCGTTTAACCAGCGTACTTTATATTTCTCTGTCCTCAGCAAACCTCGTGGCTTCGTTCAGCGTCAAGCCAGTCCATTCTCGAATGTTGTCCTCCCACTTCATGTGGTACTGAACCACTTAACTGTATACTTATTATTGTTATCTCCACCATCTTCCATAGCAGTCTTTCCTTCTTTTATTTGCCTTAATATTCTTCATTTTTATTTCTTGCTCCCTAATTTTCTTGTGTTCCTTCTTCTGATTACATTCTTTAATTGTATTTCGCTTCACACTTAGACGTTAGATAGAGTAATTAATTTTGTAGAACTCCCCTTTTCTCAAAATTCCAATCTTTCTTCTAGGTTCTTTTGCCGTCTCCCCCTCTCTCCAAAATCCCGTCCTCCTTACTTCCACTATAGTCCTTAGCCAGTACTATAATGTTATAGTCCTCAGTCTCTCCTCATCAAACTTTTCTCTATGTATCCAGAAGGATTACTAATCCTCTTCCGGATCGTTCCGTCTTATTTCTCTTAACCTGTTCATTTCTTCAGAAATAATCCTCGTCTGTAAGACTACCTTCCCCCCCCTCCCCCCACGCCTTTCCTTGTTCTTTCTCTAAATATTTAGTGCTCTTTTCCGTATATTTAATCCACATTCTCTCCAGAGCTAAAATGTTTGGAGGAAAAAAACACCAACTGAACTAAATATCTAGATCTTTGTACCCGGAATTAAATCCGCTTCCAAAACTGCCTTTTTGAGTCTTATACTCCATCTCACTCTTACTCTCTCCATAGGACCTAATGCTATAATCCTATTTAAAGGTTTCGACTTCGACTGCTCTCTCCAAACTTCATTTCTTTGATCATTCCATACATGTTCATTTTTCTCTTCTCTACTTTTCCTTCGCTTTCTTTTTCCTTCGTTGTGCCTTCCACAATTCTTCCCTCTGCAATGTGTATGCCTGAGGTCATTAATAACACCACTTTTACACTAGATAGTATGATCATAGAAGAAGAGTCTTTGGTTAATCCACGTTGTTGTGGTGACGGTTCCCAAATAAGCAGTTTAAAAAGATATTGGGTTCCTCCACGATGTCAATCAATAGGGCTACTTCATACAGCCATCAAGCGTCACCATAGGCACACATTCTTCATCCACTTTATAATCCACAGCCAACGCGCCAAAGCTTGGTGGTCAGCTTCGCTGTTTGTTTAGTTTTGCCTACACAGGCCTTTTAAGGGAGATAAGCCATAATATACAATGTAGTGCTGCTAGCAGACGATATTTAGAACGCTCAAACGCAACGTTTAGATTCAAATTTCGTAAATGCCAGACACACACACACAAACCCACACACACACACACACACACACACACACACACACACACACACACACAAAGTGTATGAATAATATAAGAACATAGTCATATCTTAGCATAAATTATACATTTATTTTTTTTAAATATTATTATTATTATTATTATTATTGTTGTTGTTGTTGTTGTTGTTGTTGTTGTTATTATTATTATTATTATTATTATTATTATTATTAGTAGTAGTAGTAGTAGTAGTAGTAGTAGTAGTAGTAGTAGTAGTAGTAGTAGTAGTAGTAGTAGTAGTAGTAGTAGTAGTAGTAGTAGTAGTAGTAGTAGTTTAGACACGCTTTAATGTATTTAATTTCCTAGTCTCCTCCTGCGCTTCTCTTTGTAGCCTCCATTCTCCTTAACAAAGCCTTCTTATGTTTTGCTCCTCCTCGTCGTCATTCTCCTTCTACGCATAGAGGTTCGTGTACCGATTCCATCTTTTCCACATTGAGCAATTCTGATTGTTTCCATAATGGAAGATCAGCTCCGTTGGATTGATTCGATTGTACTGGGCAGAAGAAGTAGCTTCACCGCAGGGCCAACTGACTACATTTCGCGACAAACGACAAAATAAGTACGTAAGGTCCATATTGGGCTGATCCAATCTGTGGGCTGCATGTCTCCACTTGAGAAGTAAGTAATAGAAAAACGAATTCCTTTTTAGGTTTCTGGCGAACAGGCATCAAATGATGAAGATGATTTGAAGAGTGAGGGTTTGGGTACGAGAAGGGAGACAAAAAGGTTTGTAGTGCTGAAGACATGGAGTAAGTAGTTTCCTTAACTTGCTTTCATCTTCTCCTCTCTCCTCCTCTTCCTGCTTCATCATCATCATCATCATCATCATCATCATCATCATCATCATCATCATCATCATCATCATCATCATCATCATCATCATCATCATCATCATCATCATTTTCTTCTTCTTCTTCTTCTTCTTCTTCTTTTTCTTCTTCTTCTTCTTCTTCTTCTTCTTCTTCTTCTTCTTCTTCTTCTTCTTCTTCTTCTTCTTCTTCTTCTTCTTCTTCTTCTTCTTCTTCTTCTTCTTCTTCTTCTCGATTCGCCACAGCTTCTAAGATTGCAATCGACATATTTTTGTTTGTTTTTGCTACATTATCATCATAGCACCCGCCCCAAACCAAACCGCGTTGCTGTCCAGTTCACACCGAGTTTCAGATCAAAGCGAATCATATGCTTCTAACCGGGATTTCGATATCAAGTCAAGTCAAGTCAGTCCAGTCAAAACGCTTCATTCCTTAAAACCACTTGTAACACATGGATGCAATTAAAAAATGAATAAAAATAAAACATACAATAATAAAGAAAGGCATGAAATGCGATACAAAACATGTCAATTCAACCACATAGTCATCCGCATCAAATTTTCAGCCTGTTACATAAGGAGGAGAGGTGTAGGAGGGAGTTAAACGAGCTGTGGAGGTGGGAGGGGGGGGAGGGGACGCAAAGATTTTGGGATGGGGTTGATGGTAGTATTTCCAGAGCTCTCGCAGAAACATTATAACCAATACTAATAAACAGCCTGTTGGACTTTCAATTAGTTTGGGACTACCACAGTTTGGAATTTACAACTTCTTGGACACACACGCTCGGCACTATGCTAACCTATTCAAGTTCCACTCTCCCTCCATTCCATTGCCCTTGACTTACTCTATACTATATTATTTCCTCCAACATGTTTGATGGTTCTACGCTAGCGGTTTAATTTTGCCCACCTCATCCCACCCTGTGTCGATCAAAGTCTTTCTCAGCTCTACTTCCCCTTCTATCACTATCGCTATCACCACTCCGCCCTACCCTTGCTCGCGCTCTCTGAGGTTCTGAATGTCCTGCATTTCATCATCGCCATTCCTCGCACACAAATCCTTGCATTTCATGCACTGCATACAAAATCGGGAAAGTATCTTTTTATTATTATTATTTTTTAATCTGTGTTTGCCGCACAGTTACTCGCACACCAAGCAATAGCAGAACTGTTGTCATAACAAATGCCATTTAATGTTAAAAAAAGGGAAAAAAAGAAAGAAACTGCAATTGCACGCGTCTGTATATTTGTTGTAGGTTGAACTTACAGAATGGAAAACAATTTGCAAACTTACGATACTGAACAGATCCCAGCCAGAATCCCAATTGTCACAAACTATAAGTTGTACGCTTCAATCACTAGGTAAATGTAGTTGAATGTGTAAAACGAAAAATCCATATTCTTCCTGAGCGCACGTTTCAGAGCTCTGAACAAAGAGTGACACTTCGTCCTCCATTCTCTTTTTCTTCCTTCCCTTTCCTCCACTTCATTTAATTCCCCCTTTTCTTTCAACTCGTTCTTCTTCTTCTTTTTTGTCTTTATTCCTCCTCCTCCATCTTTATCTTTTCCCCTCTTCTTCTTCTTACTTAGCAAGCATTTTTAGAGAGAGAAAGAAATAAAGAGAGAGAGAGCGAGAGAAAGAGCGAGAGAAAGAGAGAGAGAGAGAGAGATAGAGAGAGAGAGGGAAAAGGCGATGATGCTGGGGCCTGGGTGTTGGAGGAGGTGGGGATAGAAGAGGTAGATTGGGATAGGAGGTGTAGAAGGGCGTAGGGGAACGAGAATTTAGGAAAATAGAGAGAGAGAAAGAGAGAGAGGGAGAGAGAGAGGAGGGAGGAGAGATAGGAAATCTTTTTCTTGGACTTCTAACATTAATCAGGCGTTTACAACACTATCAAGCGGTGGGTGGCGAACAAGAAAAGGCTTTCAGGATTCCGAGATAATTGGCAAGACCGACTCAGAAAATCATAAAACGATCTAAGAACACAGCAATAAGAACACGAAGTGTGGGGGTAAGATGAACTCCCCTTGTAAAGCTCCGGCCTGACAAAAAGACTACAAAGACGGCACACGACCACAATAAATGTGGACGCTACCTAAGAGGACGTAAATGAACTCAAAATCCTCCCATATGACTAATTCAAAGCGCGGCAATGTCGCCAAGACATAGAAAATAGCGCATGAACATAAGCAGTAGAAAAGAAGAAAAAAAAACGTATGCGTGGTGAGAGACCTGTGGGAAGGGGTGGAATGTGGGCTGTAAGATATAGAGATGAACTCAACTAGCAAGAGCCAAGCCTGTAAAATGCACTACCATCATTATAAAACCACATAAGAAATCTTGGAGTTGCGAGATCAGTAAGGAACCCAAAAATATATTGACGACGAACTCAACTTTCAAAGCTCCAGCCTGATTATTTATTTATTTATTTATTTATTTATTTATTTATTTATTTATTTATCTATCGCCTGACAAAAGGAACAAAGGCCACTCCTCTTATCATATGTATTGGGCGGCTACTCTGTGCTCAGCCTACGCGTTGATCAGCTCTTTGGCGTGCAAAAGTGTGCTACATAAGGAAAATACGATAATGAAATTAACAATAATTCGTTTAACTGCATAATTATGTAGTCTAGTTTTAGCTTGTTGTGTCTGCCAAACTCCGTACGCTTGGTCTTCTTTTGAGATAGATGCACTTGACGCTAAAAGGGTAGATTAGGACTAATACTTTCTGTACTCGTGACAAATGTACACATTCTCCACATCGGTACATCAACATGTTGCTGTAAAGAAAACCAACTCTTGCAAAAAAAATTCACGAAGTGTGGAAACGAAATCTTCGCTTCCTATCCACAAAAAAAAACCTTCACAACAAAGTGGATAAACAATATATTTACAACGTGTATATGGGTAAGAAAAGAGGTGTGACGGGAGATTAACTACATTTGCAAGTCCCAAGAAGACCAAGAAACATGCTACAAAGTTTCCAATGTAGTTGCTTCAGTACAAAAACAAAAGAATGACGAATCGTATAATTAGATCCAATATTGAGTATGAGTTACACCCGATAATCCTGACCTGGCAAATATCCTATAAGTCATATCCTATCCTACCTATCCCGTAACTTAGAAGTCGTTGGGACATCCCAGATGATCTTTTACCCAGCGTACTCCACATTTCTCTAACATCAGCAACCATTATGGCTTCGCTCAGTGTCAAGCCAGACTATTCTCAAATGTTGTCCTCCCATCTCTCTTTCTGTTTACCTCTTCTTCTGCCTCCTTGAACAGTGCCTTGCAGGATGGTCATTGCAAGGCCTGATGCTCTGGTGACGTGGCCATACCATCGGAGTTTCCGTTTCTTCACTACTGTGAGCATGTCATCGTGTTGTCCAATGGCTTGTGTGATAGTCTGTCGGACTTCGTAGTTATTGATGTGCTGGGTATAGGAAATGCCCAAAAGTCTTTTATAGAACCTCATCTCCATGCTTTGTATTCTTCTTTGCAGGTCTGCTGTGAGAATCCATGTTTTGCAAGCGTATAAGAAGATGGAGATAACAAGGGAGCGCAGCATACTTACCTTGGAGTGTAGACTGATGGTCCTGTCTTTCCAAATGGGCTTTAACCTTGTCAGTGTAGCAGTTGTTTGTGCAATCCTGGATGGCTCCTAAATATTTGAAGCTATGCACTGTGTTGAGAGATTGGTCTTGGACGTTGATGTCCATGTTGATGCCATTGGTATTGCTGGTCATCATTTTGGTCTTCTCTGCACTTATTTCCATTCCAAAGGCTCTGGAGATGGTGTCAAGCCTCTGTACAAGCTGTTCAAGTTCTTGTTCCTCTCCAGCCAATCCATCAATGATGGAGATTGCTCTACCCCCTATGCTGACCGTGCCTTCGTGATCTGCAAGGGCATCTGACATGATGCACTCTAGGAAGATGTTGAAGAGTGCTGGAGAGAGTAGGCACCCTTGAAGCACGCTGATTGTTGTTCTGAACCAGTTTCCGATGGCGCTGTTGTGGAGGACTGCACTGGTAGCCTTGTCATGCAGGCCTTTGATGTTAGGGCTGGTGTTGTACACTCTCATGGTTGCCCACATAACTGCATGCCAGACACGGTAAAACGCTTTCTTGAAGTTTACAAACACATGATATAGATGTTGTTGGTGCTGTAGGTATTTCTTGCAGATTATTCTGAGATTGAAAACCTGTTTAGTTGTACTTCGACCTGCCCTGAATCCTGCTTGTTCTTCAGCTATGATTTGTTCAACTTGGGGTTGCAACCTGTTGAGTATTATTTTCAGGATGGCCCTACTGGAGTGGCCGATGAGGCTGATGGTGCGGTAATTTTAATACTCCTAAAGGTTAACCTTTTTAGAAAGAGTGATGACAAGCGACTGGGTCTGTGGTGTAGGCCACTCCCCACCCTGCCAGATCTTGTTACAGATAATGGAGAGGGCATCAATCATCGATTCTTCTCCTGCTTGAAGCAATTCTGCGGGTATGTAGTCCACTCCCGCTGACTTCCTTTTCTTCAGCGATTTTACTGCTGCCTCAACTTCTTCTCGGAGAATTGGGATGATTTCTTTTTCTCTGTTCTGGGGGCATGCTAGAACTGATGGGTCTCCGTTTGGTGTGTGGTTTTAAAAGTCAGAGCAGTACTCTGTCCATCTATCCGAGACTTCTTGTTCTTCTGTAAGGCTGTAAGGCATATGCCAGACTTGCTTTGGAAACTTGGAGACCTTGCGCTTTTTAACACTTGTCAACCGCTTCACAATCTGCTAGGTCTTCTTGCTGCTGTTCTTGTTCTGACTGTTCTCAATTTCCTGCCATTGATCTTCTATCCAGTTCTCCTTTACTGTGCGTATGCTTTACTGTGCGCATGCCTTTCCGGACGTTATTGTTGATTTTTAGCTAAGCATCAGCTCCCTTTGAGGTGTTCTTTTTCTTTTTCACCTCTCTTCGATTGTCACGTAGGTCCAAAAGTTCAGGTGTAATCCACGGTGTTTTCTTTGGGCGCTGCTCCGTAAAGTTGCCAACTGAAAACAAACAATTTTAAGGTTGTTGTTGTTGGTGTGGCTGTTGTTGTTAATGGCAAATTTATTATTGTAAGCACGTGTGTAATATCTATTTATAAGATGACCTAATTACCGCCACCGATTTACTTCTATTACAATCATACACCAGAAAGGTCATGCTGATCTTCGTTCACAATAATCTTCATCTTGCACAGTATGGCGCTGAGAGCATAGGATTAGCACTAAAAGCCCACAGTGACTTTAGCGGGTAGTTCTAATCTGCACGGACCCTGGTGTTGATCGGGTCAAGAACACAGTGAATATTATCGATTGTCAGAGTATCCCTTAGAAACAAATGCTATGCGCACCCAGATAGCACCAAAAAGACCGTACAGGAGGCTTGAGACTAAGGCTTACACAGTTTGCGTCAACGATTGGGCGTTGACAAACGATGTGAGCTCCGATGATTAGCCTCCTGAATTGTGTTGGAGCTCACTGCGTGAATACGTTGAAGTTTAGAATTAATGCCTATATTTACAAGAGCGGGGCTTACATTAGGAAAGGTTGTTCATCGATGTTCATCACGAGCAGCTGATCTCTGGCATTGCTGAAGCACTACTGAAACGTGAATCTCGACCTTTCACAAACCGATTAGGTTTAATCTCTGCCTCAGTTGGTCTCAGATACTCTGCCTGAGTGGGGTGCAATACCAGCAAGCTTTAGCAAGCATGAGTCCGGGCATTCTGAATGGCTCTAAATACCGACAAGTGACCCTCGCTGCGAGTTGAGCCGACCCAGAACTCAATGCAAGCGAAAAGAACAAGGGAAGATAATCAACCCCAAGCTGAGAACTGTGGATAATGGGCTGTGACCACTCTGGAATTACTCTCCAACAAAGAAAACATGGTGTCAGACCAGCTGATGGCTTGCCTTTTCTCTTTCAATGCAACAGCAGCGAACGCATTCACATGGAATTTGGCACTCTACAAGAATACATCATCACCGTCTTATAATATCTGTGAAGAAGACCTTAAAAATGAAATCAAATCGTCATCAACAGCAACAGCAGCAACGCCATCATCATCATCATCATCATCATCATCATCATCATCATCATCATCATCATCATCATCATCATCATCATCATTATAATCATCATCATCATCATCATCATCATAATCATCACTTCATTACAAAAAAATGAATTTCTTTCAAATTTGCGACAACTCTCGAAAGATGAAATTGTCTCTGTATCTTATACGAGCATGCCATTAAAACAAAACGCCCGCAATCTTCTATCTTTCAGCGCTTATGTCGCTACAAACAGGTATGATTGCGAGCCGTCCAAAATTAATAACACATGAATGGCGAGCCGTTTCCCAGCACGCTGATGAAATATGGCTGTCATCGCCACGTGCGATCTCGCGCGAACGAGAAGACATCATGGCGTGCGGCAGCTGGGGTGACATTTCAGGCTTATCACACATTTACATGTGCCGCTGATTGGCTGGCTTCTGGTTACTGGTAGACAGCGGATATTAGGCCTTATTGAAAGCGGTGGGTCATATGGAACCGGTTATGCATTATACACAACGATAACCAGAGATCGTGCGATATGGGAAGATCGTGTCTCTTATTCTGATTTGTATTAGAATTGTTTCTGGTATAATTACTAGTATACTAGCAATTCAGTAATAAAACCCGCCTTCTATTTTTAAATGATTTCCATCCCTGCTGCATTTGGGCAACTTTTTACCACGAAGTTTTAGAGTACGCTTCGCCCCGCGGTTAGCTTTTATTATTATTATTATTTATTTAATTTTTTTTTTTTTGGGGGGGGAGGGTTTGTATTTCAGATAATGATATATTCCAGAAATATATTGAAATGGTCGGAAATCAGAACGAGCTAAATGTCCGTCCGTCCGTCCGTCTGTCCGTGGCACGCTATATCTCAAGAACCACTGGGCAGATTTTTCCGGATCCATTGCAACATTAGCTGGGTTAGTGACTGTCTTCCCGTTCCATAAAATATCCATTACCTCAAAGGACAAAGTCTTCTCTTTTGCTGGCAAGGAGGAAGTAGATCGAGGTTTGATGGTGGTGGTGTGAGGAGGGGGCTGCTGGTGGGGGGTGGGGGTGGTATAGAAGTTGTAACACATTTCAACGAACGCATAATTCCCTGTGCTCTTTCCTTGCGTTACGAAGCAGTTACACGGAAATTGCCGACTCAGACCCGATGCTTCAATCTTTTGTATCCACGCAACCCGTTCACTCAACTACAAGGCAGCAGTCGTCGTTATAAAGTTTTCCAACTTTATCCAACAAACAGCATCTCTTTCCAAAAACATTTCCAGACCAGCAGACAGCGCTACTTATAAAGTCTATCAAAAATTAAGAAAACTACAGAACGTTCCAGAATTACCCAATCAACAACCAATCAAAATAAAAACACGTCACCAGAGTTACACACTGTCTTTCGTCATATAGAACGTTCTACGTACTTCGAGAATGTAATCATGTGTTACTAAACAGATATAAAATCTTCGATCAATAAACTAACATGGTATAAGGCCACTCCAGCAAAAGCATAGATCCAAGGAAAATAAAAGCTGTAACTGCACGCCTTGGCCCTGAATGAATGAATGAATGAACATTGAGGTTTAACGTCTACACCCACCATTGGCGATATGGCAGACGGGGATAACCATCCCAGGGAAAGAGGGGTAGGGACCTGAATCAACACTGAACCACCAAAGGAATCATACTGCTAAAATGGACAGTGAAAATGGCCACATTTTATATCGCCCACCACGGGATTCGAATTGGCTCTAACCACAATATTCGTATTTATAGTGAGCGTTTCCGTCTCAATAGTAACAGACGCAATACACAACGCTGCAAGTGTAATAACTGTTAACGACTAAAGGAACTGAAGAACAGCAAGCACCACACAGCAAGCATCACACACACACACACACAACCACACGCACACACCCACACCCCCACACCCACACACACCACACACACACACCCGTGTAAAAAGGCCGTTGTTATGGCTTTCATAAAAGGGTCACATACGTCGATTTGACCTTATTTGAAGCTAACTCTAAGCATAACCCAAATTCTAACCCTAACCCAAATTCTAACCCAAACCCTTAACCTAACCCTAAGCCTAACATAGCCCTAACCCTAACTGAACACTGTTTTGACGTCAAATTAACAGGAACGTCAAAAGAACGTAGGTAGAGTATAAAGAGTGTGTAACAATAACGGCGTTTCTACATCGCCACTCACTAAAATGCACACACGCACACACACCCATAAACACACACACACACACACATAAAAGCCCCCAGCCCCTCAGTCCTAAGCTGCTCTCCTCCTCTTCCTTACCCACTCCCACATCTTTTATAGTTTATTTGTAAATATTACTTTTCATGTTTGTATTATCCTATCCTATCCTATCCTAACCCGTAACTCGAAGGTCGTTGCAGCACCACAGATGGTCGTTTAAACAGCGTACTCCATCTTTCTCTGTCCGCAGCAACCGTCATGGCTGCGCTCAGTGTTAAGCCAGTCCATTCACGAATGTTGTCCTCCCACCTCTTTTTCTGTCTCCCTCTTCTTTTGCCTCCTTGGACCGGGCCTTGCAGGATGGTCTTTGCAAGGCCTGATGCTCTCGTGACGTGGCCATACCATAGCAAGTTTCCGTTTATGCACCACTGTGAGCATGTCATCGTGTTGTCCAATGGCTTGTGTGATGGTCTGTCGGACTTCGTCGTTGGTGAAGTACTTGGTATAGGGAATGCCCAAAAGTCTTATGTAGCACCTCATCTCCATATTTTAAATTCTTCATTCTAGATCTGCTGTGAGGGTCCATGTTTCGCAAGCGTATAGGGAGATGGTGATGACATGGGAGCGCAGCAGGTTTACCTTGGAATGTAGACTGATGGACCTATCTTTCCAAATGGGTTTCAACCTTGTCAGGGTAGCAGTTGTTTGTGCGATCCTGGAGAGGACTTCCTGTAGGGACACATGGTCTGATAAAATGGCTCCTAAAGATTTGAAGCTATTCACTGTGTTGATGGATTTATCTTGGACTTTGATTTCCATATTGATGCCATTGGTGTTGTTGGCCATCATTTTGGTCTTCTCTGCACTTACTTCCATTCCATAGGCTCTGGAAGTCGTGTCTGTACAAGCTGTTCAAGTTCTTGTTCCTCTCCAGCCAATTCATCAATGTTATCCGCAAAACGGACGTTTGAGATTTCTCTACCCCCTATTATGACTGTGCCTTCATGATCTGCAAAAGCATCTGACATGATGCGCTCTAGGAAGATGTAAAAGAGTGTTGGAGAGAGTATGGATCTTTGAAGCACGCCGATTGTTGTTCTGAATCAGTTTCCGATGGCCATGGCACTGTTGTGGAGGACTGCACTTATAGCCTTGTCATACAGGCTTTTGACGACTTCAATAATTTTTGGCTGATGTTATACACTCTCATGGTTGCCCACAGAGCTGCATTCCAATTTTGGTCAAACGCTTTCTTGAAGTCAACAAACACCTGATATAGATGTTGTTGGTGCAGTAGGTATTTCTTGCAGATTATTCTGAGGTTGAAAATTTGTTCAGTTGTACTTCGCCCTGACCTGAATCCTGCTTGTTCTTCAGCTATTGGGGTTTCAACCTGTTGAATTTTTTTTTTCAGGATGGCCATGCTGGGATGCCTGGTGACGCTGATGGTGCGGTAATTTTCACACACTTTAAGGTTACTTTTTTTTGAAGAGTGATGACAAGCGACTGGGTCTGTGGTGTAGGCCACTGCCCACTCTGCCAGATCATGTTACAGATAATGGTGAGGGCCTCAAACATCGCTCCTCCTCCTGCTTGAAGCAATTCTGCGGGTATGTTGTCCACTCCCGCTGACTTCCTTTTCTTCAGCGATTGCACTTCTGCCTCAACTTGTTCTCAGAGAATTGGGAGGATATATTCTTCTTCTCTGTTCTGGGGACATGCTAGAACTGATGGGTTTCCGTTAGGTGTGTAGTTGTAAAGGTCAGAGCAGTACTCTGTCCATCTATCCAAGACTTCTTGTTCTTCGGTAAGGCATAGGCCAGACTTGCTTTGGATCGTGGAGTCCTTGGGCTATTTAACACTTGTCAGCCGCTTTACAGTTTGGTAGGCCTTCTTGCTGTTTTTTTTTTTTGTTCAGACTGTTCTCTATTTCTTGGCATTGATCTTCTATCCCATTCTCCTTTGCTGTGCGCATGCCTTTTCGAATGTCATTGTTGATTTTTCGGTAGGCATCAGCTCCCGGTTGGGTGTTCTTCTTTTTCATCTCTCTTCGTTTATCACACAGGTCCAAAAGTTTAGATGTGATCCACTGTTTCGTCTTTGGGCGGTGCTTGCCCAGGATCTCAGGGCGGCATCTGTCACAGCTGGTTGGTGGTCATGGTGTGTGCAGGTGTTTGTATTGTGTCTTTGCATAATTTATTAGTGTCTCGTTTTTGTTTCACTTCTTGCCGTATGTGTTTCGATGTTAACGTTAAATATAAATGCGTGAGAACTGCGCTTTGAACTAATGTCATTATGAGAAAGCGCTATATAAATACCCTTATTATTATTATTATTATTATTATTATTATTATTATTATTATTATTATTATTATTATTATTATTATAATACAATATAACTTTATTGTCGGATGTTCATCACATACAGAAATTTGTCTTTGGCTCGTCGTCCGCAAGAAGCATGCAATATATTCATTTTATATACACAAACAGCAGAGACACATTCATTTCTAATGGCACAGCAGCAACCTTAAATTCCAATCAAATACAGACATTCACAATCTAAACCCCACATCAATAATAACTAATAATTTTACATTCATGCAGAGAAAGCACACAAACACACACACACACATCCACACACACGCACACAAAATAATCTAATGACAGCACAAGTAGTTGTCTTAAACTATACATATCACGGCCTATACATGATTATTATATTATATTATTATCAAACGGCCTATACATGATTATTATATTATATTATTATCAAAAGTACATGTTAAACGGCACAAACAACATGCATCTTCACTTCGCAAACACACGCCCTCCCCTCTCCTTCTCCCCTTTACACAACCACACCACCATCACCCCATCCCACTCTCTCTCTCGCTTGCTCTCTCTCTCTCTCTCTCTCTCTCTCACTCTCTTTCTCTCTTTCTCATGTATACGCAGAACCATGTCTATTTGTTTTATTTGACCAGTATAGTTCCGCACTTTATGTCTTCTTGTTTGCAGGGCACGAATATGGACATTATAAATGATGAGGAAATAGACGGGGTGCATGGGGGTGAGAGAAGTGTGAGTGCGACAATGAGCTTTGCAAGATCTAGGTGACCGGGTTGGTCAGCTGTATTGTACAATACTCTCTCTCTCTCTTTGTTTCTCTCTCTCTCTTTGTTTCTCTCTCTCTCTTTCTCTCTCTCTTTCTTTCTTTCTGTCTGTCTGTCTCTCTCTCTCTCTGTCTCTCTCTCTCTTTCTCTCTCCCTACCCTCTCTCTGCAATGAAAAAAAACGTGAAGAGTTGTTGAGTTAAAAGTAACCTTATAATATTTTACTGTTTCCTTGAGACATAGTCTCTCAAATGACGCGTGTTTGTTATATATTTTGTAGTAACTTTTCAATTTTTTTTAAAATTCCACCGTGTCTGTTGTGTTTGCCCCCAAGCGTATAGGCTGGTGGCATCGAATTAAAGTTTCCTGAGTCTCTCTCTCACCCCCGTTGGGGTGCCGGAGTTTTCAGTATAAAATTAGTATCCACACTTTCTGGAAATTTAGTGCTTTAAATTCCCACTGTCGCTGTCTTTCTCATTTGCTCTTTCTCATTCCTGCTCTGTTCTATCAATCTGCTATACTATCGTCTTCTTCGCTAGACCAGTCTCCTACCTTTTTTCTTGAAAACTCTTCCGGGACAAGATTCCTTATTTGTGTATGAGGTCTGTTGGATCAGCTTGGGAATACTGGACGCTTTCTGCCAGGTGGTCACTAGGGCTTCCTATGATGTTATTATTTAGCAATGTAGGCATTTTATATGTATGTGTTTTGTTCATAATTTATAATGCACAGGCGGCGGAAGCAGGGGGGGGCAGGGGGGCCATGCCCCCCCCTAGAAAAATGTTGGAGGGGCAGCCTTATATATTGCCCCCTCCAATAATGAGTAGTGTTGTTGTTGTTTTTTTTTCAGGGCATCAAAGGATTTTTTTTCTTTAAATGGAATCAAGCAGTACAAGTGTTTATCATCATAATCATCATCATCACCCTCTGATCAGTGAGAGAAGTTCGTTCCTTCGTCATCATTTCCTGTCGACGCGTCATAATCGTTAGCCTTAGATCAAAGTGACCGACAGTTTTCGACCTCGTGCACGTCACAGTCGCGTTTTGAAAACTTTAATTTGCTGTCAGTTGTTACAGTCTACCGTTTTCAATATCAGCAATTTTCTCGACTACACGTGAAGAAGTCAGCAAAATGGCAAATGCTTTGACAACTGGTGTTATTGTTCCTCGTCAAGCATCCCGACAGACTCTCCGTGACAACCAACCTGCGGCCACTCCAGAAGAATATTTCAAGATTAGCATTGCCATTCCTTTCTTGGAACACCTGTCAACCGAATTGGACTCGAGGTTCAAAAATGCTGGTCTAGCAGTTGATGGTCAATGTCTGGTGCCAAGCACTTTAATAGACAACCAGGATGGTTTCATGCAGGTTCCAGAAGGGGTGATGCTGGCAATGTTGTGGGAGTCTGACCTACCAGACAACGCTACCCTTGATGCAGAATACCAACGGTGGGTTTGCAAATGGCGAAGTGCTGCTGAGCATGCGACAGCTATCATCCCATCCACGGCATCAGAAGCACTGAAACATTGTGACAGGGATTTTTTTTATCCCAACCTGTTCATCATGCTTTAGAACCTTTGCACCCTACCTGTCACTACTGCCGAGTGTGAGCGTTCAAACAGTCAGTTGCGCAACCTGAAAAACTACCTGCGCTTTACAATGGGGCAACAGACACTAAATGGACTTGCTTTACTGAAAGTGCACAGGGATGTTGATATTGACTTCAAAGAGGCAGTAAACTGTTTTGCCAGAAGATACAATTCACAAATAGTACTAATGCCGAGGAACCTAGTGCAGCAAGACTGAATTAAGTGAAAGCAGGGCGGTGATGTTCATAAACTACAAGGTAAAGCTTTATACCGTTAACGATCAACAAAAAGTAGTGAATAATAATAGTATACAAAACATCTCTGCTGATAAATAAATGTGTGTGTGCGTGTGTTTTTTTTAAGGGAGGGGCAGAGGATAATTTTTGTACCCCAGACTAGAGTTTGTCAGTTCAATTGTTCAAAAAGCTCAAAGTCCCAGACCATCACAGATGGCTTTTTCAAGGTTCAGATTGCACCAGATTGCACCATTTTGCATCCTTGAAAAAAAACAATTTCCGGGGGGGCATGCCCCCGGACCCCCCTAGAAGGCTCGGCGCTTCGCGCCTTCGCTGAATCTGTAACCCCCACCCCCACCCTCGACTTTTCCCAGGTCTGGCCCTGATGTCAGTGAATATAATGTGTGTGTGCCCCCCCCCCCCCAATCCTGAGCAGCTTCCGCCGCCTGTGTAATGATGTTTGTATTCTATTTTGTCTTTGTAAACGGGGGTTCGATAAGTTGGGGTGAAGCCTCAGCCGTCCCCTGCGTGGGATATCTTTATTGTAAAGTGACTGGCTGGTGGAGAGCTTTCAGTTTTACCACTAGGGTTGTTTCAGCAGATCTTTTATGCGGAACAGGGGTTGTCCGGTCCTGATTTGGCTCGGAAGAGTCCGCTGGACCTAAAGCAATAATAATGCAATGTAATGTCTCTCTCTCTCTCTCTCTCTCTCTCTCTCTCTCTCTCTCTCTCTCTCTCTCACGCAAGCACGCATGCACACCGTATTTCGCATTTTTTCGGAAGAACACATAATGCGTGGTGCAGAAGATTTTTAAAAAAACACACCACACACCCCATACAAGTGATTTGGGGAACGAACAAGGGATACAATAATATTGAGATATGAGGGTGGCGTGGGTAGTATAATATGCATCCAAATGGCGTTTGTGTTTGTGTGGAGGGGAGGTGGTGTGTGTGGGAGAGAGAGAGAGAGAGAGAGAGAGAGAGAGAGAGAGAGAGAGAGAGAGAGAGAGAGAGAGAGAGAGAGAGAGAAATTCCAAATACCTACAGCTGCATCTCCGTCTGTTGCTCCTCTCCACAATTCTAAACATCCACACCCTCTCTCATGTTCCTTTTTAACTGCCATATCTCTTTGCCCGAACCCCTATCCCAGCCCCCTATTTCATACATTCTAACTTCAGTCCCTCGCCTCACAGGAACCTTACTATTACACACTCTACCGTGTACCACTATACCCACAATCCCCACATCACTGTCCTCCCTATACCTATCTAACACTCTCCCCCCCCCCCCTAACCTCTCCCCTCGTCTCTTCGCTAGCTCCATACTCTGTCCCCACCCCCATTCCTTACCCACGTGTTCCTCGTTGGTGCAGAGGAGAACTAATGAATGTGTTTTGTATTCATTGGGGATCAGGGTAGATCAGTACAAGCCAGTACAGAGTATAAGAGGCATCGCTGGATCTCTGTACTGCCATGCGTAGGTAGACTCGATCTGATTGTCAAAACTTAGAAGAAGAAGAAGAAGAAGAAGAAGAAGAAGAAGAAGAAGAAGAAGAAGAAGAAGAAGAAGAAGAAGAAGAAGAAAAAGAAGAAGAAGAAGGCGCGTAAAAAGTATGGCTTTGGCCGAGACAACAAACTGCCTAAAACTAAATCTGGGACATAATCATCGCTTACAAAGCAGTGGAAGAAATATTATAATCTAGGCCAATGTGCTCAAGAGCGCATCGTTCATCGGACCACGGGTAACTCATCCCTTATTAGTATGGGCGTACAGCCCTACATCACTGCTGGTTCAAATGGGTCTCGTCCTCATTCCGTTTGCTTTGAGCTATATTCTCTGGCCATGCTATGTGGCAACTTGGAACAGTCCTTAGCTCAGTTACTTTGAAATGGCCGAATTTTGAAAGGTGCCTTTTGCGATGACCTGCTCACAGTGGTGAAGAAACGGAAACTCCGATGGTATGGCCATGTCACCAGATCATCAGGCCTTTCAAAGACTATTCTGCAAGGCACAGTGCAAGGAGGTAGAAGAAGAGGGAGGCCGAAAAAGAGGTGGGAGGACAACATTCGAGAATGGACTGGTTTGACACTGAGCGAAGCCATCAGGGCTGCTGAGGACAGAGAAAGATGGAATATGCTGGTTAAACGATCATCTGTGGTGCCTCTACGACCTCCGGGTTACGGGACAGGATAGGATAGGATAGGCCTTTTGCACACCAACACTACATACCCACATACACACTAGTAGGTGTGTTGCTAGAAACACAAATCTTTGCACCATTTTCAAGTGTAAATAAATCCTCTGTTGTCTCGTATGCCTTACACCCTCTCACTCCATACACACGCGCATGCAGTGCGCTTGCTTCTTCATAATTATTCCCTCCGATTCCACTCACACACCGGTTCATGTATCTCTTAAATGAATCACTATAAATACGTGCGCAATTCCCTTTGTAAATCTCTTATAGGGCGTTGCCATTCATTAGCGTGTGTGCATACAAACACACTACTAACAACCAAACTACTCCACCATTGCACACACACACACACATGCTTCTCTACTACTCAAATAAGTGGAAACCACAGGCGCTTGTATCAGGACACGCGAGCGCCTATATTATAGATAACCAAAGGGAGACGCGTCACAGGCATAGGCGCTCGCGTGTCCTGATACAAGCGCCTGTGGTGGAAACAATCTTTGCGCCATTTGCACTTTCAAATCGCTTATAGATTGTTGCCTTAAGACTTTAACTGGGTACGGGTGCACTATCGGGTCCATTTTAAGCCGCAAACAACGGATAGTGAGAAATTGGATGCTGTTTGTTTTAATCGATCTAATCTTTAGGCCCAGTGTGTAGTATTCTCTGTCATCTCCATTTAAATGTCGACACAGGACTGAGACCTGTAGGCTATGACCCTCGGTCACAAATGACACTGTGCTTTTCTCACTGTATAAGATTATACATTGCTATTGATTATCCTTAAGCGAAAAAGAATCAAAGATTTTAGTTCTAGCGAAGTCATATTCAAGTAAACTTAGGTTATTTTCCACAGGTACCAGTTTCTAAATGTGAGAAATGCCGACGTCTACGGCGTCGCTATCAATATTTAAGATACACATTGCGTAGCTGAGACTCTCCTGGTGGAGAGGAGAACGTAAGTCTCTGCGAGTCTCAGGAAAGAAAGTTTAGTTTCACAAAGAAGGAGCATAATTCCCAGACGCGATTCCCCCTCCCCCCACTCTCCCACATCACGTCTGAGAAATACCGTACATGGAACTACTTCAAACCTCCTAAACCGTACAGAGTTGTTACCTCCTTTTTGTTCTCTTCAGTGTCTTCACACGCCAAAGTTAGCTAAAACAAGCTTAGATAATAGTGTGTTTTTTTCAAGCTTAGATAATAGTTTTCCTGTTAAATGTGTTTGTACATTTGTATAATTGTATGTGTACAAATAGTATGTACGAGTATATCTATGTAATTATTAATTTGTAATATAAGAATTGTGAATCGCTTTGTTAGAAGTATTATGAAGAAGAGTAGTTCAATGAGTAACCCTAACATATAATGTAAAATATCTAGCCCAAAGTTGAACGTGCACATTCATATAATCATAATACTAAGGTAATTATAATAATATTAGTAGGCTTAGGCTATGGTAAAGTACTAGTATTATTTTTTTTATTATTAATTTAATATTATTTGTTTCTTCAGTACTGTAATAGTGTAAGTATTAGAGTAGTACCAGCAGACCTACTCAATACTAATATAGCGATAGTCTATTATTCTATTGCTAGTACTTGTTTTGTTTTTCAGCATGACGTTGTCATTGTGATATTAGTGTAAGTACTACAGTAGAGTAGTATTAGTAGACCTACTCGATACTGATAGTTTATTTTTCTATTCCTAGTACTAGTATTTGTAGTCAGCCAGACATTGTCATTGAGTTGTTAGTTAGGCCTGTGTTTGAATCTTTGATGTTAGATAGTTTTGATTGTTGTCAGCTGGTTCTTTATTAATTTATTTATTTAACTCTTAACTTTAACTTATAAGTGGCACTCTATTTTAAGCGCATGCCACTGGTCCGGGCTTTATAAAATTGTAATGTGCGAATTTGTAAATGCCATGAGCCTCTGTAGTATCTAGGCATACTCATTTATACTGATGTTTTTTCTTTTAAAATCTATTGCTAGTATTTGTTGTCAGCAAGACATTGTCATTGTGTTATTAGTTAGCACTGTGTTTGATGTCAGTTTTTAATCTATTGCCAATAATGCTACGTATTTGTTGTCAGCAAGTCTTTGTTATTGTGTTATTAGTTAGCACTGTGTTTGATGTTAGTTTTGATTGTCGTCACCTGGTTCTTTATTAATGTATATATTTAACCCCTAACGTTATCTTGTAAGTGGTACTATGTTTCAAGCACGTGTTCTTATTCAAATACAATAAATTATTCAATAATTTTACTCTTTCTTTCTCTATACAATACCCACTGTCGTGCTCCTTAAAGGGTTCTGTTATATTTCTGGCGAGACAATCAAAACCTGGTTATTAAAAACAATGACGACACAATAATTTTAAAATCATCTACAGTGAACAGTGAAAGAAATCTACAATACTTTTTTAACACTTAAGAATTAAAATAGATACAATACAATTTTATTTATTTCAAAATGTGCAATTACAGAGGCAGCATTAGTAAATTCACATTACATACACACAACGAACAATCACATACGCCCATTAATAATATTTACAATTATATAGATATACATAATTTTTGTACACATACATACATACACGTGTAAATCTATTATCTAAGTTTGGGGGAAAAGAAAACTATGCTTGTTTTTAGCAAACTTTGGCGTTTGAAGATACTGAAGAGCACGAAAGGGAAGTAACAACTCTGTACGATTTAGGTCTGAAGTCGTTCCATTTACGGTATCCTTGAGACGTGATGTGGAAAAAAATTACCTCCTGGACACGCGAAACCGAAACTTGCCAGCGCCATCAAGCGGTCATCGTGATAGAAAATAGAAAATAGAAAATGGCCTGCGGCATGGAACGAGACACTGTACTTAGCAGAAATTCTAAGAAAAGACATGTGGGAGTGATCACTGCAGTGTTACAAGTGCCCTAGACTTTCATCCTTCAGATTCACAAAGGATGAAACAAGTTGAATATCACAAATCATTTAAAACTATGCTTATGTGTAGAAGAACCGGCCGTTTTGCCATCGAACTGTATAGGCCCACGTGACATAAATCTTCCTCAATAATGACTATAATGTAAGGAAGAATAATAATAATAGTACTGTGTTTGTATTCGCTTTTTGTTGTCTGGAAACCAATGTACACGGTAGTGTCGATAACATTAAAGCTATATGTCTATACTGTTTATGAACTCAACTATAAAATAGGCCTACATCTACTGTTATCTTGTTAAACTGCCGGTTTAATTTTGTCTTGTATAGCCTTTCTGGAATAACAAATGATAGCATGTTCATCGGCAGTCTTTCTTATATCGGGCTTGAGCTAGGGCGATTAGGGATAGGAAATGATTACCAACGGCGTGCGGGATTTATGCCTATGCAGTACGCTTCCATTGCCAACATTGATAGAAAACAGCGTTCAGTGCATATGAGGATATGCAAACTTAACATCGATGGCATGATTTTGGTTGTTATCAATTAGCATAGCAATCGTGCATTTTTACGCTGGTAATTGTTGCCCTCGGAATGAACTTTTGGGGGTTTTGACTATCGGTTGGTCTCGTGCTTTGTCATTCTGAAACATTTGGTGTTTTTACAATTTTTTTATATCAATCTGTTTACTAAAACAAGATTAAAAAAAAACATTGTGTTCTTTCTGGTTCAAGTAGATCTCTTTTTCCACTGGATTTTTTTGCCATCTGGATGAACTTTTTGGAGTGCTAGACTATCGATTTTGGGTCACCACGTTTGGTCTCATGCTTCGTCATTCTGAAACACAATCATCTACATACATCTGATCTATATACAAACCATTTTTTGGCACTTATATTTTTGTACATTATTTTATTATCCAAAGGGATCATTTACATATTGTTTCATAAGCATCTGTGCGTATTTATTGCACATTCCGGGTCGTTTAATTTAAAAAGCGACCGATTAACAGCTTTCCACATTAAAAGGTTTGTTTACTGGTTGCTATATGCATCGGATTGCCTCCCCTGAGTTTTCTATCACGATGACCGCATGGGGCGCTTCGCGCGGAATATCATAATTATTTATATAACAGTCTTTCGGAATGATCCTTCTTTGTATTAACTGAAGATTCTTTGGTCTCAGCTATGAAGTGTGTATACGCTAGTACAGAGAGGGGCGCGCTCTCTAAAGAGACATTCTCACAACCATATAGGGGGCGCATGTAGTATCTCTAGTCTCTGATTCTGTTTTTGTTTTTTCTTCATGATGGGCGCATTTCAAACATGACTACTGCATATTCTGGGAACATAATTATACTCACTATAAGTGCGCATTGAGCAGGTTTCTGCCAAACGGAATTGTGCGCGATACAAGTGAACACTGGATGGGCTGGACAGGAGTGGCATTGAAGTTCTATCAACCTCGCTTACACTCACACGCGATATATCGCCTTTTAGTGAGTAGCCCAACATATACTACATTTACTATCTAGATCTGCATGTAAGCCATGGAGATAGTAATGACAAAGCGATGGCAGGCTAGCTATCTTGGTGAATTGTTTTTTAAATTAAACGAGAAAATGACAGTGAACGCAGTCATTCCCAATGAAAAATATAACATAATTACATAGCATGGACAAAACAATTTTTAAAATAAAATATTTGAGCAGGCAAGTTCTCAATTCAGTAATTCAAAGAGTACCGAATTCAAAACTCCAAAGAATAATATTTCAGTAGTCATTTGTTTTCTCTTTGTCCAGTTTGGGTAATAAGGATTTGTTGAATTGACTTTTATCGAAACCAAGTCGGCTTTTTACAGTAATCTAAACTAGAAAACGTATCAGTTCAGACATTCCAAATTTAAAGGAGTCACGTGAGTCACTCAACTGTTGCAATACCATGGAATAACTAGATAGACTGTGGGGTACTATTGCAGTCCCCAATATGGTCCACAACAGTCGACAGTTCAGTATCGATAACGTCTGGATCTGACCAGGGGCAGATTCCATTTCCCGAGCCGTCGTAAACGTCCACGACCATTATTTCACTGTGGGTAAATGAAAGTGGACATATAAGTATCCCTTGGGGGGCATCCCAACCAACCTGGGAAATGCACTTTCTCACATTAACGATGATGACTCCGATGATAATTTTGATGAATCATTGATAAGCCATTGCGGTTTGGAAGTCGGCATGGCACGAGGACCGAGCCTTTTAATCTTCATCGCGTAAAATGATGGTGGTTCGGCGGACTGTGATTTTTTTTAGCCTGGATCCCGGGTTTGGCGGTCTCATTAATTTAAATGGATGATTTTATGCTTGCTTTATTCCGTGTGAAGTCGCCTTGCCTGACACA
>CM072518.1:33315624-33450624 GCA_036898135.1 Oncomelania hupensis | reverse complement strand
CTGTTAACAAAAGCTTTGCTAACTGCAGCATCGTTAACAACCATATTGGACCATTAGATACAGTGACGTATGGCGTCTTAGCAACTATGGCTCAAAAAAGGTTTCACCCAACTCGGGTGGGCAAATTTATTCTGGCTCTTATGACTGGCCGCAGAGTGGCTGAACATGCGGTTCGTTCTCACTAACTACGCGATTGAGCCTTTGTCGCGTGGCACAGTGCTAGTGATAAGATAAGATAAGATAAGATAAGATAAGATAAGATAAGATAAGATAAGATAAGATAAGATAAGATAAGATAAGATAAGATAAGATAAGATAAGATAAGATAAGATAAGATAAGATAAGACAACTTTATTATCTTTTACAAGAAATTACATTGTGGTGTACAATTACAATCAACAAGGAATAAACATCACAATAATAATAACAACAATCATAATGACAATGAGGATAAAAATGCACAGTCACATATGAATATAATTACACTTATGCATGCTAACATTAAACGACAGCAAATGTTAAATAAAATTATTTTGGGCAAACAAACACACTCACACACACGCACGCACACACACACACGTGTCATTTATTAAGTAATGAGACAGCCTTTGGAATAAAACTGTTTTTCGTTCTGAGAGTTCTGACCCTTGGTGTTTGGTAGCGCCTTCCAGAAGGCAGGAGCTGGAAGTGGTGCGCAAGCACATGAGTGCTATCCAGCACAAAGCAACTGGCTAGTGAACACTAAAAGTGAAAATTGTCCACAACCGACATGAACTTTGATGATGATGATGATGGATGATGATGACGATGATGATTGATGATGACGATTGATGATGATAGATGATGATTGATGGTGACGACGATGATGATGGTGATGATCGATGATGATGATTGATGATTATGATGATTGATGATGATGATGATGATAATGATGATGATGACGGCGACGATGACGATGATGATGATGACGATGATGGTGATGGTAATGATGTGCGAAGATGTGAGGCGTTAAACTTGAAGAAATTGAAATTTGATCGGCATTGAGGTATAGTGTTACTGTTATTAATGGACAAATATTTTAGTAAGTCCGGTCCATAGACCCAAACCCCGTTCAACGACCTTAATAAATAAGATGAGTTAAGGAACTGAAAGTAATTATGACAAAAGTAGCAACAATGTTTTTACAAGGTAATTTTCGCACGCCCCCACATGGAAAATTATATGAGAAGGCAAAGTATTCTTTGACCGTTATTGTTGTTCTGAGATGTATGCATCAGATCAACTTAATTTGACTATATAACATTGTGAATGTTTGTATTCGTGGTAAATTAAGACAATGCTCTTACAATCTTGTTTTGCATGTTTGAGAATCTCCAGATTTCCTATTAACGTTGTTTTCAGTTCAAATACTTTGTTTCTATTTAAACTCATTGTTTCATCGTCATACTCATCTGCTTTGTTTTTTTCTTTGTTACAATCATGGCTTCCGAAATCATTTTTGTGGTTGCCGTTACCAACATCCATCATGGTCCACATTACTGCAACTTATACGTTCCAAATCCCATGATTACAGTCGTAGAGAATGCAGCAGTTACAGTTATACCAGATTCGGCGTATTGTTGACATTGAGGAAGATACATTACGTTCAGTAGTTGTGTGTTCAAATAGTCTCGTAATAATGTATAGTGATTTTGTTCGTTCAATGCATATTTCCCATTTTATATTTGTGTGTTTGTTTGCTTGTTTGTATGTGTATGTGTGTTTGTGTACTTGTATAACCGTGTTGAAGGGTTGGGGTAAGAAGGGAACCCCTCGTGGGTTTGGGTGCGTAGAGTGGCAGGTGAGCTGAGGAAGGACGGATGGAAGAAACAAAACCACACGGGACAAGGCAATGTCGGTATGTTGCAATGGCTCGCTATTGATTTAAACCAAATCCTCCAAATAAAACAAAAGAAACAATCCAATAATACTATGGTATAAGCTAAATGAAATTAATTAAAACATTAAAATAGTTACAATATTTACTACAATTGCATATGCAAACGAAAGGGAATGCACAACATGTTGTCATTATAAATACTAACAAGACTATTATTAAACATTATGTTTGTACAAAATATAAACTACCCTTCAATCAAACCGACTGAATAATATAATTATCAATGATCATCAATAAATAAAAAGACGGCTAATAAAGTACTAAGAATAACGTTATCAATAAGCCAGAAATGAATGCTTTGAGCCATCATTATAATACATAATTCCCTACGCCATCGCTCATATCAAAATGATATGATAATCTCGAAATATAAATAACATGAAATCAGACAATAAAGAAGAAAACCTAAAGTATCATGAACAAAAATAACCGAGTAATCAACGTAGATGTATTCAAAGTAACACTAAACATAACAGTGAATAAAGTTGTCACTGGTACATTCATATGGTTCAACATTCTTTACTAAAAATGGCAAAACTATTCTTTGCAAATAATATATTAATTATTAGAAATACATTATCAATACTACAAAATAACTGATAATATTATACAAAATGAATAGATTATCTCGTCAGTGGGATGAGATGTTCACAAAGTATTTCCAAAATAAAAAACGGTTGCACAAACTATGAGCTTAGCAAAAATACGTCAGGTCCCAACAAAATACCATGAAAGAGTGATAAAATACTAGCGAACGCATTTCAAATATGCTTTAAACTGCGCAGACCGAAATCACGTGACAACAAGGGAAATAATTGAATAAAATAATCTTTTCTTTACCATATATGATTACGTCCCATTATAAAACCAGTCATATTATCATTTAATACCCTTGTCTATCTCCTATTATTCGTCATACATTAACACACACTTGCAAACATACATACAATATGCATAAAACATGAGTCTGCCACAACCGAACAACTGGGGAATTTTGTTTTCATATAAACTTGGTAACAAATGGCGTAGATGAAAAAAATGGGGAAGCAAAAATCTTCCCTATTTTTGTACCACATTTTCCATAGGAAAACAGTATAGCACAACCCCAAAAAATCGAAAATCCCATTTGTCGAAAAAATGGGTAGGCAAGGGTGTAAATTATACACACCTTTGTAGTAAGCTGCACTGCGAACAAAATCAAATTTGCAGGGCAGATTACCCATCAATTATGTACGTCATTCATAAATCTCCTTTAAAAAAATCAAATACAACATTTGATGTATAAATATCACAGAGAAAAAGACCATTCCCCAATTGTACTCTGTTTTGGTAACATTTCCGATTGATCGGCTTATACACGTAGGTGTGTCTTTGTGTGGGTGTGTGGGTGTGTGTGTGTGCGCGCGTGTGTGCGGTAAATAATTAATTAAAATGTCTTGGAATTCCAACAAATGTCAAGACATAATGTGCCGCCGACCAATAAAAAAATAGTTCGTCGTCATTAGTTGGCCAGCGCAATTATCCTAATTGGGATCGACTGTCAAGACTTTCCGTCTTGATTACGATTTATGTAGCTGTTGGTTAGTAGACTAGACTCTGCTGTCTTAACATGCACCACTAAGAAAGTAAAGGAAATTATTACTTTAGTGTAATGGTTTAATGAAGAGATGGAGAGACATAGAGGGATAAAAAGGGAGACAAAACAGACATACAGAGAGAATTTCATAGATATAGGAGGGATGGGGGGTGGGAGGTAGAAACGGAAGAGTAACGTGCGAACGTGGGAATGGGATGCACAGAGAGTGAGAGAGAGTGAGAAAGAGAGAGAAAGAAAGAGAAAGAAAGAGAGAAAGAGAGAGAGAGAGAGAGAGAGAGAGAGAGAGAGAGAGAGAGAGAGAGAGAGAGAGAAATGTCGTATGCTTTACAATTAAAGCCTGCTAATTCCTTAAACGCCTAGATTTTCAGGTTGATGGTGGCTGTGGTTGAAAGACTTTAAACCACCTGTAAAAATCTATATAGCAACATGCCCATCCACAGGTGTTTAATACTAAAAACATACAGCCTTCAAAATCCACGATTTGGCTTAAGGTATGAGCTGTCATCTTCCGCTACAACGAGAAAAGAAACCGAAAGCGAACAATAGCACAGGTGCTGTCCTGCGGAAAAGGAGCCCACACAAACATGTTTGAAGAGATGCAAACACCAAACACTCACTAAAGTATTAAGGGTATAAGCATTATAGCTCAGACATAATCCACCTGCGAGAATGGCGTTCCCTTATCAACGGATCGATTATGTCTGACACGGGTGGAGGAAGGGAAGTGGGGTAAGGGAGAGAGAGAGGAAGCGGAAACGGCGCAACACACGCTCTCGGGGATGGGAATATTCCATTTGTCCATCTCCGGTTTCCAGTCAAGAGCGCGCTTTGCTGGCGAAAAACAGTTTAATTGATTAATAGCCTCCATTTCTGCTTTACGCACCCCAAGTCCACAAGACAGTTTGTTCCTGTGGACCCAGGATTTATCAGTCAACCCTAACTCGAGGACAAGTTTGAAAATAAAATTGTTAATAGAGGCGAAGAAGAGGAGAATTATGGCACAACCTCTAAGAGACAATGGATACTGTCTCAGTCTACCATCACATTGATAAAATAGCTGAAGCCTGGAAAAAGAAAAAAACTAAATAACTAACTAAACAAAACTAAACAAATAAATCAATGATCTGGAAAGAGAGCCTACCACCTCCAAAACACATTGGCATATTAAGGGAGTACACATTCAGTCCTAACTATGTGCTCCAAATGCCTTAACCAAACAGCTCATGGAGGTGAAGATGACATACAGTAAATGGGGATGAAAATACCAAAACAGAATTAAACAAGACGGCAACTTCTTCAAATGTATTTCCAGCCACTCACACCTAGCGAAAAAAAAAGCATTTACAAAAAAGTTAATTTTCTTGGTGTTGAAACTCGGCTTTACAAATACATAAGCAACATGAAACCATGCATGGAAAGTTAGACCATTATGAAATATTTGCAATGGAAACCAATCAGTTCAACCAAGCGCAAAAAAAATGTTTAGATAATGCTGCATGAACGCCTGCGTTTGCATGCACGGAATGTGCTGAATACATACGCACACACACCAACACACACGCAAACACTCAAACGCACACACATGCACGCACAAAAACACAATAAAATAGAAGGCAGTTAATAATATTGAACATAGAATTTGAAAAAAAAATGGCAATAGGATATACTTCAAAATAACGTAAACTCTGTTGTAACTTTGTGGTAAATAAAAAATATATCCTCCAAAATTTGGCACTGAATAGAGGATACAAAGTTGTCAAAGAAAAAAATGTTGCGAGATTTCCCGACTTGGACCATACGACTCCCTAACGAAACACTCGCACCCCTTTCTGACCCTCGTCCCAATGCCGCGGGCAGCCGGAGCACCCACCGACTACCGGGTATTGCGACGTCCCGCAACACTGAACAGTGGGTCAAGGGGGGTGGTACGAATTTCCAATTTAAGGAGTAGTGATGTGTCGCAAGCGAAAGATCTGAGGAGAGTTTCTGGAACGACAACACCTTCGCCGTCCGCGCCCATTCTGGCATGGAACGGCAAAGGAGGTCATAAGTACCAGGGAAGTGTTAATTTTCTTCGCGGGGTTGTGACAGGGCTTTATCTTAAAGAAGCGAAAGGAAAACAGACAATGATATACTATTAACTGAACTGTCTGCAAGAAAACAATGATCAATATCGGATCAGCCAATATTTCGATACAGCGCCAAAACGAATTTAGAAAATGGCGAAGCGCAATGACCTTCTCATTTGAGAAAGTAGAAATACGAATTATCTAACGTGCTTAACCCATTTGCTACCACGATCCCATATATGGGATCACGCGAATCCAATGTGCTGACATCACAATGTTTGGGTTTTCCTGTTCACAATTGTTTTGACAGCTGAAGGGAGACTAGTAGAGAAGTCCTAATGTAAATAGGGAGTGACTGGCTTTCATCACTGGACTTCCTGTCACTTTGAACTGACACCCCCCTCAGATTTCAACAGCAGCATGGCAACACAGAAAAGGTAAGCTAATAGCAAGTAACTAGTTAGGATTTTTGTAACACCTTATGAAGCAAAATTACAGTTCTGCCTATTATCTAAAATCGTTTCTCTCAGTTTTTCTGTAAAGCTTTTAGTTTTGAAGTAGCTAAAGGTCAAAGTTCGATCCCAAATATGGGATCGCGGTAGCGAGAGGGTAGGGGTTTTTCACTTGTAGTATTCTAATGTTCTACATATATGTTCTCATGTACTCAAAAGTGCGTGGCTCAAAATTAGCTCTAATGTTATTTACAGGTTCTTACAATGCTAGGGAACATAAGCAACATTCTAAAACATTCTCTGCTGTTGTCTTTTTATCAAAATTTACCGTAATATTTGTCCTATGTGTTTTTTCAGTACGTACAACCTACACGAATTTTGTCCATCTTAACCCCGATGTCCACAATGAAGCTGTCTTTGCTGCAATGTCTAGAAACCGCTTTGATGAGCTCATGAGATATCTACATCTCAGTGATAATGCCAACCTAGACGCTGGTGACAAGTTCAGCAAAAGTCAGAATGTTCGTCAATTTGCTCAACGAGAAGTTCCTGATGTTCTTCACATTCATGAAGACCCAGAACTTGCGTATCGATGAGTCAGTGATTCCATACTTCGGCAAACATGGAGCTAAATAATTCATCAGAGGCAAACCTATTCGTTTTGGCTTCAAGATGTGGGTCTTGGCTACACCACTGGGCTATGTGGTCCAGTTTGATCCCTACCAAGGAGCTCGAGGACGACAAACCGAGTATGCTGGACTTGGAATGGGGGGGGAGGGGGGGGGTTCCCTGGTGGTAGACCTCATTTCAGAGCTTCAAGAAGAAGGCAGCGACTCCTACCACCTCAAATTTGACAACTTATTCACCTACTTGGCCCTTGTCGAATGCCTGACCAAGAAGAAGATTGCGTGCACTGGAACACTTAGCTCAAACCTCACTGGAGATTGTCCCCTCAAGACTGTGAAGGAGATGGAGAAAACCCCAAGAGGCACATTTGACTATTTTACTGACATCAAAAATTGAACTGTGGTTGTCAGGTGGAATGACAACAATGTTGTCAATGCCGTCTCCAACTTCGTTTTTGTAAACCCAATACAGTCAGCAAAGCGTTGGTCAAGAGCAGATGGGAGACGTGTCAACATTGGCCAGCCTAACATCATAAGGCACTACAACCGCACCATGGGTGGAATTGATCCAATGGATCAGAATGTTGAGAAATATCGGACGACGATCAGATCAAAGAAATGGTGGCGGCCAATCTTTGCGACTTGTGTGTCCAACAAGCCTGGCACCTCCGGAAGCTGTCGAGTGATGAAGTGAACAGGACCAACAACCTCCTGGCCACCCGTCGTTCAATTGCTCGACCACTCCTTGCCAGAACCAGCGCTCCTGTTTCTACTCAAGGACGTCCCAGAGGGTTCCCCAAGCTTGACAAGCGCGCGTGTCCCAGACATCCGATTGGATCGACTTGATCACCTGGTGCAGCCCTCACCGAACCAGCTCAAGTGTGCTTGTTGTGGCATGAAGACGAAGCACAGATGCATGAAATATCGTGTTGGTGTACATGACAGATGCTTTGCCATGTTTCATTCTCAGTGAAATGACACAATGATGCTGATGACAGGACTAAATACATTCTGCTCTGATGTTATTGCATGTTGTCTCCTCATTCAAACCATTCGTGTTTGGAATAATCTATGTTCCTTTTTCAAATTGTTAGATTGCCTTTAGTAGACTTTCAATATTTGTTTCAGATTTCTTTGATGATGGCACTTCACCGTGTTGGCACTTTGTGACAGTTTTTTTAAACATGTATCACACATGCATTTTTTTTCTTTTGTAAAATTATCTGTATTTATGTAGGTTGTAGCTGTTTGTGTACCAAGTTGGAACATTTCTTTGAAAATGATTCATTTGAGACTGCACTGACTTACCTTTGCACTGTTTCTGGGAGATTTCGGTATTTAGTCATTTGTCATTTTAAACTTTTCATTATGGCAAAGAAGACAGAGGACTTGTGATGTTTGAAACAGATAAAAATAAAGTTCAATTAAACACATCTGTTTGCGTGCCTTCTTGATGTGCTCATAAGTGAAAACCCCTACCCTCTCGCTCCTACGATCCCATATTTGGGATCGCCGCAAACACTCTCATAAAACCCCTTTTTCAACATAATTCCTCAAAATAACTATCAGATATGTTGTGTGTATGCTAAATGCTACACATTCACATAACTTTCATCAAAAAATAAAATTTGGGTGCAAATGGGTTAAAGGTAAAAGGTAAAGGTAGTCCCATAGCCTTGTGGCCGTAGGGGAGCGTGATGTTGGAGTTCACACTTATCTTGGGCCAACGTAATGAGGGTGATGCCCATCTCTCTCCCTCGCTGCTTTACCTTCCCCACCCTTAAGAGAGTAGGTACTCAATCACATTTGAGTCAACTGGGGGCGTTGTTATTTGTCGCTTCACGTTTTGCGGTCACCCATCCAAGTGTTAACCGCACTGGACGGTGCTTAACTTGCGACACAGTAGCGAGTGCTCCAACCACTGCGCTATCCGAAACCCCTAACGTGCTTAGCAGTAGATAGTGTCTATTGAGATAAGGACAAAAGTGTGTTTTATACAAAAGATTTGATTTCGGAGCGACGGACCAACCGACTGCCGAGACCACTGAAGGCACAAGAAGAAGGATAATAAACTGGGTAATGTTATTATGAAGTTTGGTAACAATTCATTTAGTAGTTCGTGAGATATGGTTTCCAATGAACCGATGGACGGACGAACAGACCGACATTTTGGGTCGTTTTGAATCCTATTTCAAAGTATTTCCGAATAAGTATGGACATGCAAAAAAGACACAATACAACTTCAAAAAAGGATTATTAGACGGTTGTAACTTGGAGACAGATTGGGGTCTTAAAAACAAGAGAGACGAAAGAGATGAGATAATGTATATGGTCAATCCTTTAAGAGAACAAAATGTGATGAAAATATCAGTCGATGCTAACAAATAGCTCGAGAAAAGACATTGGCCATGAAAGATGGAAATGAAGAAGTGGGCCACAGAATATCAAGCAGACGGTGTGTAATGTAGGAAATAAACAACTGAAAACAAAACTGTCCAAGGAGACGAACTAAAAGTAAGAACACATTCACTATGAGAAACCGTGAGAAGCTGGGGGCGAGGAACGTCTAGAACAGAAATAGAAAAGGAAATTAAGGACTTAGGGCTGAGAGCTATGGAATCAGTAGCATCAGCTGGAGACTGGATCCGATGTCCCGATTTTGACGACCTATACTAGCCACTGAAGAAGAAGAAGCAGGAGAAGAAGAAGAAGAAGAAGAAGAAGAAGAAGAAGAAGAAGAAGAAGAAGAAGAAGAAGAAGAGGGGGCGGATGGAGGAAGAGAAGGAGGGAGAAAATGTATCGCATTTAAATGATGAAAAATGAAGGGAAGGAGGAATATGAAATAATAATAATAATCATAATCATAATCATAATCATAATCATAATAATCATAATAATCATAATAATAATCATCATAATAATCATCATAATAATTATAATGGATTCTATACGCACCTTATTCCTAATTCAGACTCAAGGCACGGCCATCTGTAACCACAGTACGCGCTCACATGTTACAAGAACTCCTACATACATTTCGATTCTTTTGCACACAATGTGTGCCCGAATACTCTTTTTTTCTTCTGTAAAACTAAATGTAGACAATTGGAAAAAAACAACATTTAGACTATATTGTAAATATATGTACATAGAGCGTACCGTTTCTGTGAGTGGGCGTGTGTGTGTTTGTGTGTGCGTGTTTGTGGGTGTGTGTTCGCGCGCGTATACAGTTTAAGTGTGTGTGTGTGTGTGTGTGTGTGGGTGTGTGTGTGTGTGTGTGGATGTGTGAATTAAGAATGCCCTATGCTTTATTTTGATTTTATTTTTAATCGTATCCATGTGGCCAGAGTTTTTTTTTTTTTTTTTTTTTTTTTTTTATAAACCTTGCCTTGCATTTCTTCGTGTTTCCATCATGGAACACTGTCTGAACTGAAGACAAACAGTGAATTATGACGAAAATGTGAGAGAATAAAATTGTGAACATGTTTATGCACCTGGAAGAATATAGATTCAGAGGAAGAAAACTAAGGAAACATAAAAGCAACACAAACAAATCTACACAGTGCAAACAAAGTCGTAGATACCATCAACATCATTAACAGCAGCAACAGCAGATGATGTCATAATTAAAATAGCTTGGAATGGATTTGAGCAAGGGGGAAAAAGGATGGAGAGTGGCTGTGGGTCGTCTTACTAAGGCCGATAAGTTGGGTCTGCGGCCCGTGCCATGCCGCATTGCTGCTGAAGCTGCGTAAGGGATCCGCTCTGTGTTCAATATGGCGTGTGCAGTCTTGTATAGATAGCGCCGTCTCCACGTCACGCTCGATTTGCATGCAAACGGGGGAAAAAAAGAAGATAATCCAAATTGTGGTGATGTAGGGTGGAGAAGCGAGGAGGGAAATACGTCAGATAAAAATGTACATCTTACATATTTACGAGTGAAAGAATGCAGCAAAATTCCAGTCCACCATGCACAGAATGAAAGAGCGCACTCTGTTTGGAAAAAACGTAATTTATTTATTTTTTTTCGGAAGGGGGAGGGGAGAGGGTGAAGGTAACGGGTTTGGCATGAGGCGAGTAATACGGAGAGCATGCATCAAAATTAAACAGATTTAAATGCACTTGCTTGAGACTGTAATGTTTCATTCAGTTAGTGGTAAAACCAAGGTCAGCCTTGACAGTGATATTAAAGGCGGTGTGGGGTGGTGGGGAGTGGGTTTGGGGTGAGTTGTTATAAAAGGAAAACTAGGCCTGCATCGAAACAATGGGAAACTAAGGAACGCAGACCCAACAAATTGTACATTTTTATGATGAATACTACATAGCAGACACTGGCCGACGACCTACTAGCGCCAAAACCGAGAGTTACCAGTAAGGCGAAATAATTGAAATTAACACGTGTTCTGTTTAAATGACAGAGATACTGGTAATCCACAGTCTTAATTAATAATTTTCAGTATTTGTCACGCCTTCCTAGAGCCAAAACTGAAAATTAAACATGATCACGCGAAGATATTTGTAATTTTGCAATGAAAATTTTAATTATCCCTAGATAATTGTAATTATCCCATGATATTTGTAATTATCTCATACTATTTTTAATTATCAGTTTTGGCGCTAGTAGGCCTTCATAGCCGAGGCTTGCGTCGGCTCTCTACCATGGCCAGTCCTTGCTGCGTAGTGTGGATGAATACGTGTATACAAGGCAAGGCATCAAGCACTTCTGGGAGCAAACGGAACACAGTAAAACGAGCGAGGTCAAAGAGGTTGTAGTATATAGGCTCTTTGGCAAGGCACTGCGTGCGCCAAAAAAGCTAGCGCTACTATGTGTCTTGGGCCGCGTAGGATTGTTCCTGACTTCAGTAAGTTATTACGGGTGCACGTTGGATGTCGTCGGCAAGCGCCGTGAGCAGTTTTTTGAGCTGAAGAGCGTCCAGGCCAGATTTAAGAGATATGTTGAGGTTGGTAGCTCTTTGGCTTCAAAGACCAAGTAACAAGATGTCGACGCTGAGGGGGTCTGATTGCGGACGATAGGTTGTGGAAAAGGATAGGGGTGGAGGAATGAGAAATTTGAAAGTGGTGGTTCTCAGAATCCCAATGGGCCTACGTTATTGGAGGTGGACAAGGGAAAGGGAAGGCGGAAGAAAGAAGACAGAAGCGTTTCGTGACTGGTGTGACGGTTTCATCAATTTCAAAGCAGAAAGCATGTCTCTTTTTCAGCCTCCCAAGAGGGGTAACCACCGCACAAATCTCTCGTCCAGGGACACCACTCTTTTCCTGTTGCCTGTGTGATCTTGCTATCAGAAGAAGATGGCGGGGGGAAAAAAAAGCTAAAAATTGATGAAAAGACTGCTGGAGTTTTTATTTATTTATTTATTTATGTATTTTAATTGTATGTACTTATTTCTATATGGCTCATTAGAAATTATAGCTGTTTTACTTAGTAGTATTACATACGCCGTACTGTTTGCAAAGGTGCCCGATTTCTCTCACGAGCAAATAATTTATTTTATTTTATCATTAAGCGTTTTGTTGCTGTGTGTTTCCGTGTTCTCTGTAATATTATCATTCCGTTTATCATTGTTCATCTTATTTAGTGTCGTCGATATCGGCATCATTATTTATTTTTTTTACTTTCGTGCCATGTTCAGTAGAATAATTAAGACTTTCTGGAAACTTGGAGCGGACTTCGAAGAATCGTTCCAAAACCCTTGTTTTACAATTTTAAGCTAATTGCGGTCCCGTTCCCTAAAGCGCGAGAGAACGCTTAAATGTTTTACACAGTAAATCTGTTACGTTGAAACGCAAAGGATAGTATGTCTGAAACGCGCACGATAGATCTAATCGTTTCGATTTGCAAAGTATTCAATAATAGAGTTTATTTACCTTTGATTTGAGTTTGCGTTGTTGTTAGAAGCTTTGTATAACGTTGGTAATTTTGTTAATCGATATTATTAGAGAATTCTCTAGATTTGCGAGTTTACTGTCGATAGAAACTTCCTGATAAATGTCGAAGTTTGAGAACGTTCTTGGAATGTATAGAAAGATGTATGACGTAAGTCAGTGATGACGAAGTTAGAAGCGATTGGTTAAATTGCGTCATACGCGATTGATCCAGGGTGTTCGGGAGAAGAAAGAGGCTATATATGTGCCGCACTGTTTTGTGTTGTGGTCGAGTTGAGTTGAGAATTGTATGCAGATGTTGATGTGTGCTGAATAAAAGTGGAAAATTTCATACGAAGACTCAGTGACTTGTATGCTGATTGAACGGGTTACGTGGATAATCGAGTCCGAGATTACACTCATCAGGAGCATTCACGCATTGGGGCTGAATCTACTACTGATTGAAAACACCACCATCAAACGGAGTGTAACAAAATCTCCTCGTAATGTTTATGTGGACAATAACAACATCGGTATTCTATAATTTTTTTTTTTATTATCTCTGTACTATTGTTTGGACGAGTGATTTTAAACCGCCACACGATTAACTGTGTCCTTTTTCAAGCGAGAAGAGAAATGTCAAGAAAAACCTGAGGGGAGAAAACGCATACAATTTGCAATGTTTTTCTCTTTTACTAGGAAAGAAATTGTTTTCCTCAGTGCATCCTTGTTTGCTATGAATATTACGACAGGAAGCTATCATGGGGCTAGGCATCGAGCGATCTATAGGATGCATTTCACATTGCGGTGTCAGTGTTGGTATTAAAGGTTTGAATAATATTATGCCTGGTTCATATTCATGTCAGGGGATCGCTACCTCCTAAAACTGTTAAGCGAACAGCATTGTTTTCGCAATCATTTCCCTCTATGTGGGCAATGGAAACGGCGGGCAGTTGTACGTCTGTGCGTGCGTCTGTGTGTGCGTGAGTTTGCTGGGGTGTATTTGTGTGGTTAGGTGAGAGAGAGAGAGAGAGAGAGTGTGTGTGCGTGTGTGTGTAGGTGTGTGTGTGTGTGTGTGTGTGTTTGTCTGGTTGGGTGAAGGGATCGACTGTTGTAAACTCAAAATTTAGACCACAATGCACGGCTCTAAATTTGACGAGATTGCGCAAATGAATCTGTATGGCATGGCATGATAGCAGAAACTGCAGTAGTGATGATAGAGCAGCAGCAGCACCAGCAGCACTAGCAGTAGCCGATGAGAACGTTTTATGCTGTCAGTTATTATAAGTGAGTGAAAAAACAAAGAACATCCTTTTCAAGCTGATTTTCTTTCGATTCAAAAAAGTAGTTACAGTGATAGCCATAATTTATAAAAGACAAAAAGTAAGTTAAGTAGATTCAAAAGCAATAGCAGCAGCAGTCATAGTAGTACAATCAGTCGTAGTAGTAGTAGTAGTAGTAGTAGTAGTAGTAACAGCAGCAGCAGTGGTAGTTGCAACAGCCGCAGCAACAGTAGTAGTAATAGTAGTGGTAGTAAGGTACATTCATGTCAAGGTCAATCATTTCTGATGTACGAAAAGTGATATAGCAATTAGTTTGCCAGACTGCTAATAATATATTACGAAAGTGATTTCAATTATTTTGGACAGTCTAACCTGAATCACAGTAATAGATTTGTTAATGGTCACAATGGTAGTAGTGATATCAGCATATGGTTGACTGGTTTTTTAAAGTAATGCGCTGACCACGGATTTAAAGGGTCCCAATTGGAAGGTTTTCTTTACATTTGGCGAAAACGGGTTTATCCTAAAATTCGCATGGTTATTATTAAACAATTAACATTAAACAATGCATATTGTGTGTGTGTGTGGGTGTGTGTGAGCGTGAGTGTATGAATGCTCTGTAAAGCGCCATAAGCAAATATTTCGAAATGAGCGCTGTATAAATTGTCATTTTTTTTTCTTTTTCTTCTTCTTATTATTATTTTTTTTTAATATTTTACATTTTTATTAATTGTTTTTGGTTTTGCAGCAGTGTAGCCCAGTGATCTGTTATGTGGTATCATCTTTCATTCTTTGCGTTGCCAAACACTATTCTCGCTCTCACTGTCTCCCTCAACCCTCCCCTTTTCGTTCTCTCTCTCTCTCTTCCCCTTTCCCTCCCTCACCGCCCCCAACGCCCACTTTTCCCCCTCTATTGTTTGATTTAGAGTTTAGCATCCATCCTTACTTTATGCACCGAGCAATCGTTTTAGATGGGTAGAAGTACACCTCCTCTTCCTCCTTTTCCTTTTCCTCCTCCTCACCCTCATCCTCCTCCTTCTCCTCCTCATCATCATCACAACCAACACATTTCGTTTTGCACGTCCGAACGAATGATACCCGGCTACTCACACATTCCATCTATCCGTATTATTCAGATACTGTGATTCAACATGCCCTTTGCTCTTGCAGGCTGTCCAGATCGGTTCCTTGTAAACAAAACGTCTTGTTTGACTATGCGCACAGATGTGAACTCAAACATATTGAATAAATAAAGGAATAAATTATTGGACGATGAATTGGTTGACGGTTTGGCTTATGTATAAATAGATGGATGACTGATTGATTGACAGTCGCACTGTCACTCATAGCCGCCTCTTGCCTTTCATTTTCTCAGTTCCGTTTTCTTTATACTCAATCCTATTCTGCCACAGCGCATTGGAGCGCCTCGAAACATGCCTGAAGGATATGTTGGCAGCGTATACGGTTACCTGGACAAACTGATGGATGGGCTTCCATAAATCCGGTGACCAGATTTTCTCTGGGTAGAGTCAAGCAAATATCAACCTGGTCAGTGCGACCACTCTCGCTTATATGTACATATTTTATTGTATTAATAATTTTGTTTTCCTTAAGTAGTGTTTGATTCCCGGGGGTGTCCGAGAATGTTTCTGTGAATGAATCTTGGTGTTATATCTATGTTTTATTTATTTATTCATTATAATCCTTGTCATGTCGTCAAATTTATTTGTGTAAATTGGGATAATAAATCAAATTGTACTTTATAGAGTCTGGCTTTCATGGGAACTCATCATCCTCATCATCATCATCATCATCATCATCATCATCATCATCATCATCATCATCATCACATCATCATCATCATCATCATCATCATCATCATCATCATCATCATCATCATCATCATCATCATCGTCGTCGTCGCCGTCGTCGACATCATCATCATCATCATCATCATCATCATCATCATCATCATCATCATCATCATCATCTTCATCATGTTCATCATCATCATCATCATCATCATCATCATCATCATCATCATCATCATCATCATCATCATCATCATCATCCCTCTACATCTTCTTCTTCTTCATCTTCTTGTTCTTCATCCAGGACTAAAGTCACTATTGCCATTTCTACTCGTACATAAAACTACAAAGCCAGTGTTCTGTCATTTATGGGAATTATTGTGGCGGCAATAGGACTGTGTAAAATACTTAACTGTTCCTTTAATCTTTTTTTTTACTATATTATTAGGAGTTGTTCTCTTATTTCGACTTATCAAAACAATAATTTTTATTGTTTGAATTAATACGGCAAGCAAAGAAATGTAACTAGTTAACAACGCGGCTAAATCAAATCAATGCATTAAATTTCACACATATTAGATACTATTTATTTATATTTTATTTAATCGTCTTATATAGCGCTCTTCCAGCTCAAGAGCTGCTCAAGGTGCTGGCTGATACAGAACCTGGCTCAAGCTGACCTAGGCGCCCACTTACAACCTTTGGGCGCATAGTTTGACGCCCAGACGACTGAGCACAATCCTGGGCGACAGGGGATGGGGAGAAGGGACCTAGTGCGTGCTGGGTGTTTGTGTAGCCTACACTCTGGGCATTTCCTATACCCAGCACATCACCAACGACGAAGTCCGACAGACCATCACACAAGCCATTGGACAACACGATGACCTGCTCACAGCGGTGAAGAAACGGAAACTCCGATGGTATGGCCACGTTACCAGATCATCAGGTCTTGCAAAGACCATTCTGCAAGGCACAGTGCCAGGAGGTAGAAGAAGAGGGAGACCGAAACAGAGGTGGGAGGACAACATTCGAGAATGGACTGGTTTGACATCAGGGTAGCCGAGGACAGGGAAAGATTGAGTACGCTGGTTAAACGATCATCTGTGGTGCCCCTACGACCTTCGAGTTACGGGATAGGATATGATAGGATAGACACTCACCCATCCAGGACATGAGCGTCATGATGTTTAAAGTATGTGCGATGAATGCGTACATTCACATACTAGACCTCGGTTCATACTCTCATCTGGAAGAGTAAGGAGCGCAGTGTCTCTGGGTAATCTGTGTTCGTTAACTCCAGGCCGTCAACGGGCTTTCAATCAGGCAGCAACTTTATCTGCTGACATTCAGTGCTTCACTTGTTTTTGTTTTTGTTTTGTTTTTTTTGTCTTTTCGTGTACCCCCGTTGGGGTGCCGGGGGTTTCAGTATAAATAGTATCCCCACTTTCTGGAAATTTAGTGCTTTAAATTCCCACTGTCGCTGTCTTTCTCATTTGCTCTTTCTCATTCCTGCTCTGTTCTATCAATCTGCTATACTATCGTCTTCTTTGCTGGACCAGTCTCCTGCCTTTTTTCTTGAAAACTCTTCCGGGACAAGGCTCCTTGTTTGTGTATGAGGTCTGTTGGGTCAGCTTGGGAATATTGGACGCTTTCTGCCGGGTGGTCACTAGGGCTTCCTATGATGTTATTATTTAGCAATGTAGGCATTTTATATGTATGTGTTTTGTTGATAATTTATAATGATGTTTGTGTTCTATTTTGTTTTTGTAAACGGGGGTTCGATAAGTTGGGGTGAAGCCTCAGCCGTCCCCTGCGTGGGATGTCTTTATTGTAAAGTGGCTGGCTGGTGGAGGGCATTCAGTTTTCCCACTAGGGTTGTTTTCGCAGATCTTTTATGCGGATTGGGGGTTGTCCGGTCCTGATTTGGCTCGGAAGAGTCCGCTGGACCTAAAGCAACAATTATGTAATGTAATGTAATGTAATGTAATGTCTTTTCGTGTACACCACTGAAACAACTGTTGCTCAGACAGGGTCATGACTATGTCTTTTTTGTTTCTCAACTCCATGCCATCAAAGGGCTTCGAACCACTGCATATACAATGTTATCGCTTAACATTCGATACTTTAATTGTTTAGCCACTGCGTATGCAACTGAGCCAACTGCGCCGAGCAGAGCAGTACAGAGCACTGAGAAAAGTGTATCTTAAAATATTTTATAGTTTTAAAGTTTGTGTCACTCTCTTATAGGAATCCAAGCAGCCGCAATGCAGCAGCGCTTCTTTAAACAGGGAGAACTAGGTAAGACCAGCTTTTTCTTTCGTATAACTGTTGCTTGACCAGATTATTGCCATGTCTCTCGAATTGGCTGCCACAAATGTGTCGAATTTTCCAAAGCTATGCCAATCCATTCCTGTTCCCACTATAAACCTTTTTTGCACTTTCATAGGTTTACATTCCCTGCAATGGTCACCATGCCAAACCCAACATACACCCACCTCCTGTCATCCCCACCCACTGTTATGCCCTCCACTCCAACCTACATATGCACCTCCACTCCCCTTCCCTGTACTTCCACTCTCCACCACCGTTCTCTCAGTTTCGTTTCTTAGCCATGTATCAATGTCCAGCCATCTCAATCCCCTCCCCTATCTTTCCTTTTCTCCAGGCACTAAATGCATTCATGCCATTCTTCATCATTTTCTGCACGGGGCCGGGCCAACAGCCCACTTTAGGGACATGATTGCACTGACTTCCCTCTGCATATCTGCCGGCGCCCCAGGCAAAAAGACTGCGGCGCTGGAAGCCCCGGCCATCAACGCTGAAAGCATGGCGCTGTATTTGGGACCTTAATTGGCCTGGTGCCCCGAGTGCACGTTTTGTCGATGTTCTCGCAACCAGGTGCGAACGGAGCCAGTGAAGCTGGATTTTTGTGATAATCATCTCAAGTGGGCGAGAAAACAGGACTAAATAGAACACAAGAGGTGATTTGTTTTGTTCACAATTATCCGTAACAAGATCTGGCAGAGTGGAGAGTGGCCTACACCATGGACCCAGTCGCTTGTCATCACTGTTCCCAAAAAAGGTAACCTTCAGGAATGTGAAAATTACCGCACCATCAGCCTCATCAGCCATCCCAGCAAGATCTTCCTGAAAATAATACTCAACTGGTTGAAACCCCAAGCTGAACAAATCATAGCTGAAGAGCAAGCAGGATTCAGGGCATGGCGAAGTACCACTGAACAGATTTTCAACCTCAGAATAATCTGCCAGAAATACCTACAGCACCAACAACATCTATATCATGTGTTCGTAGACTTCAAAAAGGCGTTTGACCGAGTGTGGCATGCAGCTCTGACAAGGCTACCAGTGCAGTCCTCCACAACAGCGCCATCGGAAACTGGTTCAGAACAACAATCGGTGTGCGTCAGGGATGCCTACTCTCTCCAACACTCTTCAACATCTTCATAGAGCGCATCATGTCAGATGCCCTTGCAGATCACGAAGGCACAATCAGCATAGGGGGAAGAGCAATCTCCAACCTTCATTTTGCGGATGACATTGATGGATTGGCTGGAGGGGAACAAGAACTTGAACAGCAGGTACATAGGCTTGACACCACCTCCAGAGCCTGTGGAATGGAAATAAGTGCAGAGAAGACCAAAATGATGACCAAAAACACCAATGGCATTAACACGGACATCAAAGTTCAAGGCCAATCCCTCAACACAGTGCATAGCTTCAAATATTTAGAAGCCATTGTATCAGACAATGGGTCCCGACAGGAAGTCCTCTCCAGGATCGCACAAACAACTGTTGCCCTGGCGAGGTTGAAGCCCATTTGGAAAGACAAGACCATCAGCCTACATTCCAATGTAAGGCTGCTGCGCTCCCTTGTCATCTCCATCTTCCTATATGCTTGCGAAACATGGACCATTACAGCAGATCTCCAACGAAGAATACAAAGCATGGAGATGAGGTGCTACAGAAGACTTCTGGGCATTTCCTTTACCTAGCACATCACCAACGACGAAGTCCGACAGACCATCACACAAGCCATTGGACAACACGATGACCTGCTCACAGTGGTGAAAAAACGGAAACTCCGATGGTATGGCCACGTCACCAGATCATGAGGTCTTGCAAAGACCATCCTGCAAGGCACAGTGCAAGGAGGTAGAAGAAGAGGGAGACCGAAAAAGAGGTGGGAGGACAACATTCGAGAATGGACTGGTTTGACACTGAGCGAAACAATCAAGGTTGCTGAGGACAGGGAAAGATGGAGTACGCTGGTTAAACGAAAATCTGTGGTGCCCCTAGGACCTCTGAGTTATAGGATAGGATAGAATAGGATAGGATAGGATAGTATTTTTGGTTCTTATCCCGCCTAATTGATCCTCTGCCTAGCAGGAAGGTATTGCAGAGCAACACAAGCAGTGAATGAAATTGGGGGCCTTCTGCAGCAACACTCGAGCATCCAAACCCTGGAAGTGGTCTAACTAACAATGCGCGGCTAGGGGTACTTTCCTGCTTTTGGTTGTGCGAGCGTGCGCGTTATTATAGCAATCCGTTCTTTGTTTATCTCAAGTTCTGTTGTATTCTTCTGTATTCTATTTATTGTAATCGCAGAAAGGATTGTACAGTTTGACATTATGTATTACAGGCATACTCTGCCTATATCTCTCTCTTTTTTTCGCGCCCTAATTCACACACGCACACCCTCTTTCTCTCTCTCTCTCTCTCTCTCTCTCTCTCTCTCTCTCACACACACACACACACACACAAACACACACACATACTTTCCTTGGATTGTTTTATTCTTTGCTCCTGGCTGCTGTACGGTGCTAGTCATTTTGAGGGAATGTATAAAACAAACACACACACCAACGCACCCACAAACACTCACTCACACACACACACACACAGCGGGGTATCTCCTTACTACTGTACAGAAATGCACGTGATCGGATACTTGGGCAATTAATCTGGTTCAGTGCGACTGTACTACTGAGGTGGTCTCCTATGTCTGACTTACACAATGATCTCTTTCTGACTTTGATTTCCCAAGTGATCGCATGATTTTCTGTACAGTCGACTCGCAGCGACTTGCGATAGGATTCTTGAGAACCGCGACGGAGTAAAGATGATACTGTGGTAAGAATAGGTGGATCAGAATGGCTTGAGTGGTTGGATGGCATGACATAGGAACATGCAATAACGAACTGTAATTTTCTGTTAAGTCGAACTCTTATGTAGTCCAGTTCCCACTTCAAATATCTGCTTAAGGCGCTCTTCGAAGTCGTGATCAAAGGGAAGCCTCCAGCAAAGCAGGTTTTGTTGTGTGTTTGTGTGGGAGTCTGGTGAAAACTAGTTTAGCGAACAGTGTGCATGTCTATAAAAAGCAACTGACTGAATGAATTAATCAGTTCGTTAACATAATTCAACCAAATTAGTTGGCCGGACAGCCAAGCATAAACGATAATAACTATACATGAAAAGACTACGGCGTCGTAACAGGCCAATCGAAGACAAGAAAGAGACAAGACGTTAAACAGATGGCAGAAAAGAATACGTCCTTGTCTTTGGTAGTCCCGCAAAACACTCAACAACATCTGTCTTATACCAGTCTGGAACTGCTGAGGTTAAAGAGGTAAGTTATATTTATTATAAATACCTTTGAACATGTAACGTTATTTTCAGACCCCTATGTATGTGCTTTCTCTGTCATTGGCGAACGGTGGGGATGTTGGTGTTAAGTCTATCGTAACATTGTTCATAGTGTTTCTGCTTTGTCCGGAGGTAAACTATAGGAGTATAAAGTTGTGATTTTGTCCAACTGTTGTATTGATGAAGACGATGATGTCGATTTCTATTGGACAGGTATCCACCCATAACGAATAGTCAGTGCGCATTTTTAGAAAACCGACAATGTCTCATTGTTACACTTCTCTATAAAGGCAGAGGTCACAAACCACACACACACACATACATCAGTAGAAAATGTGGAATCCTATAGTTACTGTCTAGAGGTTATTACCTCAGCTAACCACACTGTCCTATTAGTAAACTAACGTCTCACGGTCACACTATGTGGGGAAGGAGAGGACAAAAGGAGGGTAGGGAGTGGGAAAGGGACAGGAAACCAAAAGTTACTGTCTGAACTAACCACAGGGCAGCGGCGTCAACTGTGATATTAGTGAACTAACAACGACAATCACACAAAACCTCACAATGTTATTGACTTAGCACTAGACCGATAGCTCCCTTGTATAATTTCGCTAGCTGCTTGCGACAGATGGTTTGTTATCCTGACAACTGCCGGGCCAAATAATACTACTGTAAATTTATTCATCCACAGATGTATCTATAGAAAATGTAGCAAAAACAACTAGCGATTACGCAGTGTACTATATTGCTGTAGATAATATACATTTGGTCCCTAGTAAGCTGCTTGTATCGGGACCATTTACATATGTATTTGATTTGTGCACTAGGTATACCTCGAATTATGTTTGCATTAATTACTATGTATGTACATATACTTCGCACAACTGTACCCATATGTTTTAGTGTTAGTATTAACATTAGAGTTAGAGTTAATAGTGTTGAATATAATTAGTACCAAACTTTGACTCAAATGCTTGTGCATTTTGGATACAATGATATTGTGTAAAACACAGAAGTTTATTTATCATCATCACAAAAATACAAGTACGAAGATGGAGTAGGGTTGAGGGTTGGGTTGGTGGGAAGGTTATGGATGTAGTTAGTTATACGCCTTCGTACAATCAGGCTGAGGGGGAGTCATAGTGCGGTATATCTTTTGCGAAGTATGTACATGTAGGCTATATGCGCTACCATCCGAAAAGAAAGATGGGGGTTTAAAGCACTTGTTTGCATTGTTTTCCCAGGGAAAACAATGCAAACAAGTGCATATATTATATAATTATTCGCCATTATCCGATTTCAAACAGAAGTTGGGGTGGGAGACATTTTAACGTTAGATACTTTGATGTACCGTCATTAATGACTGCTTCAGGGGAGGGAAGGGAGAGGGAACTTTGGGACTGATGGAAAGAGAGAAAGAGAGTTTTAGCGCCTTGAGCAACTCTCTTAGCTGGTTTGTGTTCTACAGAAAATCCAATTTTTTCTTGTTGTTTGTTAAACCTAGACCTAGGCCTATATGTGCCATTATAAACACGCACACACACAAACACAACATACACACCCACATACACACACACACACACACACACACACACACACACACAGAGGGCTTTACATCTTTGCTCTCTACATGGGTTTAGGGGAGATCTACAATACAATACAATACAATACAATACAACTTTATTTATCTCAAACTGAGCAATTACAATGGCAGCATCAGCGCAATTAGCAAAATACACAAGAATTAAAAATATTATTACATACACATGAGAAGTAGTCCAAGCAATAAATAATAAATAAAACAAATAAATAACAAAACATACGGTTAAATACATACAATAAACTAGAGGTAAATGTCATAAAAAGTAAACTGCCCTGATATATCACAGATAATAGTTTCTCCGCAGAAAGCTACAATACAAAATGTACATCCCAACAATACAATACAATACCATACAATACAACACAACACAATACAGCACAACACAATGCCACACAACTTCATTCCTCTCAAGCTGTCGCTTACTCTTGATGCTTACGATATGTATGAAGAAGCTATGCATCATGAACCGAACGGACAGAAACCGACAGAGCTGGTGGATGGGACCTCTAAGACTTAACGTTGTAAGACTATTTTACTTGAAACGTCATCAGAAACATGTGGAGAGAGTAGCTAGCTAGGCCTAGGTGGGGGCTTGGGGTTGGTGTGCGGGCAGGGAGTGTAGGGGACGTTCATCTTTTACACTGTGTGATTGAGGACGGATGTTTGGGGGGTGAGAGTATAGGACGAACATGATGGGGGAAAAAAAGTTGAGCGGTTGTAGAATGAGTTGGGAGCATCCTTCCATCTGCAGACCTCTGCTTCCTCTCATGAATCTGTTTAGCCGGAGTCCAGCGATAAGGCTCGCTTTTCCTTATCAATATTCACGGTGAAGAAATTGTATAGCTGGCCCCAGCGTGCTCTAGAATTTTTTATTACGGCCCTCCAATGGCGCCTAGGATTGTTGGCGGAGATGAAGTTTCTATTCCAAAGTGCCATGATCTTCAGAAAGGCCGAAGAAGAAGAAGAAGAAGAAGAAGAAGAAGAAGAAGAAGGAGGAGGAGGAGGAGGAGGAGGAGGAGGAGAAAGAGAAGGAGATTAAGGAGAAGAAGAGAAGGAACAAGGAAAAGAGGAAATAATGACGAATACACAAGATCTGTAGAAGGAAAGGGTTTCTGTTCCAAAATGCCATGATTTCCAGAAAGGATAAAGAAAAAAAAATAGTACAGAATGAGGGACGGCCATGACAATGAGAAGAAAGAAGGGTTCTGTTCCGAAGTGTCATGATTTCTAGAAAGTATGAAAAGGATGAAGAAGAAGAAGCAGAAGAAGAAAAAGAAAACACAAATGTATTATAAATCAGTAGCCAAAAGCTTCAAGCCAGAAATATCTGTATCGTCTTCACTTCTTCGCAGATCTTAGCAGAAAAGTCAAAGAAGCGTTCATGATGTATGTGGTGTGTGCGTGCATGTGCGTATGAGAGAGAAAGGGTTTGTGTGTGTGCATGTGTGGGTGCGTGGGTGTGTTTGTGTGTGTGTGTTAATGCGCGCGTGTGTATGTGTGTGAAAAAGAATGAACGATTGTGCATGTGTGTTTTAACACGCCGAACACTTAGATCTACATACAAAACAATAGTTTTACACTAGCGGATTTATGTACGAAAGCTAAACCTCGTCAGATAGATAGACAAACACATAAACACACATGCATGCACACAAACAGATATGATTTGCAAATTTAAGATTTAATCCCATTACTCGTTTCTTTTGGAGTGTGGAGGATACAATGTTTAATTTCATTTATTTAATTTAAAATTTAGAATACAAAGCACGGAGATGAGGTGCTACAGAAGACTTCTGGGCATTTCCTATATCCAGCACATCACCAACGACGAAGTCCAACATACACAAGCCATTGGACAACACGATGACCTGCTCACAGTGGTGAAGAAACAAAAACTCCGATGGTATGGCCACGTCATCAAATCATCAGACCTTGCAAAGACCATCCGCAAGACACAGTGCAATGAGGTAGAAGAAGAGGCAGACCGAAAAAGAGGTGGGAGGACAACATGCTGAGCGAAGCCATCAGGGTTGCTGAGGACAAGGAGAAAGACGGAGTACTGGTTAAACGATGATCTGTGGTGCCCCAACGACTTCAGAGTTACGGGATAGGATAGGATAGGAATTTAAAAGTATTCAAGACAAACATAAGCATAACAATCATAATTCAGTTGTTAAAAAAACCAACAATAAACATTACTAACATTCCAATTTTAACATTCAAAACAGTAACGTTATACCATTATTGTTAATGTTTTTGTTCGTCCTTTTCTGAGTTTACAAAGATACTCATACACGCGTACACTCATACACATATACACATTCACAGAGAGAGAGAGCGAGAGAGAGAGAGAGAGAGAGAGAGAGAGAGAGAGAGAGAGAGAGAGAGGCAGAGAGGGGCAGAGAGGGTCATGGAGGTGGGGAAGACGACGATAATGATGACACAATAGTGGTGAAACAGATCTTCACACTTCCACACTCCACTCACTTTTATAATGACCTCCTGCAATAAGTCCAAACTGTTTCATTTCCGAACGAAACTGCATGTTCACACTCTCGTTATTACGTTACACTAAGTATTCAAGAGTCTGATGTATGAAGGAGACCTTAAATGATTGTCCCAGTCAGAAACAGTTTTCTTCATTAAAATCGTATTGTAAAAGATTCTTTGCGCCTATAGTACCTGCTTTAGTCCTAGACTTTACCTTTTCGCAGTCTATACATGGCAGTACCAGCGTTTTAGTAAAATGTAAGGGATAGTTTACGGCCTGTTTTGTAGTGGTTTAACACTTATTCATCCGTTGACAATGTATGCACACACACACACCCTCACACACGCACACACACACACACACACACACACAAACTAATTTGATCAAAGTGAGATATTACAGTGCTGTAAAGGATGAAAACGAAGCTTAACGTCCTATTGCGTAAGCGTTGAGAACGAATCACCACGTCGCCACCTTGACAGCAATCATCATCATCATCATCATCATCATCATCATAATCATCATCATCATCATCATCATCATCAACATCATCATATCAAAATAATTATTACTATTGTAATATAAAAACTGTTTCCTTTTTAATATCTGTTGACGAATCTAACTGTTTCTCCCATGAGGAGAACTTATGTAACAGGTTGCAAAACGCAGACAAGTAGGAAACAGGGCAAACTGTCCCCGACGTTTATTGTTGTAGCATTCCTTACAGAGAGCTTGAGGTCACTTTGTTCAAACTCTTACTAGATGATATGATGATATTAAGAGATAAAAACAATTAACACCTGTGTCAATAATAATAATAATAATAATAATAATAACAATAATAATAATAATAATAATAATAATAATAATAATAATAATAAGAAGAAGAAGAAGAAGAAGAAGAAGAAGAAGAAGAAGAAGAAGAAGAAGAAGAAGAAGAAGAAGACGAAGAAGAACCAAACACATCTATCACTCAAACATGTAGTGTAAAGGCAGGGAGATCGCTATTAGAAGATCAAAAAAATCAAATGTAAATGTTTGACATTATAGATTGACTTCTTCAATGCTATTACTGTAAGGAAGGAGGAAACCGGAGTGCCCTGAGAAAACCATTCGGCGACTTCAATAGCCTCGTACTTAAGAGCTACGAATTTTCGAGTTTATTAAAATATGTAAAAAAAAAAATTAAAACCTGGATTGATGGACCAAATAGTATGATCATATAAAGCAGAGATTAGTATTCCACATGAGAATGAAAGCTCTCCTATGTGCCTGTAAGCATATTAAAACAATGTTATTGTCACAGAAGGCTATTTAGACCTTTGCATTTGTCATGAACTGGCTAGTTTTAACTCTGCCTATTGAATATTCAGCCTTGTGTAGTAATTGTAACAGTAGAGAGTCAGTATATTACACAGCAGCAATTAAATTACACAGCAGGCCACACACAGCGAGCTAGCCACACACAGCGCAGTGAGTCAGCACTTGAGCTTTGAATCTGACCGTTTTTAACCAATGAGCATCAGGCTAAGCGGGTAGAGCAGTTCTGACTGTGTCAGACCCTAGCGCAGTTTGAATCAGTCGTGTGTGAGACGAGGAAGAAGTAACATCTACCTAGATAGCTAGAGAAATCTCTTCACTCATAGACCAGGAAGCAGGACTGAAGAATCTTAGAATTCTCTCAAGTCATCATGGGCCTGAACTTGTCAAACAGGTAAATGAACACCCTTCTGTTTCATCGTGATATATTTATATTATTGTTGAAATTATGTTTGTGGAATTTGCTATGCATAAATGTGAATTGTTAATCCGAATTTGCGTGACCATGTGGAAAAGCCGAACACGTGGCGAAACACGACCGGTTGCGCCGCCATGTTGCATACCATACGGAACCACTGTTGTTTAACTTATATGTATGTTTGCAGACCAGTGGCTGTACCACTGAATGTTTCTATTATTATTAATTCTGTATGTGTATAATTAGCCACGATTTATATTTATGTATGAATAGGAATTTAGAGTGAGATTCCAGTGGACCCCGGAAGTAGCAGAATGTTCGTCGCTTATGTATAGAGATGTGGAGCTATCACTGAGGGCTACTTTGGCTTTCAGTGAGACGCTCTGCACAAACCGATTATTCAGGGTTGTGCAGAATTTCGTCTCTTATATTACAGACGAGCAGGCGAGCTATCCTGTGCGCCCCACTCCACAGAAACGACGAGTTGGTTGAGGAGACTCTACCGCACAAGTCGGACAGAGCTACCCGGAAAAACACCCTGTCAGACCCCACAGCGTGGCAAGGGAACCCAACTACGCAACGACACAGGTGGACCAGAAGCTACCTCACAGAAGGACTTCGCACGCACCATCTAGCAGTTAAGTGCAAAAACAAAGGTGCACTTAAACTGATCAAAACAGGACCACAGTAGTCCAACTCTTCAGAAACTGTAAAACGGACCACAGTAGTCCAAATCTACATGAGAACTTATAGCAAGTGCCCGATGAAGATATAACAGCTGCCTAGACTATCAGCGATCGAACTATTAGCAGTAACTGAGACTTTTTAAGTTAGATTAGTACTTAGAGAATCTTGTATAGAGTAGAAGAAATAAATGTGTGATTTTAACTGTTATCAAGTGGCTGGACTACATATGATTCATAGCCGTGTGAAAGCTAGTGTGACAGTAATCTTTTACCATTTTTCTATCTATTTCTGTACCCCAACCTTAACACAGAACGAGCTAAACAAATAAATTTATTAAAGTAATTCATAGGGTGACTTACTAGCAGTTCCCACCGAATAAACGTGAGGGTCCATAATTCCATTGTGCAGAGCCCATAAACCCCACGTGACACTTTAATTGGCGAGCCTGCCAGGATCTGTGTATAATAGGAATTGGGTATAACCGGACCTAAGTACAATAAAATTAGATAACAGTAGTAGAAGTAGAATAACTTAGAATAGTGTAAGGGTATAACACTGATCAGTTTTGGTGCACTATTCTTTAGTTAAAAACTTTTTTGCTTCAATTATTTTTGTGCCTGTATGTTGCATTGTTCTTTTGCAGGTTTTGCTTAAGTAACTGTTGTATGCCATTTGACTCTTGTTTTATTCTATTATTGATTACGAATTTGATTGTCTTTGCATTGTTTTTATTGACTTGCAATATTGTTAGTGTTTTGGTATTCCACGTGATTCAGAGGTTGTTCATAGACACTTTTGACAATGTCGGACCCAGTGGCCTTGAGATTGCGCTTCAAGGAATTAGGGGAAGCCTTACACTTAGCAGGGGGAGACCTAATTGCGTATATCAATGCAGAGGTAGAGAAACAGGAGGCTAAGGCAGAGAGAGCAGCAGAGAGAGAGGCAAAGAAGTTAGAAGCAGAGAGAGAGGCAAAGAAGTTAGAAGCAGAGAGAGAGGCAAAGAAACTCGAAGCAGAACAGAGAAAAGCAGAACTAGAAGCAGAGCAAAAGAAAGCAGAGTTAGAAGCAGCAAGAGAACAGAAGAAATTAGAATTAGAAGGAGAACAGAAGAAGGCAGCATTAGCAGCAGCAGAGAGAAGCAGAAGTTAGGAAATGGGAGTATGAGAGGGCAGAAAAGGAAAAAGACAGACAGCATGAGTTAGAGCTAAGAAGATTGGGATCAGGAGCTTCAAGTTCTTCCTCAACCCCTCCCCACTCAGATCAGCTAGAGGTAGCATCCAACCCTGTACAAGGAATGTCATTTCCACTGGAAACATTCAATGAGAGAGAGGAAGGTCTAGATCTCTATCTGACTAGGTTTGAGCGTCTAGCAACAGAGTACAAACTAGATCCCACTCATTGGTCTTTTAAGCTTAGTCAAGGGCTTAGAGGAAAGGCTTATGACATCTACAGTAAGCTACCTACTGACAGAGTGACTGACTATCACAAAGTAAAAGAGGCACTCCTAACGGGATTCGAACTAACAGGAGAATGCTACCGGCAAAAATTCCGCACCAACCGGAGAGTGAAAGGAGAGAGCTATGCGCAGTTCGCGGATCGGTTGTCCACAACGCTGGATAAGTGGATTAGCCAGTCAGCCACGGCTAAGACGTATGATGGACTGACAGAACTGTTAGTATGGGAACAGCTACGGGAAACCATGACCCCCGAGCTGAGGACATTCTCAGTAGAGCAGGGCGCGGAAAGACTGGAGGATCTGGTCAAGGTCGCAGATAGGTACGTGGCCGCACACGGAGAAGCCAAGAGCTTCAGGCGAGACCTAAAGCCTAACGGGAAAGAGGCACAGAAACGAAGCCCTAACCGGGAAGAGCGCACCGCGAATAAGCCGAATAACCCCAGACCTGGGCAAAATAAAGGACCCAACACGGAATTCGGGAAAAGAGGTCCTGCAGAACAGAGACGATATTGTTCGTTCTGCAACAGAAACAATCACTCCACCGCAGAATGTTTCAAGTTGGCCGCACAACGTAGGGAAGAGCGCGAAAGCCGGCCAGCGCACAGAGTCCTAACTCAAAGTAGCGGTAACAAGCCACACACGATCGGAGATCACCCATCGGTGACAGACACGGTCAAGGTCAACGGAAAAGAAGCGAACTGTCTGTATGACACAGGTCTATCATACGACGCGATAGTCAGCGAATCTCTTGTATCGCGCGCGGACTTGACAGACAAGACAGTCGACTTACAAGGAGCAGACTTGACGAAACCGACGACTACTTGCCCAATAGCTTGGATCGAAGTAGAGAGTAGGTACGTCACAGGACGAATCCAAGCAGCTGTTTTACAGAAACCCCTGTATGATCTAGTGCTAGGTTGTAGGTATGTGTTCTTAGGCACGCCCCCTAAAACTGTAGAGATAGCTGCAGTGCAAACCAGGGCCCAAGCTAAAACCCAACCACCCCAGCCCGAGTTCGCTCCGAATCCAGGACTCGAAGAGATCAAAACAGCACAGAAAGAAGACACCTCGATAGCGAAGTGCTTCCAGAAGCTACCCAAGGCGCACACACCCCCGCACAAGGGAGACTTCTACATGGAAGAGGGAGTTCTACATCGACAAGGAGATGGAGATCACACCCAACTAGTACTACCAGCCACCCTTCGAGCCCAAGTACTAGAACTAGGCCACAGCATGCCACTCAGCGGACACATGGGAATTGGAGCCACAGTGCAGAGAATCAGCGCACACTACTATTGGCCAGGAATCACGGAGGATGTCAAGCGTTACGTGAAATCTTGCCACCAATGTCAACGATATTCCCCGCGACATCACACCGTACCAGTTACCTTAGGACCATCGGTAGTAGTCGGCGTACCATTCCAGCAAGTCTCAGTAGACATAGTAGGACCACTGCCCATGACCAAGAAGCGGAACAGATTTCTACTCACACTCGTCAACGCATGTACGATGTGGTGCGAAGCAGTCCCGTTGCCAGCGATCGACACCAAGAAGATCGCAGATGCACTCATCGCCATCTTTACCAGAGTCGGATTCCCGGACAGCATTAGAACGGACAACGGATCTCAGTTCACCGGCCGCCTGATGCAAGACGTGTTCGAGTTGATACAAGTTCATCTCATTCGCACACCACCATACCACCCAGCCAGCAACGGACAAGTAGAAAGACTGAATGGAACCCTTCTCACCATACTCAGGAAAGTCGCCGACGACAATCCAGAAGCGTGGGACACCTACGTGAATGCGGCACTGTTCGCATACCGAGAAACGCCCCATGCAGCCACAGGCTACACCCCGTCAACATTGCTATTCGGCAGACCTCTAGCAGGACCGCTAGAAGCCCTACGCAGAAGTTGGACGGAAGCCAAGATAGACGACACACCAAGAGGTGCCACCAAGTACGTCGCAGACCTGCAGGAAACCCTCAAAGCAACGTGGAAGAAAGCTGATGAAGCACTGAAGAAGGCAAGAGCCCGTCAGGCGAAGTACTACAACCGCCACGCGAAGGACAGAGAACTGCAAGTCGGCGATCAAGTGCTACTCTTACTTCCAAGTGGAACCAACAAGCTGGACATCGCTTGGAGAGGACCGTACCGGGTGACTGCCAAGAAATCCAAGACAGTCTACCAAGTAGAGGTGAACGGGAGAGCCCGGTACCACCACATCAATCTCCTCAAGAAGTATACGGACAGACCAGCGACCCCCAGCACGCACACATGGATGGCCATCGCCATCGCGGAAGAAGTTCATCCCCAACTACAACAGCATCGCCGTACCACTGACAAATGGAACCCGGAAAATCGCCCCGGACAAAGTAGTATGGACAGCCGAATGCGAGACAGCATTCCAAACACTCAAGGACAGAATGACATCGGCGCCAGTACTCCACCTACCCGATTTGACTCAGCCATTCGTTCTTCGCACCGACGCAAGCGACTTAGGCCTCGGAGCAGTACTGCTACAGCGCGACCCCAAGAATGCAGAGACGCTATTCCCTGTCGCCTACGCCAGCAGAAAATTGAGACCCGCCGAGACCCACTACGCCACGTCGGAGAAAGAATGTCTTGGACTAGTCTGGGCCATACAGAAATTTCAACTCTACCTGTATGGGACCCACTTCACAGTTCAGGTGGACCACCAACCACTTTCGTTCCTGGCAGCCTCCAAGTCTTTGAACTCTCGCCTGATGCGATGGGCACTCACCCTTCAGGCATACTCATTCCAGATCGAGTACATCCCCGGCAAAGAGAACCACGGAGCCGACTACCTCAGTCGCCATCTCGTGGAGGACACAGCAGCTGTCGCCCACCCAACACAACTAAGGGCCACAGCACCAGAATTCGTCCCCGCCCAATAAAAACTCTGTCACTAGTGTCCTTAGCTACCTGGCACAGCATTGCAGCTCAGGTAGAGCAACTTAATTAGTTTGTAAATAGGACCCTAGGATAGTGCAGTGTTAAACTAGGCTCTGTAGTAGAAAAAGGTCGAATCCAGTAGTCATCGCCTTTTTTCAGTTGAGGGAGCCTGTCATGAACTGGCTAGTTTTAACTCTGCCTATTGAATATTCAGCCTTGTGTAGTAATTGTAACAGTAGAGAGTCAGTATAGTACACAGCAGCAATTAAATTACACAGCAGGCCACACACAGCAAGCTAGCCACACACAGCGCAGTGAGTCAGCACTTGAGCTTTGAATCTGACCGTTTTTAACCAATGAGCATCAGGCTAAGCGGGTAGAGCAGTTCTGACTGTGTCAGACCCTAGCGCAGTTTGAATCAGTCGTGTGTGAGACGAGGAAGAAGTAACATCTACCTAGATAGCTAGAGAAATCTCTTCACTCATAGACCAGGAAGCAGGACTGAAGAATCTTAGAATTCTCTCAAGTCATCACGGGCCTGAACTTGTCAAACAGGTAAATGAACACCCTTCTGTTTCATCGTGATATATTTATATTATTGTTGAAATTATGTTTGTGGAATTTGCTATGCATAAATGTGAATTGTTAATCCGAATTTGCGTGACCATGTGGAAAAGCCGAACACGTGGCGAAACACGACCGGTTGCGCCGCCATGTTGCATACCATACGGAACCACTGTTGTTTAACTTATATGTATGTTTGCAGACCAGTGGCTGTACCACTGAATGTTTCTATTATTATTAATTCTGTATGTGTATAATTAGCCACGATTTATATTTATGTATGAATAGGAATTTAGAGTGAGATTCCAGTGGACCCCGGAAGTAGCAGAATGTTCGTCGCTTATGTATAGAGATGTGGAGCTATCACTGAGGGCTACTTTGGCTTTCAGTGAGACGCTCTGCACAAACCGATTATTCAGGGTTGTGCAGAATTTCGTCTCTTATATTACAGACGAGCAGGCGAGCTATCCTGTGCGCCCCACTCCACAGAAACGACGAGTTGGTTGAGGAGACTCTACCGCACAAGTCGGACAGAGCTACCCGGAAAAACACCCTGTCAGACCCCACAGCGTGGCAAGGGAACCCAACTACGCAACGACACAGGTGGACCAGAAGCTACCTCACAGAAGGACTTCGCACGCACCATCTAGCAGTTAAGTGCAAAAACAAAGGTGCACTTAAACTGATCAAAACAGGACCACAGTAGTCCAACTCTTCAGAAACTGTAAAACGGACCACAGTAGTCCAAATCTACATGAGAACTTATAGCAAGTGCCCGATGAAGATATAACAGCTGCCTAGACTATCAGCGATCGAACTATTAGCAGTAACTGAGACTTTTTAAGTTAGATTAGTACTTAGAGAATCTTGTATAGAGTAGAAGAAATAAATGTGTGATTTTAACTGTTATCAAGTGGCTGGACTACATATGATTCATAGCCGTGTGAAAGCTAGTGTGACAGTAATCTTTTACCATTTTTCTATCTATTTCTGTACCCCAACCTTAACACAGAACGAGCTAAACAAATAAATTTATTAAAGTAATTCATAGGGTGACTTACTAGCAGTTCCCACCGAATAAACGTGAGGGTCCATAATTCCATTGTGCAGAGCCCATAAACCCCACGTGACAGCATTAAGACTTCTTATCTTGTCTGTATGACACCGGTTTATCATACGACGCGATAGTTTGCGAGTCTCTTGTAACGCGCGCGGACTTGACGGACAAGACAGTCGAACTACCAGGCGCAGACTTGACGAAATTAACGGCCACTTGCCCAATAGCTTGGATAGAAGTAGAGAGCAGATACCTCACAGGACGGATCCAAGCAGCAGTTTTACAGAAACCCCTGTATGATCTAGTGCTAGGATGTAGGTATGTGTTTTTAGGCACGCCCCCTCAAAACTGTAGTGCAAACCAGGGCCCAAACTAAAACCCAACCACCCCAGCCCGAGTTAGCCCCGAATCCAGGACTCGAAGAGATCAAAACTTACACAGAAAGCGGACGCCTCGATAGCCAAGTGCTCCGAAGGCGCAACCCCCCCCCCACCCACCCGCACAAAGGAGACTTCTACATGGAAGAAGGAGTTCTACATCGGCAAGGAGAAGGAGACCACACGCAGCTAGTACTGCCAGCCACCCTTCGAACCCAACTACTAGAGTTTGGCCACAACATGCCACTCAGCGGACACATGGGAATTGGTGCCACCGTACAGAGGATCAGCGCACATTACTATTGGCCAGGAATCACGGAGGATGTCAAGCGGTACGTGAAATCTTGTCGCCAATGTCAACGATATTCCCCGCGCCATCACACGTACCAGTTACCTTAGGACCATCAGTAGTAGTCGGCGTGCCATTCCAGCAAGTCTCAGTATACTAGTCGGCGGACCATTGCTCACGACGAAGAAGCGGAACAGATTTCTCCTCACACTCGTCGACGTCTGTTGGATGTGGTGCGAAGCAGTCCCTTTGCCAGCGATCGACCCCAGGAAGATTGCAGATGCACTCATCGCCATCTTTACCAGAGTGGGATTCCCTGACAGCATTAGGACTGACAATGGATCTCAGTTCACCGGCCGCCTGATGCAAGAGGTGTTTGAGTTGATACAAGTTCATCAAATTCGCACGCCACCATACCCCCTTCAGCAACGGTCAGGTAGAAAGACTGAATGGTACCCTTCTCGCCATCATCAGGAAAGTCGCCGACGACAACCCAGAAGCGTGGGACACCTACGTGAATGCGGCACTTTTCGCGTACCGGGAAACACCCCATGCATCCACAGGTTACACCCCGTCAACATTGCTTTTCGGTAGACCACTAGCAGGGCCGCTAGAAGCACTACGCAGAAGTTGAACGGAAGCCAAAGTAGACGACGCACCTAGAGGTGCCACCAAGTACGTCGCAGACCTGCAGGAAACACTCAAAGCCACGTGGAAGAAAGCTGATGAAGCACTGAAGAAGGCAAGAACCCGTTAGGCGAAGTACTGCAACCGACACGCGAAGGACCGAGAACTGCAAGTCGATGATCAGGTGCTACTATTACTCCAAAGTGGCACCAACAAACTGGGCATCGCTTGGAGAGGACCGTACCCGGTGACTGCCAAGAAATCCAAGACATTGTACCAAGTAGAGATAAACGGGAGAGCCCGATACCACCACATCAACCTCCTTTAGAAATATACGGATCGACCAGCTACCCCCAGCACTCACAACTTGCTAGCCATCGCCATCGCTGAGGAAGGACAAAGCATGGAGACAAATGCCGTAGAGTATCCCCTGAAGTTTAAGGAGACCCACAGGATGTGATACTCAACGGAAATCTCGCCGCCAAACAGCAACAGCAAGTACTACAGGCCATTCGACAACAACAGACTGTGCTCACAGACCGACCATGGAGGACAGACCTCGTCGAAGTAACCCTAACGGTGACCGACCCAACCCCAGTCCGCCAGAAGCTCTACCCGATGCCACTGTCACAGCAGCGAGCCATCAAGGCAGAGATAGACACCTTACTGGCAGCAGGAATCATATTAACGTCTACTTCACCCTACAGCCCAGGCACTGTATTAGTGCAAAAGCCCAATGGAGAGCATCGGCTGTGCATCGATTTCAGGCTCCTGAATGCTGTAACGCAGTTCGAGCCAGAACCACTTCCGGACACGACCGATATATTTGCCAAGCTACCGTCCGCGAAGTACTTCTCGCGCATCGACCTCAGCAAAGGGTACTATCAAATACCAGTGCAACCGCAAGTCCGAAAGTACCTAGCGTTTAGCAACATGGAGGGACACTTCGAGTTCAACGTACTTCCCTTCGGGCTACACAACGCACCCAGCATCTTTAGCGCGATGATGCGCAAACTCCTGGCACCCCTGAGCAGCGAGCACCTACACTCGTTTATGGACGACATCCTCATAGCAACACCTACGTGGGAGGAACATGTCGCACTCCTAGAACGACTCATCGCCAGCCTCAGGGACACCGGATTGATGGCAAAACCCACCAAGTGTCAGATTGGGTTCACGGAATTAGAATTTCTGGGACACATCATCAGTCAAGGGAGCCTGCGGCCGGTAGTAAAGACCGTGAAACGTCTGCTCGAAGCTCCAAGGCCCAAGACCAAAAAGGAAGTGCAGTCGTTTCTGGGACTCTGTGGCTTCTACCAGAAATTCATTCCCAACTACAACAGCATAGCCGTGCCACTGACCAATAAAACCCAAAAAACCGCCCCGGACAAAGTCGTTTGGACAGCCGAATGCGAGACAGCATTCCAAACTCTCAAGGACAAAATGGCATCGGCGCCAGTACTCTATCTACCAGATTTGACGCAGCACTTCGTTCTCCGCACCGACGCAAGTGACTTAGGCCTCGGAGCAGTACTACTGCAGCGCAACCTACAGAATCCAGCGACGCTATTTCCTGTCGCATACGCCAGCAGAAAACTGAGACCCGTCGAGACACACTACGCCACGTCGGAGAAGGAATGTCTCGGACTGGTCTGGGCCATACAGAAATTCCAGCTCTACCTGTATGGGACCCTCTTTACAGTTCCGGTGGACCATCAACCGCTATCGTTCCTGTTAGCCTCCAAATCCTTGAACTCGCGCCTGATGCGATGGGCACTCACCCTTCAGGCATACTCTTTCCAAATAGAGTACATCCCCGGCAAAGAGAACCACGGAACCGACAACTTAAGTCGTCATCTCGTGGAGGACACCTCAGCTGTTGCCCACCCAACACAACTAAGGGCCACAGCACCAGAATTTGTCCCCGTCCAGTAACCCCCTATCACTAGTGTCCATAGCTACCTGGCATAGCATTGCAGCTCATGTAGAGCAACTTTAGTAGTATGTAAATAGGACCCTAGGATAGTGCAGTGTCAAACTAGGCTCTGTAGTAGAAAAAGGTTGAAGCCAGTAGCCATCGCCTTTTTTCAGTTGAGGGAGCCTGTCACAGAAGGCTATTTAGACCTCGCCTTAAATACTTCAGCCTGCTGTAGCCTTTGTAAATTAAATCAATGCCAAGCAGACGACGCAAGTCAGTTGTGTGCTAAGCATGTGTACGCTAACGCTGGCTCAGTTAGGCAGTGACCTCATTCAGCTGAGGTATGGCCAGAAACTCCCGATAGAGGCGCCACTTGTAGTACTAGTTTTCGCGGGCTTTTGCTGACCGCAAGGCTAGGCAGTCATTCTGTGCCTAACTCTCACATGAGACGGAGCAATGCTCTGAAAGATCGCTAGCAGAAGACTAAATCAGGGACAGATGAAATTCAATTCAACCTAGTATAGCCACAGCCTGACATTGTCAAAAAGGTAAATGATCTATCTTTTGTTTCGGTGCTGTTTTCTCCTCTTCTTGTTTGTTGACTACTGAGCTATCAAGGCTCAGTGCTCGATGCTCCGTTCTAGCCGCGTGTCAGGGTTGACTCTCAATGGGGTCTATCTCCTGCCTCGGACCAAGACTGCTCGTCTGGAAAACATAAGACGAGTTTCTGCAATGCCTTGTTTACAAAGGGTGGGCAGAGCGTCTCACTGTTGGCATAAACAGCCCTCAGCGAGATCATCTCCACTTATACAGATAAGAGACGAACAATTTTCTAAGTCCGTGGTCCACTGGAATCTCCAACATAGTTCCTATATATATATACATCATGGCTAAAATAAACACAGGGCGACGTAATTAATAATATACACATTCTCCGGTACAGCCACTGGTCTGCAATAATACAAATAGGAGAAACAACAGTTGGTCAGTAGGGCTACCTCGTGGTCTCTAAAACCGGTCGCGTGGGTCAGCTACGTGGTCAAGCAAAGCTTTACCAACATTCACAATAATAAAACATGGCAAGACTTCACAAGCATAATCCAATAATAATATCAATAAATCACGATGAAACAAAAGATTGATCATTTACCCCTTTGACAATGTCAGGCTATGGCTAAACTGCGATGAATGAATTTCACCTGTCACCTGCGTAGTCTTCTGAGAGAGATCTTTCTGTGCGTTCATCCTTCTCGGGTGAGGTTTAGACAAAGACTGACTGTCCTTAACACTAATGCATTAGTGCCCGCGTGGAGGGTGTTGGATATAGGTCAGCTGGATTATGCCACGGCCTACCTAGTGAGGAGTTTTCCCTACATAGACTTAGAACAAACCTAACTTTTGTCGTCTGCTAGACCTCGAATTTTAGTTACAAAGGCCAAAGACGGATGAACTGTTAGAGGCTTGAAGCCTTACTGCAGGGTCTAAACTAGCCTCTCGTGACAACTACAGAAGTTTACCAACTGCAGACTTGTAAATTATTCGGGCAATATCTATAATTGCTGGACTATGCCACAAAAAGTCAATTGATACTTGAGCGTCCCCTTCAGACTACAAGAACAGCATTGTTTCCCTTGGCTACTCCACAGAAACGCATTGCATGTGCCTATATTATAAGGGAGATAACCATTTTACCGCTACGACAATAACAGAGGACTTTGTGCGCACAAGTTTAGTTTCGAATTTCGCAAATATTAAAAACAAAAATACCCCATTTTTTAATGAATATTTCACTTATAAGCTAGCAAAGAGTCATCTCATAGAGTAAAATAGACATTTTATTTCTTCGCAATTTCGATCTAGACCTCCAACTCTCTTTAATAATATTTATCATAACAATACACAATAAACCGTTGTTGTTGTTTTGTCAAATATAGATGAAAACGCGGCAGCCTATCGTTATATATTATAGAATAATTGAACGAAATCATATGTTTAAGTTTCATACTTAGGTTGACTGCGTCGAATACAAATTATTATAAGCGTGATAGGAATCTGGAGTACCCAGACAAAACCCTCAGTGACATGGTCAGTCCCAATTATTTCACATTGTAAATTTGCACTGAAACGTGTAAGCAGCTGCGCTACAATACATGTCATAAAAGAGTAAATGCTTTCAAACTGCGTGCATTCTCGTAAAAATATGTTTTTAAGTGTATAATAATAATAATAATAATAATAATAATAATAATAATAATAATAATAATAATAATAATAATAATAATAATAATAGTAATAATAATAATAATAATAATAATAATAATAATAATAATAATAATAATAATAATAATAATAATAATAAATATCCCACTGTATTTTTCTGCTATGTTGCAATAAATAAATACATAAATAAATGTATAAATACATATCATGATTCTAGTCATAAAATAGCACCAAGCCTCACGACTTCAGATGTAAGCTACGCAAGCCTATAGGAAATTCCGTATTATGTATGCATTGTAAAGCGTCATACTATCAACGGCAGGATGACAGAAACAGCTGCCATGGATGATCAAGTGACTTTGTCTATATTCAAACTAAGCTTTAGCTAGCCCCGGACAGTGAGCACGAGCACATATCACAACCCAAACCTAGGCGACCTCAATGCCAACAGGGCTTAGGCTTATATACTATTTTATTTCACTAATTCTTTTCACTATGGATTATTTATTATTCTCAACATCAGCAACATCATTGTCAGCAGCAAAAGCAGAATTGACGTTATCGGCATCTTTGCGTGCAGCAGCAGTCGTGATATCATCATCATCATCATCGTCGTCGTCGTCTTGTGTGCATGTGGGTGTGTTTGCGTGTGTGTGAATGTGTGCCGGTGTGGGTGGTGTATGTGTGAGCAGTAGAGCATGCCTTGGTATATGAGCAGACACATCTCCCCTTTCTTCTTCTCTCTTCTCCTCCCTCATCTTTTGGAGTTTATCTTCTATTGTTTGTATTGTTTCAACTATTTTTACCATCCGATGCGCGCAATCTGTTAGGCGATAACAATAAGAGTTGAAGTCAACGACCGGCGATAATGACGCCATAGGATATCCAGGGCTTTTAAAGCGACTCGGAACCCATTTTTTAAAAAAGACAACTTTACATTAGCTAGTATGATCGTAGAAATGTGTATTGAACTATATAACTGAGGTGAACACTTTCCGACAAGTGCGTTAAAACACCCAACAAGTGTGTAGCTTAATTCTGGTCGTTAGAGAAATTTGCCGACAATACCAGCGTTAAGTCCCCCAAACCTGTAACGCGCTATATGGGAAAGGATAGCTAAAGCATAGGCGCTGTATCGTTATAGAATTATAATACTATGCAGTCAGTGACATAATACTCCATTACAGTTGTGTTCAACTCTGAGTGTTTGTAGTCTCCCACATGACATTTGACAAGGAGCGTCAAGTCATTAACAGATTATAGCAAATGATATTTTAGAACGTCGGGACACGATGTATTGAATTCATCTTTCGGAAATATCAGAAACACACAAAATATATATCTGACTATATTATCACAAGCCAATCTCTTTGCGGTAGTGTTTTGGCATTGTGATCAAGGGTTCAGACTTACTTTAAAATAAGGTGAGGAGAGCCCAATCCTGTTTTGTCTCCACCGCATGCTGGAGGTTTATCGCAGTCAGTTGCGTCACCCAAGTCTAAAGTCCCTCCCTCATCTCACGCCATCCAATACCAGGCAAAAACAACAACAGCAGAATCTTAGCAACAACAACAACAATCATCACTATCCTCACCATCATAACCACCTCCACCCCACCCCACCACTTCCATCACCATCATCATTATCATCATCACAGTTATCATCATCATCATCATCATCATCATCATCATCATCATCATCATCATCATCATCATCATCACCATCATCATCATTATCAGCAGTAGCTTCAGGAATTTAAGCCAAAGATAAACCTGTAAGTGGTTATAATGGCCATGGTTAAAAAATAACTGTTCACCGACATAATTATTAAATTAAGTAGGCCCTATTCTTGCAGTTTAATCAAAATCTTGGTCAATTCCATCTGCTATGTCAACACCCACCTGCTTACTATTCGGACGCTGTCATTGGTAAACACATACACGCACGCACGCACACCAATTCACTCATACACACACACACACAGATTCTTGCGATCGTTGTTATGACATTTCATAAAACGCCACATACGTTCTTTTGATATTTAGTGATATTTTGTCCCTTTTAAAAAAAGTACTTTTAAGTCTTCTAACGCTAACCCTAACGCTAACCATAACCATTACGCCAACGGAACACTCTTTTGTTGACGTCAACATAACGAGGTCCGTCAAAAAACGTAGATTTTCATGAAATTGTTTTTAAAAAAATCCCGCCGTCTTAACATACACACACACACACACACACACCCACACACACACACACACACACACACACATACACACACAGACCCATTTGAAACACAATCGTACTACATACACACATACTAACAGCAACAAACAACGCCACAGCCACCACGCTACAACAAAACACGACACACAGCGCCTAACCACCCCAAACCTTAGAAGAAGAAAAATAGAGAAGAAACATATGACGGCCTACTAGCGCCAAAGCCGAGGGTTACCAGAATCAATAGATAATTGAAATTAATACCGATTCTGTGTAATTTACAGAGATACCGGTAATCTAGAGTGTTGATTAATAAATATCCGTATTTACCACGCCTTCCTAGCGCTCAAATCTGATAATTACAAATATCATGGAATAATTACAAATATTAAGGGATGATTACAGTTATCTTTGAAATATTACAAATATCTTCGCGTGATCTATGACGGCCTACTGGCATGAAGGTCTACTAGCGGCAAAACCTGATTATTACAAATATCATGGGATAATTACCATTATCACTGATACCTGATCAGCAAAACCTGATAATTACAAATATCATGGGAAAATTACCATTATCACTGATAACCTGTAAAGGCAGGTTTTGGCGCTAGTAAGCCGCCTTAGCCAGAATTAAGCATGATCACGTAAAAATTGTAATTATCAAGTGAAAATTGTAATTATTATGTGATAATTACAATTGTTGTGATATAATTACAATTGTTGTGATATAATTACAATTATTATGTGATAATTACAATTATTATGTGATAATTACAATTATTATGTGATAATTACAATTATTATGTGATAATTACAATTTTCGGCTTTGACCCATTTCCAGCCGAATTGCTAGAGCCAAAATTTAAAATTAAACATGATCACGATCATGATCATGATCAAGATATTTATAATTTTTCAATGATAGTTGTAACTATCTCTTGATAATTGTAATTTTTCCGCAATCTTTGTAATTATCCCTTGATATTTGTAATTTTTTCGTGATATTTGTAATTATCCCATAATATTTGTAATGATCATGTTTCGGCGCTAGTAGGCCGTCATAGAAACAAGTAAAGCACGAAGAAGCACGTGGGTTGTGGATAGAAGACAAATAATTCTTCCAAGCGACGCATGATCATGCTTTGGCTCTGTCTAGACCGGTTCCTGTGAGACGTATCAACAGACCTTTATCTTTTGGCTGACAAAACTTGGAATAATTAATGTCCGCAATAGGATTCAACATCAGCCAACTGTTGCCAGAGTTTTTTTATGTTTCAAAGTCAAACTGCTTGTGTCTGATGATGATGACCTCCTATAGTCTATACAGAGCGGAGGAACGTAGTCCAGAAAGACCTTCACCTTACCTTCAAAGTATAAGCTACTGTCAACCTGGATGGGAAATACTCATTGTGAATACCGAGTTCTTGTTCCTTGTTCTATATAAACTAGTGAGGTGTATGGAGATTTTCTTTTAAAGTCTACCTGATTGGTTTGCTTTTTTTTTGGTTCATTGAGTAATATTTACGAATAACAAGGACATCTATTAAGGAACATTTTTTATTTTAAAAAAAGCCTAATAATTATAGTGCAGCAGTTAGGTTGTTTTGCGTGCGTGGGGGTAGGGGAGGGGGGTTGTTGTTGCTAAGGGTAGATTACACTTTCGTTAGTTTGATTCAATATCTTTTTTTTTCTAGCTTTTCTCTTTTTTTTAATTAAGCTAACCAACTCGGTGAAGGCGTTAAGAACAACAAAACATCACAGCTTTGGCAACAGCTGTGCACCGTGTCTCCATCGCTGCTGAGATTGATTTAGTCTCAACGTTACCTCACAAGGGACCGTGGAAACATTCAAACGTACAAGAGAAAGGCAAGAAGAAATTTGTAATGCATGTGACAAATGTGATCGATGCCCTTTAAATATTGAGTCATCTGTGTGTGTGTGTGTTGTTGTTGTTGATTCTTTACTTCCTGTTATTCCTAGAAGTTAGCGAGGCGTCAATGGTCATCCACTCTCCACACCACTAAGCGTACATTTAAATCGTCTCAAAATGTGTCGTTTAACAACTTGGGTAAAACATACTTAAGCAACAACTGAAGTAACTAATTACTGCACAACGTACGATTCTCTTCAGTACTTTGACTTTACGTCATTAGTCATCATCACACAGATATTATTTCTATCTCGTGTTTAATTTTTCTTATTTCTAGATAAATGGGTGCTTTGCCATCAGTCATTTATCTACTGTCTTTTAAGGACTTGTAATAATATCAAAAACAGAGAGAGAGAGAGAGAGAGAGAGAGAGAGACAGAGAGAGAAAGAGAGAGAGAGATCATGTCGTGTGTGTGTGTGTGTGTGTATGTGGTGTATGCCTGTTTGCAAGTGTATTCGTGTATGCACCTTCGCTTGTTTGTGCATGTGCACGTGTTTATGAAATAGGTAGTTCACCGACCATTCAGTCTTCCTTACATAGTATCCTTTCACTTAACGACTTTTCGATTGGTCGTTATAATTACTGTGAACGATTCTATCGGCGGACCCTGAAGTTCAACTGTACGGCGCACAATCCGGAACGTATACAGCGTGTCAGGGAATATATACATAGATCTACACACATCACAGTCTAGCAAAGACCTATAAGGACCCCGATGTTCTGTTATAATTGGGAGCGTTGAGCCGAAAGAAGTTTCTAGAGCTAGCTTGCTTTCCATTTTAGCCTGCAAACAGCCATTATGGGAATCAGACTGAAGGCTCAGTCGTCTCTGAAATCGCTAAATGATGCGATGGACTCGGCGCCGCACACTATTAGAGTGTGAGAGAAATCTTCCACCTTCTTTTTTTCTTTTTATTTTTACTGGGTGTACCTTTAAAACCTGATGAGCAGCTTAAAATGAGATAGAAATGCGCAGCATAGGATGAGGTAGACATGTTTGTATTTTATATTATTTTATTTTAATTTTAAATCACTTTTACCCCCTCTGTGGTTCATACAACCTTAATAAATAACCAACGCTGTGCAACCAGCTAATTTTGTAAAGAGTTAAGCGAAATAAAATGAACAGTGCTGCTATTTCAAACCTATTTTGGGAAGCTAAGCTTGTGACTTATAAATTAGCAACAATTTCAAGAGAGTGCACTCGTTATATGCACATAAGTGTTGGGGTTGGGGGTAAACGTGGACATTGAAAGGAGAGTGATCATGTAATGGACGGGATTGTAGGTCTTAGATATTAGGATTTGTTTATGTGTATATGTTTTACAAAAACGAACCTTGCAGCTACGTCATATAAACTCGAATGGATAGGCATGTTAAACTATATGAATTAGCGACATTTTTCGACAAGTTCATAAATTCCAAATCCAGTTGTTGTTTTTTTCTCGGTAAAAGGTTTTAATTCCAGGTGGAAATAAGCCAAACAAAATGGATTTTATTTTCCCATGTATCAATGCTACATACCTTTGCATCAAAGACAGTTATTGACACGAAACGTTTGAAGCTGAGTTTATTCGCGGCATCTCTAAATAAATACTGTCTTACTACTAATACGATCTGCAGTGAAAGTACGGTATTGACCAACAAAACATCCAAACACACACTACCGATAGATAACATTCCTAAATGTCTCTCCACAGACCTGCCCGCACGTGCTCATTAATAGCTTTGGATTATTAATAGTCCCCGTGAATCGACTCGTGATCGATCTGGGGACCACACCCGCGGTGGTCCCGTCGACTCATCGACCCAGCTTCACGAGAGTATCTGGCACAGAAAACCCAGACAAAGGGATTAGGCGCTGTTATTGTAGGTTATGAAAACTCTGGTTGGCCACAGTCGCCAGTCTCCATTTTGTTGGGAAGCCACACCTCGCGCGGTCATTGCCATCCGTTTTGCATGAGGCATGACGGGAAGGGTCCTGGCGGGAGGTGAGTCCATTTACAGGTATGACGCTTCGCCATTTTATCTTCCTCTCGTCCGCGCCCGTTCCACTGCAGATGCAAACACAAAGCAGTTGGCCACGTGTGTGATGATGACTGCCGGCCCTGTTTTGGCTTCTTGTGACACCTTATTACCTTAGTGATTGCCGGCTGTGTGTATGGTCAACTTTATTAGTACTTGGTAACCTTACTTAGATAATGGAATGACTGGGTAGTAGTGCTTCTTATTTTGTGATGATCAATATATGAGGTTTCACAGCTGTGTATTTGTTTGTGTGTGTGTTTTTGTTGTAAATTGTGGCTGTCGCCATTTCTTCATTAGGAGAAAACTGGCGGGTGCTTTTTAATTGTCGCAACTGCTGTATTGACAAACACAAAAAGACTCCCCTTCCTCTCCGTCTACCAACCTCTTCCCCCCCCCCCCCCCTTCTTCCTCCCCGCCATCCCGCACTTCCCCTTCCCCATCCTCTTCGTCTTCTGTCGTTTCCTCCATGTTCTGAATACCTTATCTACGCCTATCACCATCATGGAGTCGTCCTCTTATAACGTGCATGCTCCATGATCCATTGTATCTGGCCACGCTTTTTGGGACGATACAATAAGCTTACCTGTTGCAGTGCAGCAGAAGGCCAGGGGTTCTTCTTGATCTTCGACCGTTTCTACCTTAAAATGAGAGATAGTTTTAAAGGGTGCACCGCAGATTTTTTTTTGTCGCATGAGACAAAGATGTTACGGACACTCTTTTTTTTGTTTTAATTGGGCCTGCTTTATGATAGAGGTGATCATCTACTCTGCTTATAGGCTTTGCCTTTCTCTGATTTGAAACACAAACCAAACAATAACAACATCAACACAGGCAAGTAGTCGACGACAGCTGAATGGCCTGCGGTATGTTTTCACCACTTAACCCTCATCCAACCCACAAACCAAAACCAAACCAAGATGGTGAGACATTCAAGTGTATTACCAGATATTCACACACATAGCCCCAAAATACGCATTTTCAAAGTGGTAATTTTTTGGGGAGATGTTGTGACTCGGCTTTATCCTAACGAACCAAAAGGAAAAAACACAGAATGCTTGGCCACAATCTGAACTATCTGCAAGCCAATGATATCAAAATCGAATCAGCCAATGTTTAGATACAGCGCAAAGCGTGTTCAGAAAAGGGTGAAGAACAATGACCTTGACCTTTGAGAAAGTACAAATACGAATGATTCAACATGCTTAGTAATAGCTAAAGTATGCAACAAGTAAAAATGAAGAATTTCGGTTCAGTTATTCTTGAGATAAGGCAAACAGTGTATTTTGAACCAATACTTCAAAGTCGGACCGACGGACCGACTGTCCGATCACTGGACTAATGAAGGAGGGCTCATGTTTTGAAGGACCCGTATATAATAACTCAACAAAATTATTTTAGTCGCTTTTTTTAAATATTGAGCAACAAGTGTTTAGCAACAACATGACTCCGGCAACCTTGACCTTTCCGATAGAGCAAATATGATGGCAGTAGAGCCCGGCCACTAGCCTCAGTAATGTTCCTATGAAGGTTGGTTAAAATCTGTTCATTGGTTCTTTATATGTGGCTTCCAACAGACTGACAGACCAGACCGATCAACCGACATTTTGCTCCTTCTGATTTCAGACTATTATTTTTTTTATTATTTTGAGATAAGTTTGGAAACTGCGTCGTTCTTCAACATCACCAACGACAGACCATCACACAAGCCATTGGACAACACGATGACATGCTTACAGTGGTAAAGAAATGGAAATTCCGATGGTATGGCCACGTCACCAGAGCATCAGGCCTTGCAAAGACCATCCTCCAAGGCATGGTGCAAGGAGGCAAAAGAAGAGGGCAACAGAAAAAGAGGTGGGAGGACAACATTCGAGAATGGTCTGAGCGAAGCTATGAGGGTTGCTGAGGACAGAGAAAGGTGGAGTACGCTGGTTAAATGATAATCTGTGGTGCCCCAACGACTTTCAAGTTACGGGATGGAATAAGAATAGAATAGGATAGGAAGTTTGGAAATCCAACAATCGGCACTTATGGAAATAAAGAACAGGTTGGCGGGTGGACTCTTATTTGTTAGGTAATATCACCATGGTGAAGGGGATAAATCTTGATTTATATTTAAACAAGCAGCCGCATTAAGTTACTATTCTCCCCGACCTTGGCCAACAAATTGCTGTTTTGAACCGGACACAGTTGGGCACAGGACACAATCGATTACAAATCAACCAACTTGTTTATATCACACACGACAACTTCTCAGTACCCGATCGATACACACGCGCGCGCGCGCTGACTAATGCATAAAGGTGCTGGCACGGACGTGCATGCCGGCGCATGCACTTATGCAGTTAAGCCTATATACGTAAAGCATTCAGGTGCATGCATGTTAACACACACATATACACACACACCTACACACACACACACATGCACAGGCGCACGGACTCACATGCGGACAACAATAATAAAGTGAACACATCCTTATTATCCACAATGGAGAATTCATGCAGCACATTGTATCTCAGCAAATAAAGAACATGTTTTTCAAATTCTCAAACAGGTTTACTATGTCTACAAGCATGTAGGTTTAAATAGGATGCGAGCAAACATAGGGCCTACAGACACACACAGACACAGAAACAAACACACACATAACAGACACACGTAAAATGATGTAGACGCATGCGCATTCATACCCACACATAAAAAACCAACAACGGTTCATGCATCCACGTACACAAGCCCCAACAAAATTACAACGACATGGGTCAGTATTCTGTCTGTCTGTCTCTCTCTCTGTCTCTCTCTCTCTCTCTCTCTGTTTACCTGTGTCTAAAATCTCTTAAAACAGGAATTATTTTGGACGAATCACCACCGATTTGGGGGGGGGGGGGTGGGGGGGGGGGGGGGGGGGGGGGGGGGGGGGGGGGGGGGGGGGGGAGGGGGGGGGGGGGGGGGGGGGGGGGGGGGGGGGGGGGGGGGGGGGGGGGGGGGGGGGGGGGGGGGGGGTGGGGGGGGGGGTGGGGGGGGGGGGGGGGGGGGGGGGGGGGGGGGGGGGGGGGGGGGGGGGGGGGGGGGGGGGGGGGGGGGGGGGGGGGGGGGGGGGGGGGGGGGGGGGGGTGGGGGGGGGGGGGGGGATAAAATAGCATAGCAACAACTCCCACAAAAAAAAAAATCATACTCCCTAACCACAAACCTCCCCCCTCTTCTCCCTTTAAATTAAAAAAAAAAAAGCTTGCTGCTAAACCCCGATTTGAAACTGCGCTTAGCATTAAGTGCTTTTTTGATAGTTTGAGGCAATGTAAAGGTGCAAAGACATCATATAGAGCTGTACCTCTGTAACGTGGGGTTTTATTTGTTGCTGGGCTCTGCACAATGGAATGCTGTAAACCTCACGTCTATTCTATGGGAACCGCTAGTGAGTCACCCTGTGAATTACTTTAATACATTTATTTGTTTAGCTCGGTCTGTGTTGAGGCTGGGGTACAGAGATAGATAGAAAAATGGTAAAAGATCACGGTCACACTAGCTTTCACACGGCTATGAATCATATGTAGTCCAGCCACTTGATAACAGTCAAAATCACACATTTATTTCTTCTACTCTATACACGATCTTCGAAGTACGAATCTAACTTAAAAGTTCAATTGTCAATGCGAATGGTTCGCTCGCTGATAGTCTAGGCAGCTATGTTTTCTTCATAGGGCACTGGCTACCACCGTTCATGAAGATTGGACTACTGTGGTCCTTTTGCTACAGTTTTAGTGCACTGTTTCCTGGGCACTTAACTGAAGTGTTCGTGTTTGAAGCACTGGTTTGAGGTAGCTTCTGGTACACGCTGGGTCGTCGTGTAGTCTTTGACTTTTGGTACGACGTTTGAGGCCATCTGCGCACGATGCTGTATATGCCTCGGCAGCCAACTCGAATCGTAGATTAGTTTCTGCTCTTCTGTTGAGTTGGGCTCACGATATCCTGCCTGCTCGTCTGTAACATATGAGACGAAATTCTGCACAACCCTGAATAATAGGTCTGTGCAGAGCGTCTCACTGAAAGCCAAAGTAGCCCTCAGTGATAGCTCCACATCTCTATACATAAGCGACGAACATTCTGCTAAGTCGGGGGTCCACTGGAATCTCCACTCTAATTTCCTATACATACATAAATATAAATCGTGGCTAACTATACACATAAAGAATTAATAATATTATAAACATTCACTGGTACAGCCATTGGTCTGCAAGCATACATATAGGTTAAACAACAGTGGCTCCGTCAGGTATACAACATGGCGTCAAAACCGGTCGTGCTTAACACGTGTTCGGCTTCTCCACGTGGTAAGGCAAAGTCGGATTAACAATTCAAATCTATGCATAGCAAATTCCACAAACATAATTTCAACAATAATATAAATACATCACGATGAAACAGAAGACTGTTCGACAATGTCAGGCCCGTGGCTACTTGATTGAATTCAAAAATTCAACCAGCACTGCTTCCCTGTTCTATCAGTGGAGAGATTTTCGCTAGGAAGTAGCTGTGTACTTTACTAAGCTTTCCACACAACTGACCTATTCTTGGCTTGGACTGAATCAGCCAGAACTGGTTCTAACCCTCTACCTGTGTCCCGATTGGCTCAAACAATCTAAGTGGCTATAAAGTTCAAAACTCGATCGTATGCCGCGATGATGTCACTAAACGGCTCGCGTCAGCTCGCAGGGTGTGTGTACACATCAGTTATAACTTAATCGTCTGCTATATACTACAGGTAACCTTCTAAGTTTTACTACTGCTAAACAAGCAAAAGCTCAAATAGTGAGGGGTAAACGGGTCTGTTTGTGACAACCTCTGTGAAAGGCTTACACTGTTCGCCATGTTGAAATTCATAGTTCATGTAACTGATTGCGAAACCCGCATGCTTTTAGAAATCTACACGTTCTTGATTTTGAAGCCCAGTTTCATTAAGGCGTTGATGGCTCCGCACTCACATGAGCAATTAATATAATGGATACTTTGTCAGTATACAAACAACCCCCATTTGGACTGGGCCATTGTATAAACTAATAGCATCTTCGGACCCTGATGCTTCTGTAGTGAAGGACACGCGAGGACTGTGTATGTGTAGAAGGAACAACATTATGAACAACCAGTTAGGTCAAACATTGTGATGAATGCAACAGTAACGAATATATTACAAAACGGCGCGGTGAGGAGATGTGGGAGGGGGAGGAGCGGGGAGTATGCCGGATTGAGGTAGGTGAGGTGAGGGAACAGTGTAATGTGGTTAAAGAGTTTGGAATGTCCGAGAAGGGGAGAGGTGCTGTTTTGTCGAGGTGGGAGTAGGAAGGATCATGGATGGGAAAAAGGGGTATAACAGATGGTCGAGGTAACCAGTGTCCAAACACGCTCAGAGAAAATGCACACAAAAATCGTGATGCGCAAATCTGACAGCGTGAATCACTGAACACAAGTTTCAAATCGATAACTAGCTTGCAATGTCATTACGTTAATGCAAAGTTGTAAACTATCGCCGAATGTCGATATTGTGTATCGCCGTACTGTGCGAGGACGCCATCGATTTTTCTTCAGGACAAATCAGATGCAATTTGGAGTCCGATTTCTACGCTACCATTTCAGTGCGGTTGTTCTAAAACTATGCCACGTATCTTCTTCAACGTTGCTTTGAATCGATATCCATAAATGTAAAGTTGAGTGTTTCACTGTGAAAGTTTCTGCAAAAAAAAAAAAAGAAGACTCATCATTTTCTTCATTATATTACGGTTGTTTTCACCATTTGCCTTACATTAATACTGGCAAATGTAACATGTGTTTACCTTACAAGTAAAAGATGAACACAAACATTGAGGTTAGTGGTCATTATCAGCATACTGATGTTGTTCTTAAGCTGTTCTATGTGGCTTCTGCAACGTGAACTGAAGTCGATTTTGGACCATTTAATGTTGTTTCCCGTACTGTGAAAGTTTCTGGATATAAAAGTGAAGGCTCATCCTATTAGTTTCCAAATTTGCTGTGAAGAGAGACTAATCTGTGCTTTGCACGAAAGTGTAACTGTATTTCAAGTGGAAACATGAGATGTGCGAGTAAGATGAACTTTTCTTATACCACTATGTACATTCAACAAACACTGGACTAAAAGTTTTAAACAAGAGCCAGCCGTGGTTGGTGGACATTGTTCTTCGTGTTTACGGAGTATCCACAGTGTCCAGAAGAAGAAGAAGAAGAAGAAGAAGAAGAAGAAGAAGAAGAAGAAGAAGAAGAAAAAGAAGAAAAAGAAGAAGAAGAAGAAGAAGAAGAAGAAGAAGAATCGTCTTAGGCAAAGACGTAAAATTTAAAAATTACGGATACTTTCAAAAAAAAACATGTGTCGTTCATCACTATTTTTCAACCATGATAATGCATTTGTTAATGTCAAGCGTATGTGTTCTGCTCGGTAGTAAATAGTAAGTATGCCACCGCACGTTGTAGAAAAATAACAACATGTGGCGCAGTCAGACAGTTTATAACAATTGCTGATTAGTATTAGCGAAGACTACGGAACGGTCTACATAGTCTTCGTTCTCTATTAAATATACCGTTACTGTGTACACATGCTCCTTTGTCCTCTGATTCTTGTCGCAGCCTATGTGTGTTTTGCCACCATGATCAAATAGCAGTTGTTAAAAAGCGAATGAATTATAAAGATGCAGCTGTAGTGTTCATGATGATGATGTTGTTGATGATGATAACGATGAAGAGGGTGAGAACGACGAAATGAGAGGAAAGGATGACAAGGGTTAAATACAACGACGAGGATGCTGCTGATAAATAATCATTATGAGAATCATGATTACTGGGGCAAATGGTCATCCTCATTCATATTATATCACACTATACTTTTGCGGCCTTGTTTGACTACACTGTCGACAGTAACCCAATGGACTAATTGGGCTGGCTAATGCTTAAACCTTCTCGAAACCAGCAGAGAAGTGAAAGAGGACTCACCCTTGATCCGCAAAAAAAGATCTGCCGAAACAACCCTAGTGGTAATACTGAAGGCAATCTACCAGCCGGTCACTTTACAACAAAGACATCCCACTCAGGGGACGCTGAGGCTATACTATAATTTATCGAACGCCCGTTTACAAAAACAAAATAGAATACAAACATCATTATACAATAACAACAAAACACATACATATAAAATGCCTACATTGCCAAATAATAACATCATAGGAAGCCCCAGTGACCATTTGGCAGAAAAGCGTCCAATATTCCCAAGCTGATCCAACAGACCTCACACACAAGTGAGGAGTTTTGTCCCGGAAGAGTTTTCAAGAAAAAAGGTAGGTGACAGGTCTAGCGAAGAAGAAGATAGTATAGTAGATTGATTGAACAGAGTAGGAATGAGAAAGAACAAAGGAAAAAGACAATGACAGTGGGAATTTTAAACACTAAATTTCCAGAAAGTGGGGATACTATTTATACTGATACTCCCGGCATCCCGACGGGGGACAACCAAAGTGCATGCCTTAACCACCACGCCACCACTCCATACAATAAAGGAAATACAATTGTCTACTTTCATTCTTAACTATACCTGTATTTCACTTTGAAGCATATAATTACTACTACTACTACTACTACTACTAGGCTACTACTACTACTACTACTACTACTACTACTACTACTACTACTACTACTACTACTACTACTACTACTACTACAACTACTATTACTACAACTACTACTACCACTACTACTACTACTACTACTACTAATAATAATAATAATAATAATAATAATAATAATAATAATAATAATAATAATAATAATAATAATAATTTATTTTATAAAGCGCAATTCCAAACTGAAAATTCTGCTCAAAATGCTCACACGCATACTCTCACCCAAGCACTCGCAAAGTAAAAGACTGTACAACACACTAAAACATTGAGTATATAAAAAGAAATAATTTTTTTTAAAGTTTAAACTACTTACATCTAACACAATCACACACAAAATCAATATAAGCAGCCAAAACAATAAGATAACATTCGTACATATACCCATATCATGTCCAATACAATTAAACAAAAGTTTGTTTTTTTTAAACATACATATTATACATATATTTTAAATCTAAAAGATGTAAGAAACATTAACACAAAATCAAACATAGCTTTATGCAATCAAATACAAAACAGAACACATACAATAAAATACACTAGTGACAGAACTTAAACTTGACACTCTGGCTGACTAAGCCAGTAAAAACAAACAAGCAATAAGACAAGTTATGATTTTATGGAACAAAATAGTTAACTTTGCCAAATTTCATAAGCCCATTACGTGAAGACCATAAAAATGTTGCATAATTTCATAATACGACTCCAATCTATTCACACTATGAATAATATCATATACCGTGCACAATCTTTGCATACAAAACATATAACCTACAGTGTATCGTAAGGACACTGACAAATCTCCACTACTCTGGATGACCGGACTATAGCTGACATACTGTTTTGCTCGAAGTTCTATCTTTCGGGGAAAATGGTCGCTGCAACAGCTGTTTCTCAGTTCAAACCACAAGACCTAACGTTCCATGGTGTATAAGGGAGAGGTGTACGATGTACAGTGGTGTTGTTATCCGTGTTATTAAACTTGCCATTGTTTGTTTATTTTTAGTAGTAGAGGCGGGAGGAGGTTGGTGTGTGTGTGTGTGTGTGTGTGGGTGTGTGCGTGTGGGTGTGTGTGCGTGTGTGTGTGTGTTTGTGTGGGTGTGTGTGCGTGTGTGTGTGGGTGTGTATATGTGTGTGTGTCACTCAAATGTGACAAATATTTTTTTATAAATTTTATTTATTCATTCTTAAATATCTTTTTTTTCTTCTTTCTTTCCACCCACCTCCCCCCCCCCTTTTTTTTTTTTTTTGTTTTGGTGGTCGATACAAGATTTTATTCAATTTCCCCCGAGAGGCCCACTTGCAGTCTTTGGAAGCATTGTCTGACGCCCAGACAACTGAGCACTACACTGGGCGACCGGGAATGGGGGAAAGAGACCTAGTGCTTGCTGGGTATATATGTGTAGCCGACACTCACCTGTCTCGGACATGAGCGTCAGGATCTCTAAAACCGTGCGATGAAATGCGTGCGTGCACCACTAGACCTCGGTTTATAATAATAATAATAATAATAATAATAATAATAATAATAATAATAATAATAATAATAATAATAATAATAGGATGCTATACGCGCCTTTCCCCAAATCATTCAGGCTCAAAGCGCGGCGATCTATACCAACATACACGCTCACCTGTCTCATCCACCCTCACACACACCAAATACACATCCATCACTCAAACAGGTGGTGTAAAGGCAGGGAGATCGCTATTAGAAGACGGAAAGAAAATCTAATTTTTATTTTTGAATTTTTTTTTTATATTGACTGCGTCCTGTACCATTATTGAAGGGAGGGAGGAAACCGGAGTGCCCGGAGAAAACCCTCGGTGACCTCAATAGTCTCGTACCTAAGTCACATACTTAGGCATCCGAAGGAATAGGGGCGCAGTATCTCAGGTTTATGTTTTGTGTTCAGTATTATTATTATTATTATTATTATTATTATTATTATTATTATTATTATTATTATTATTATTATTATTATTATTATTATTATTATTATTATTATTATTATCCAGGCCGTCAAACGGGCTTCAAACCTTTGCCGCAATGTTATTTCGCTTATAATTGGTTGTTTTGCCGTTGCATACACCATGGAGCCAACTGCCAACATAGAGAAAGAGGAAAACGATTTCTAGTGGTGTGCATCAAATAAAGTAAAAGATAGCAGCGCATTATATGTATGGACTGCATGCAATGACAACGATGACTACGACGGTCACTAGTTGTGTGACTATTGGTGTTGTTACTGCTCATGGTATTATAACACGACTGACGACGACTCTGTTCTTGCTGATACTACTACTACTACTACTACTACTACTACTACTGCTACTACTACTACTACTACTACTACTACTACTACTACTACTACTACTACTACTACTATAAATCTTCCTCCTCCCCAACCTGCCTATCTTCTTCTTCTTCTTCTTCCATCCCCCATCACTTTCAAAGTTTGGAGAATGCAACGACTGTTGACTTTGGTGTGCTGTTTAAAGAAACACACGTCATTTGAACATCAGTTACTGACTGCAGGCAGAAGGTGTCATTCAATGTTCTAATTTAAGTCATCCATCGCATCAGAACCGTGTCGGTGTCAACAGACCACAGCGTCCCAAGTCATACATCAAAATTAATTGTCTGGAATAGGAGGCTGATGATGATGATGTTGATGATGATGATGATAACGACGACGATGATGATGATGATGATGATGATGATGATGATGATGATGATGATGATGATGGGTATGATGATAACGATGAGGAGGGGAGCAACGACAACGATGATGATGATCTTCATGATGATGATGTTATCTTCATTTTAGCATTTGGTGCTCTTCCTTACGTCTGATTGATTTTAGATTATCGATTGTAACAGTACGTATTCATATAAAATTGAGACTGTGTTCACAACTTTGGCGCTGACGCCGAAGATGATCAATATTCAGCAAAATTTATTGCAGTTACTTACTCACCGTGTTTTTGGGTGGGATAAGTTTTTAAAAAATCAATGGAGATCTATGAATGATTTCAATGTTCGGATTAAGTAGGGAATGGCTCGAAAGCGGGTAATTTCAGTGCATCGCATATAATCATGCAAATGTTTGATTTGTTTACCATTACAAGTGAAATAACGTTTACATTATATTATTTTCTCTTCCTCTGTATGCTCGTCAGCCAAATCCAATTTCATTTTTTTAAAATTATTGTTCTATCTTTATGTCTCCTCCGGACCACACTGAACATTCTAATATCGTATGGACTGAACGCCCTATACACGTGACCAACATCCACTTTCGTAACACCAACACAACTATTTATTTGGTTCTGTGCTAAAAATAATTTCTTTTTTTTCCCCTTCCGTTCTCTATCATTGTGCTCAATCTCCGCAACACTTAACGATCTGGTTTGCTTAAGTCTCTATGATTTACCTACTTTATGTTCCTATTATTTTGCTACCTTATTTCCTGATTGTTCGGTTAATAGTGACGCGAGGACGACACATGGCCGCAATAATAAAATCAACACTTTTGCAGGGATTTCTTCACAAAAGTGATCATAAGGAGAAACATGTAGGTACAAAGAACGCTAATGTGGACAAACACCAGACATCACTAACAACACAGTCCACACTTAGGACCTAAGCTCTTCCTCGGGCGGACAAAACACTAAAGCCAAATAAATTTGTTATCTGTCAACACCGATGATGCTGTACACTGTCTAAAGCTTTACTTCATTTTTAAATCTTTAATTTGTTTTGTTACGACGCAAGATAATTTGTTATCTCTATTCACGGATTCGCAAATTTGACATTATTAATAGTAGTTTTCATAGACGGCAGGCATGTAGATCTTTATGTATGAATGTTCGGCGCCGACGATGAGCTAGGTAACTTTTGGAGAGAAATAAAAAGTAAATCCCTAACCTCGAATTAAAGTTACTAGGCGTCACGACTTCGATGTCACTGAGCTTTTTAACAATCACACAAAGTGTGGTCCCAGGTTATTCAAATACGATACAGATCCAAAATAACCTCTTTCATAGTACTACTTTAAAGATTTAAAAAAAAAAAACACAAGTTTCTAAACATAGCAAAATAGTTAATATAGCTTTTTTTTGTCAGGACATTCACTTACTTCCGCGGGGGTATATAGGCTTAGTTGGATTTATTTACCATGGAATACAAAGTCCCCCACCCCCACCCCATACATATATGTATGTATATGTATTTATAGGTGTATGTAAGTTTGCATGTATATATATATAGGTGTTTGTGTGTGTGTGTGTGCATGTGTGTATATGTATGTATATGTATGTGTGTTTATATATATACACATGTGATATGGTTTTGTGGTCGTAAGTTATGATAGGATGACGATGAGTATGTGGTGGGCATAAACGCAGTGTGCGTGTGGGTGTGGATATGTGGGTGTGTATATGTGGGTGTGTGCGTGAGTGTCTACGTGCTTTCATTCCATGTGTAAATTCCCATCTCTCAAATCATTCTCACAACAGGTTTATTTTGTAGATAATTAATTATTTATGATCTTGCCTATGTAATGTGTTTTTATACAGTGAGTATCCTGGTGGCAAAACAAATTTTCCTTTTTGATGGAATAAAGAATATATTGACTTGACTTGACTTGACTTGACTTGACACCCCCCAAACACATCAGTGGCCGTGGTCGATTACAACATTTAGCATTAAAAATGCATATAATGAAGTGAACTTTCGGGTAAACTCATTATTAAACATATTTTTAAATCATTGCTATAATATTTTTTGTTTTTAACTCTAATAATAAAACCTAGTGACTTTACTTAAGCCCAATCTACCAAAAACTATCTGGCTCGTGCATGACAGTCCAGAAATCTAAAACAAGTCTCAGTTTGTGCATGTAAGAAAGAGTTAACATCCTATTCTGTTTGCAATCTGCATGTCATCTCTGGTCAATCCTGTTTGCAATCTTCACATTTCATGTTAAATTGTTGTCTCTTGTTTTCGTACACAGTTCCAAACGTCATGCCAACGTAGAAGAAATCCTACACCACACACTATGCAGCAAACCCAAGTTATTATCTCGGAAAGGCAGAATCTGTGATGGACCTTAAGCAAAGAGATTGCTTTCCGTTCTGTACATTTATCATGGAAAGAAAAATCGAACGATACATCCATGGAAAGAACAAATCTGGACTTGGAGTAGTTTTCGAGTAAAATGTAGTTTTGGCTGCATAGAGATTTTGTGTTAAAAACCTGCACTTGTTGTATTATATAGTATACAACAGCGTAAGAGCATGTTTTGGTTGTTCTTGTATATTTACCTCGTAGTGTTGTCTGATAGTTTTAATAACTATCTCATTTGCCTTCCTTAAAAAAAAAAACTTAAGTAACTTAGGAAATAAAAGTAAACATTTATTCTCGTTGTCTTCCTGCTGTAGCTAGCTTTAAAACAATGATGGTAAACCTAATAATTTTGTTAACAGTGCATTCAAAACTAGAACAAAAGAGGAATATGGTTGGTATGTGAAGAGAGAGCAAAATAAAGCTGGGGTGGCTGTATAGTTTGGATGTGCACTGAAGTGAGAGGAATCAGGGAAACGTTTTGGAACGAACAGCTTGAACGGACGTCGGTCAAATCATTGTCACGTGTGTTATCACCACTCACGACAACGGCAACCACCACCACCTCCTCCACGGCTAGCCCCACTAACACTACCGCCACCTCCACGGTTGCCGCGTCACCTCCATCAGCGACAGCAGCAGCGACCACGACCCAAAACTGCCAGCAGCGGCGGGCAGCAAGCAGCAACCAACAGGAGATATGAAAGAAAGACAAGGAGGGGAGCGGAGAATTGAGTATTGCAGCAGCTGTTAGCCACACGCCGACCTGGCCTGCCCAGCCAGCAAGCTTACCAAGCATCCGACTTCAGCTTCTGCCTTCGCACAAGGCCTCGGCACCGGCGTCAGGCGTGCAGCAAGCTAGCAAGTGCGACAGGGACAGTGGTTGTGGCGGTGAAAAGCAGCGAGAGGGAGGGTGCAGGGTGGGTGGAAGGGAACAACAGACTCACACTGTATACCGCGGGACAGAACCAGTCAGTCGCTAACAAACGGTAGAGGAGAGAGGACAGCAGCCCAGCTCTGCACTACTACTACAGCACTTACTATCGCTACAACGGCGCTGTCCACCTTCCCGTCCTGCACCCTGCGTCACGTCACCTTATTGTCTCGCAGCGCCCCAGTGCCGCCAGAGGTCCAGCAGACGGATGTCTACCTTCAGTGCCAGCACGTCTGCTGCAGCGCCCTCCGCTCAGTGCAACACATTCGCTGTATCTGTTGCCGTCTTTTTCTGTGACAGCACTGTGATTGAACCCGTTCTAAATTGAACTGTTACTTACTGCATACTCCAAAGCATCGACTTCCAACGTAAACCTACCAAAGTAACTTTAAATTCGGAGGAAATTCTTAAACTTGGAAGCCAGAATCTCGATCCAACCTTCTACCGTATTGTCAACTTTCTTTTAGCTTGTTTTGAGCGATTTATATTGTTAAAACTGTTGCTCTGACTTTTTATTTCAAGGTTTTGTAATTGTATGAAACTGCCGATTTCTCTAAAACAAATTTCAATACTTTTCATAATTTTCTGAAAGCGGATATTTCAACAAACCAAAGAATATTCCGAGCACATCAAAAATCAAAATCCACAGTTCCGAAAATGTGTGTAATTTTACCATCTGAACTTGTTTGTACACGGCTGCTGTTTCCAAATTCAAAACATATGTTTCTATTTAAAACAACAGAAATCGACAGCAGAGGTGCTTTGGCAATGGAAGTCAATGCAGCACAGTTACCTAAATTCATTTCATGTTTCTGTGTGAAACAAAAACATTGTATAAAAGGACTGAGAGAGACTTCCTTCTCGAATGCAGATGCTTCTTTTTTATATCTGAACTCTAAAGTACAATTTGAATCTATGATGCAAAAACTTAAAAAATAAAAACAAAAATAGGAAAAAAAAAGAGAGAAAGCGACTAACATTCTTAATTGGGACACTTCAGCGTAAGTTCCAATGGAAACTTTATCTGCGGCAGGTAGAACAGAAATCGATGTTTCCCAGGAAACTTCCACCAGCCGAATTATGCGGCAGTTGACGACACTTTTAACTAAATTGGAATCAGACTTCTGAATATAAAATATTCAACAAGCCTCTTCTTGTCTTGTTTGTGTGGTGGTTTGCTTGCTGCAACATTTGGTCTGGAGAAGAAACAGAAATTGTATACAGCTACAGACAGTGTGTGACGGTGAGGCCCGCTGCTGTTGGAACCTGTTGCGTCAAATGCTTTCTTGAGGACCGGCTTGTGTCCAGTCTGGTTTGCTTTAAGTATTAAAGAATCAATTTCACCGTTGTTTCCTAAGGAACGTGCTTTCGTCACACGAGGGACTGGGGCCTTCAGTAAGCTGTTGTATTCACAATTACATTCAGTCTTTACGAACAATTTTACTAGTTGCTTTTAGTTCATCGATGCTCGCAGTAGAAGACGATCAATTTCGCAGTGGCTTACTTCTTATGAGAAAAACGAGTTTCGTCGTTGCTTTATTCGCCTGTTGCTCCCATTGTAAAACAAATAGTTGTATCTTTTCGGAGCGGCGGTCGATAGACAAATTAGTGCTTGTTTCCAAAATAACAGGAAAAGTAGCCGCATCCATAATGGAAGAAAAACTTTGAAATACTTCAAATCCTTGGCTCCAAGAGAAATACTTGCTTCAATCTGTTGCTTTTGCGATTGGCTCCAACCGGTACCCCATTGATTCAAAACTGCCTCTTTGACATTGTTATAAGATGGACCAAAGGTGCCAAGTTCTAGTGATGCAGCATCGACGCCTTGTGTCTTGACCAGTAACCAGTGTGGCGATAGCCTAAAGATGGAAGCCATGTCCAAGCCTACATATGGAACGAAGCCATGCCCAACAATCCCTGTAGACGATGGTGAGTTTTACTTTCTCTCTCTTTCTCTCTCTCTCCTCTCTCTCTCCTCTCTCTCTCTCTATCTCTGCCCTCTCTCTCTCCCACCCCCCCCCATGTCTCTCTTTCTTTCATTCTTATTCTTCCTTCTGTTTTTTTTGTCTCTTGCTATCTACGATATTTTTGTACTCTTTACTTTAGCTTAAACAATGGCATCGACAATGGCTTTCCATGGAAGCAACGGATCCGAAAACTAACGCAGAGGACGCGTGTTATGCAACGAGACACGCACTCATTGTTTACGACTTACTGAAACTTATCGATGAAAGGGAGTGGCTTAGAAACGATTAGCTCGGTTGAACGTCAACAAGGTGATGAAGAAAAAGGAAAAAAAGAAAAAGAAGAAGTAGAAGAAAAAGAAGAAGAAGAAGAAGAAGAAGAAGAAGAAGAAGAAGAAGAAGAAGAAGAAGAAGAAGAAGAAGAAGAAGAAGAAGAAGAAGAACAATAAGAACAAGAACAGGAAGAACAAGAAGAAGATGCACAAAGTAAAAGTAGATTAGAACATTCTCCCATGTTCATAGTTTGGGCAAATTGATTCCATTGGAATGATTGAGTGAATAAAATTATTAATGAATTGACTAGTTAAAATAATGATTAATAATGACAGAAATGCTCAGCAGCGTTATATTACAGAAATGCTGCGACACACAACCATAGAGAGAGAGAAAGAGAGAGAGAGAGAGTGAGAGAGAGAGAGAGAAGTCGAAGTTGAATCCTTTAATAGGATAATAGCATTAGGTCCTACAGACAACCAGTCAAACAGGTAAGCAAACAAGCAGGCACACAACATAATGAAAGGGCAGCCTACACAGCTTGTAATGTATATTGAAGTTGTTGTAGCTGATGATGGTGTGGATGACAGTGACAACGACAACGACAAAGATTCATAACTACAAAACCAACAGCTGTTGGCTTGCTCAGCATGGTTGTTGACAATGAAATTGGACTACAGCGAATGAAAACTACAGCAGCATTAATTATTCTTTTTTTTAACTCCGCAATTATATACACGCAAATCTAAAATGCAGGAGACTGGTCTAGGGAACCAAATTTCATATACAGTAGAATAGAAGGGTTCTTATAAACCTAAACCTGTGTCCCAGTTCCCAAAAAAGCTACATGTAATCTTTTTGTTCCATACTTTTTGTTCCATACATTTTATTAAACACAATAACTTGAAGTTGCATCAACTTTCCGCAGCACGGATGACAGGTATAATCTAAAATCCAAATATTATCCAAATGATGATTCTCCCATATTGATTAAGCCGCGCGGCTTGTTTTATCGTCGGTTCGTAATTTCGCATGTCAGATAAATTGAAGATAAAGTCATAATAAAGTTATTCTGATTGTGATTTATTCCTCTTTAACAGTCGTGTTTGGACACTTTAACCTGCTCAAGGCAAATCACGTTTAAAACTCACATTTAAGTTCATGACTGTGAAGAACCAGAACATTGACTTTAATTAGTTGCAACCATTAATAAAGGAACTAAACATGTATTTACGGATCGGAACATCCTAACTGCCAGGCGAACAAAGACGTTTTTTTTTAATCCAATTACTTTCATTCTGGTTTAATGGATACTTATGAGTTCTAGCATAAAACCGCTGTAAGATTCGTGTATCATGCCTATGTTTGAAGTAAGATCGCTGAAAATTTCATTTTCTTCTTCTTCTTGAAGGTAGTGTGATACACTATAATTATGTTGTTTTACATTCGTACAACGTTACTTTATCTGATGAATTAAACTTTAAACCTCAAGCGATGGTTACTTTAAAAAAAAGATCATTTTCGTAAGTTTAAGTTTTCAGATTATTTTGACATTCAAACATGGTGTTGTATAGCTGTAATGCATTGCACCAATCGATTATCAGAGGATAATATTACGGGTATTATACAATAGAAAGACTTCTCTTCGTTTTAGAACAAAACCTTCTTTGCTATTCTTGCCAAAAAGATTATGTATTACAATACAGCACTGATGGTGGTGCCTGGTTCTGATCGTTAAAGTGCAGTTTGTTTTAAGATAGCTTTGGATTTTTGCGTTAGAGCGATACAGGTTGATAGGAAGTGTGTTATAATGTACATGTAGAATGAGGCGGGTTTATTGTTAAAGGTCAGTTGTCGGTCATGTGCCATGCTATCTGAAAAAATACCTCTCCTTCCCCTACTTTTTTCCTTCCCCCCCCTCCTTTGTGTGTGTGTGTGTGGTGTGGGTGGGTGTGTGGGTAGGTGTGTGCGTTCGCGTGTGCATGCGCAACATGTCGAAATTCGTTAAAAATGTCATTATGACCTGACAGAATATAAAAATATAGTATTTTATAGCTAGACCTTATGAGAGTAAATTTAGAATACAACACATAACATATTTTCCCAACTTTAGTACATATTACTGACTGGAGTTTACCATGTGCGTTTTGGTGGTTTTACCCTGGATCACCTGTCTTCATTTTAGACAAAATCAAGACATAACCTTTGTCATACCAGCAATCGTGGGCCATTTTCTGACAGCGAATTGCTAGGAAACGGAAGACAAACAGGAAGAGAGGGCTAGCACGAAAGTAGTTTATGGCCGGCATAATAAGCAACAGGCGATGTCGGCGGTCGCTGTGACTGGGAAACTGACGAAAATGGGGGTGATCGTTGCAGCGATGGCGATGGGGGTTGATCGTAGCAGCGGCGCTGGCTGGGGCTGCGGTATAGTGAAGATCGAGTACTGAAGATCTATACAGCGGTGGTGCTGTTTTTTTTTTAGGTGCTGTATTAGCATGCAGGCTAGGCGATATTAACTGAAAGAAAGGAAAGATTGAATGCAGAGACCAGAGGGAAGTGTGGAATTGACGAAGAGTAACGCACTGCGGAATAGAAAGGGAATGTGTTGGGATGTGGGTGAGTGAGAGAGAGAGGGAGAGAGAGAGAGAGAGGGAGAGAGAGAGAGAGAGAGAGAGAGAGAGAGAGAGAGAGAGAGAGAGAGAGAGAGAGAGAGAGAGAGAGAGTTTAAAAACATCTTATACTATGACGCCAGAGAGAGAGTTTAAAAACATCTTATACTATGACGCCAGATGACGAGAGAAAAAGTCATCCGCATGGCTGAAACTTAAACGACACCATATGGACAGCATTGATTGTCTTTTCACATATTATTATTGGCTTTTTTTTATTGCTCGCGGGGGGGGGGGGGGGGGGGGGGGGGGGTACGTTAGGTTTTCCAATGCCACAGGCGATGGTGGCACACGATTTGTAGCTTGTCGCCACAAGTTTTGGCTAACAAAGAGCCAAGTGGAACCAGAGCGGGTTGAGAAGGTGAGAGTGAATGGAGAGAGGTAGGGGGAGGAAGAGTAGAAGCGGGCAGCGAAGGAAGGAGGCTGGGGGTAGGGAGGTAGGTATTGTGACGGTAGGTGGAAAATGAGGAAGAACGTGGCTCAGTATACAAAGATGACAGATGGAGTTTTTATGCACACACCGTTTGCATAATTATGGACAATGTGAGCACACTATTGTTCACCTAAACGTTCTACGAAACCTTTTGTGGTTTTTCTTCTTCTGTAATTTCTTTTGGGGTAATTAAGATGCATTTGTACTGGGTTGTGTTGTGTTGCATTTCGTTGTATTGTATTGTATTGTATTGTATTGTATTGTATTGTATTGTATTGTAGGCCTACACTTATTGGCAAATTGTTCTTATTGCAAATGCTATCAATAGATCAAAATAATGTAAACAAATTGTTGTAATCATCTCTATCTCTCTCTCTCGCGTTTGCGCGTGTGTGTCTAATATCACATACTGTAAAAAAAATTTAATTGAATACTATATCTATTTACGGATGAGATTAAGTGGAGATTCGACGAATCAAACAAACCAACACATAAAGGTGCAATATAAAAGAGTCAGCTTCACTAGTTCGGTCTCTTTTTCAGTTAAAGGGATTGGGAGTGTACATTGAAATAGAATGTAATGGATGATAATTTGATCAAAGCTCTTGAAGCGATAAATCACCACTTCATTATTGCATACCAATGTGTGTGGGGGGGTGTGTGTGCGTGTGTGTGAATTTGTGTGTGTGTGTGTGTTGGGTTTTCCTTTTACCACCCTATTTTTCTAAAGCGCCATAACGCAGAGGGTGCCTCTTTTTTCAATCCATATGGACGTCTTTGTTTGAGTATCAACCAGAGACATGTTGCTGCTGTTTGTTTGGTATAGGTATGTCTTGACCCTCTTTGTTTTAAGCGGCGCAGCACTGCAGGTTCCGCGCTTTCGTTTAAAAGAGGGACCGAATTGTTGCCCGCACGTACGCTCAACAATGAATTCGGCCTTCGCTTTACGTGGGATTTTGTACAGTCACTACCACTTGATCGATAGTTAAAATATCTGCGCCAACCTCAGTCACAGATGCCTGTTTGTTTATAATAACCAATTTTTTAACGTAGTTTTTTTTTTCTACCTTGCTTCATCCCTATCTTATTTCGCGGTCAGATATGAAAGATGTATTCAGGAATTCCTCCTCCTCTATCAATATCTTTCATCACATTACATTACATGGTTATTGCTTTAGGTCCAGCGGACTCTTCCGAGCCAAATCAGGACCAGAGAAATAAAAGAGGACTCGCCCTTGATCCGCATAAGAGGTCTGCCGAAACAACCCTAGTGGTAACACTGAAGGCAATATACCAGCCGGTCACTTTACAATAAAGACATCCCACGCAGGGGACGCTGAGGCTATACGACTCTAATTTATTGAACCCCCGTTTACGAAAACAAAATAGAATACAAACTCATTATACAATCACAACAAAACACATAAATATAAAATGCCTACATTGCCAAATAATAACATCATAGGAAGCTCCAGTGACCATTTGGCAGAAAAGCGTCCAATATTCTCAAGCTGACCCAACAGGCCTCACACACAAATGAGGAGTTTTTTCCCGGAAGAGTTTTCAAGAAAAAAGGTAGGGGATGGTCTAGCAAAGAAGAAGATAGTATAGTAGATTGATAGAACAGAGTAGGAATGAGAAAGAACAAAGGAGAAAGACAGTGACAGTGGGAATTTAAAGCACTAAATTTCCAGAAAGTTGGGATACTATTTATACTGAAACACCCACGGAGGACTATCTTTCATCATCAGTCAATCGTCATTATCCACTATCATTAGCCACCACCCCCTCCTCCTCCTCCTTCTCCACCACCTCCTCTTCCTCATTATCATCATCTCCATAATAATAATAATAATAATAATAATAATAATAATAATAATAATGAATAATAATGAATAACATTTATATAGCGCAAAATTCACAAAGACTCATTACGCATCATTTTTACCTCTTTCTCATCGTCCTTATCATTTCCCTTCTCTCGCATTTTGGCCTGTTTTAAAGAAATAGTAGGCTAATGTGTAATTCCAGATGCTGGCTAGAGTTTATCAATCGCATTGCCGGGCAGAGGGTTTCGTGATACTATAACTAAGCCAGATATTGTAATGGAAAATGTACATGTCAGACTGATTACAAGATCTAAGTTCATGCTTGTCAGAACGCCACGACATTTTATTTTCTCCAGACTTTCTTCATTTGCACGCGAAGGAAAATAAAGAAATAGGAACGGGATTACATTTTATTCAGAATTTTGGTTTGCCCATTACTAGTTCAGTTTCAGGCAATTACAGAGTTTATTTATTTATTTATTTATTTATTTATTTATTTATTTATTTCATCGTTCTTATATCGCTTTTCTATCTCTAGGCCATTTACGTATTCTAACTCAAGCCGTCCGAGGCGTCCACATGTTGCCGTAGGCTTTTGTGTGACGCCCGTGTGATGATATTCTGGGGAAGGTACGTTTATCTTACCAGGGGAGTTTGTAGATAGATGGGGCGTTAGGCTACCTCTATCGGCCGTTCTTTTACCAGAATTCCAAGTCGGTGTGAGAGACTAATCACGGTGCTTGGTCACATAAAATTTATATTTGTTCTCGGGTTTTAAAGTATCATTTGGCTCACTTTAAGAAATGCTTATTACTAATCAACGGTTACTAGGTTACTTGGTCTCAAGAGAAGAAAAACTAGTAGACACACAACAATACAAATAGAATGACACCAGTCGTATGTAGGTGATTTCAACTTTTATATAGTCAATACAAATTCTAACATTACTTCATTTAAATGTACATTAATAATTATAAGTGTTCAATGTGCTGGGAAATTTCTCTAACAGTTCTTCTTCATCACTCGCTAAGCAGTTCTAATATTGTTCTGGTGGTCGACTACGTGTCCGAGTTGGGTTAGACCTCAGTTTGCACCTCGGTCTATACGCTCATCCAAAGGACCTCGGTCTATACGCTCATCCAAAGGAGCAGAGGGCGCTTGCCTACATTAGGGTCAATAAATTAATTCATATATTAACAAACTTCTGTTGTTTTTTTATCGGACAATAAAGTTGTATAGTACTGAACTGGCTTTCATTATTGTTTTTGTATACCGCACTGAAAGCATAATGTGTGAGGTAACTAGAATTATTAGCGCAAAGAATGCAAGACAAACTATAGGAACATTTTAACGAATGCACGGTGCTTTGTCTTTAAAATAACCACAATCTCGGGCGTTTACTCTTTCGCTCAATGGTTTATTGACTGCAGTGGCTGTTATTGACATTTTGTACATATATAACCATTGCCGTATGACAGTACCGATCAAGCAGGAGAAGTAAATGTCAACAGTTAGAGAGAACTTTACCATTTAAGATGTTATAAGGAAACTGTGTTCGTTAACTTAGCAGAAGAACAAGAACAAGAAGAGCAAGAACAAGTCATGTTACAAGGAACTTAGATGAATAAGAAGTTATTCAGACACTTTTATAGTTATCTTTATGTTATACTATTAATTGCAAAAGACTCCTTTTTGCTGCTTAACTGCCTGCAGTTCTTTGACTTTCGTAATTATTGTTAATTAATTTATTGGGACTTCGTCCGCCTCTTCATTTACGACGGACGCAAACAAATAAACTTACTTTGTTGTAAATTATTTGTTTTATCATTGCAAGGAGAAGACTTTCATATTAGCGGTGACCTTTTCTAGAGCAAAAAGTCGTAATATTCATTTATTTTCTTCTGATGCAGATGAAGACAGACGAGTGCAGGCTTGCTCGTTATCATAACATAACATGACTTTTGCTGTGACCTGTGTGAAACATGCTGCATAGAAGGTAGTGTGTTACAGACAAAAATCGAATCTTTATTGCAGAAAGGAAAATATAATTACATTATTATTTTTAATCTGCCTTGGGGATTTTAAAAAAACAACAACACAACTATATGCATCTGAGATATCGTTTAGCTAAAAATCTATAGACATCACCTCGCATTGTCTTCAATATAGAACGTTAAACTCTCTGTGTAATGAACCTCAAAACTGTGCTTAGTCTCGAATATAAACTGCAAAATCGTTTAATCATGTCTTACATACTAGTCTCTACAACTATATTAAACAAGATGGCAAGACATTCAAGTGTATTTCCAGAACAAACACATATACACAGCCGAAAATGAAACGTTTTCAGAAGTGTTAATTTTCTTGGCTTTCTTGTGACTCGGCTTTATCGTGACGAAGCAAAAGGAAGACGTGCACTGATGGACCACTATCTTAAATACCTGCAAGAATTTTTTTTAAATTCAAAATCGGTTCAGCCAATTTTAGATACAGCGCGATACGCGTTTAGAAAATAGTGAAGCGCAATTGCTTTTGCCGTCGAAAAAAGTACAAATACCAAAAATATAACACGCGTCCTATCTTATCCTATCCTATTCTGTCCTATTCTATTTTATCCTATCCTATCCTATCCCGTAACTCAAAGGTCGTAGGGGCACCACAGATTATTGTTTAACCAGTCTACTCCATCTTTCTCTGTTCTCAGCAACCCTCATGGCTACGCTCAGTGTCAAGCCAGTCCATTCTCGAATGTTGTCCTCTCACCTCTTCTTCTGTCTCCCTCTTCTTCTGTCTCCCTCTTCTTCTGCCTCCTTGCACCGTGACTTGCAGGATGAGTTTTTTTGCAAGGCCTGATGCTCTGATGGCGTGTTTTGAACAAAAGAAAGTGAGACGGGGAGCGACGGACCGACCGATTAAGCGACAACCGGATTGCTAATGAAATATGGCCCATGATTTGATATTCCTGTATACTAAAACTCAACCAAACCGCCCCAGCCGGTTTTGTTTTTGTTTTAGATATCGAGCAAAATATGTTTTGCAACAAAAATGACTCCAATGACCTTGACCTTTGCGATAGAGCAAACATGATGGTACGGGAGGCAGGTCACTAACCAAGGTAATGTCCTATGAAGTTTGGTCACAATTCTTTTAGGGGTTTTTGAGATATGACGTCCAACAGACCGACGGACGGACGGACAGACCGACATTTGATGCGTTCTGATCCCCCCTACTCCGGACTGCTTGAAAGTATTTCTAGACAAGTCAGAAAATACTAAATCCAGGTGGTTTTAACGTGCTTTAAATACAAAATCCTACCACGCCACGCCATACACCCACTCCGACCCAACTTCCAAGACTATGTTTAGTGCTTTAAAAGTACTAAAAGCCGGGGTCCTACTATTTGATACTTTTTACTGCCGTGTTTGAGATCTTACATTTACATGTTCTAGCCTCTACCACTACATTGGGACAGTGGAACGTTGGAACGTTTAATAGGATAAAGGTCTTACAACCTACGAAAACGGGATCAATTTTATTACTAAATAAGTAGTTTTACGTTCGTTAAATCTAGTCTAGTCTCTAAACTACTAAACACTGGCAACGGCGAACATAATGTGCACTAAATACGAAATGCCCCAATATTATCTTTTACACTCTACTAAGTTTAGTCTCTCAAACAACTAAATCCTGGCGACCTACAAATAAATCTGAACTTTACCGGAAAGATAAAGACCATCTAGCTTCTACAACTAAAAAAAAAAAGAACAAGATGTTGCGTAGATTTTACGTGATTAAAAAAAACTAAAACAACCCGTTAGACTGTTGGCCTACTACGTTCAGACTTTACCACTATTTCAAAACGTGGAACAGTCGTACGTGCTTAAACACGAACTCGAACCCTCTGTTGCTGCCGCAGTCAAACAAAATTATTCGTGTCAAGCGCCTGTGCCTCCTTGCCGGAAATGGCCCCATTACTAGGAAAAATAGTTCCATGATAGTTCGTAGTTTATAACGTAACTAGTAATTCTTTTATTGGTATTTTTAGTTTCCTTTTAGTTTATTCAGCATGTTGAATACTTTGTAAAGCTTTTCGTTATAACCCTTGTTAATAATTTGGTGAAAATAGATTAGTGCGCATTCCCGCTCGAACTATATTGCATGAATGAAGTTCTTTGTGTGAAGAGGAAGGCGTTGAATGTTCAAGAAAGGCACAGAATTTGTTCGCTTGCTGTTACCACCTCAATGAGCCAACGAGGTACTGTACATTAAATGATTTCATGAAGGTTTTATTGTGGGGCATAGTACTTTGACTGGGAGTTTTATTTGTTTGTCAACATTAGAAGATTTGTGATTCAGTGTAAAATGAGTTTATGCATGTTAGACCGGTCGTGACTATAAATGTGATTATAAATTGAACTCCAGTAGTGAATTCTCTAACAAGAATTTAACTTTTCAGCTTGTGTAAAACCTAAAGGTAATTTTATTGTTGGACAAAACCATTGTTTTTGTGTAAGTTTATTATTGAAATGTCTTGAATTTGAAAATGACATTGTTTTTACACTACAGTAATGTCTAATGACATTTATGATGGTTTTTTTATTTGACGAACATGGGTTTTTAGTGATAGTTTGTTTTTCTTTTCTTTTTTCAGTTTTACGAGTTATTTCAATAAATTCTACGATGAAATTACAACTCCGTTTATGCGTTTGGAGAGAGTGGCAGCAATAGTAAAACTCGGACTCAACGACACCGTCTGACCTGTGGCCTCCTTTCTGAGAATTCAACAGCCTACCGTCTTCATCATTTGACGACTGATACTTGGGCGTCCTCCCAAGAACTTCGACAGTCGACCTTCATCATATGACGACTGATACTTGGGTGTCCTCCCAAGAATTTCGACAGTCGACCTCCATTGACGACTGATACTTGGGTGTCCTCCCAAGAACTTCGACAGTCGACCTCCATCACTTTGACGACTGATACTTGGGTGTCCTCCCAAGAACTTCGACAGTCGACCTTCATCTTTGACGGCTGATGTGTGGGTGATTATCCCAGGAACTTTGACAGCTGACCTTCTTCGCCATTCAATGGTTGATGCCTTTGGTTACCTCTTACAGGAACCTCCACTGCCAACCTCATACTTCATAGTGTTCCTTTTATAGTATTTTTCTTAACCTTTGCAACAGATCTTTAAGTAACTTTATTGTAAAGGGCAAATAACAGAATAAGCATCGCCTCTAGATCATTTTGTGACAGTTGTGGACACAATTGACTCATTGGTTCTTAAGATAAAAGTTTAATAAAGTTTTATAGTAATTTTTAGTCTCAAATCAAGCCTGATTAGTTTTCAGATAATTTGGACTGAACAGTAAGAGCCAACTTCAGCGTTAGTTGTGTTTGATAAGTATTCAAACTGTTGAAGAACACTGCAGAACTGAACATTGATTGTGATTGAGAAACATTGCACAGTTAAATATATTTTCACATTTTCTACATTCATGTTTTACTAGTCATAATGATATTTTGAGGTTTTTTTGATTTTCTTGTTGATTGCTCATATTTGTGGAGCCTAGATTTTGTGATTTCTGGTATTTGTTTTGGTATTATCAGAATTACAGTTTTTAAGTTTATACATTTAAATTTTGTTTTTTCAAAACTTATCCTTGTAAGGATGCCAGGAGCCATCAGTACTCATGAGTCAGCGTAGTCAAATTCATAGTGTAGTTGAGACAAGGCGTTCTGGTCGTGAAATTAGATTAACTGAAAAGGGTAGAGTTTATAAGATGGAAGTGCTCAAACACAAGTTTGATTCTGACAGTGCAGGGTTGGTATCACTGTTAGAAGACACTGACAGACTGTTTCAAGGTTCTGAGATAGATGTAGATGACATGATTGACAGACGCAGGAGTATTACTGCCAGGTTAAGTTTGCTGAGAGACACGGTGGAAAAGATGATCACTTTGGGTCATGAGGATGATCTGGACAGTATAATGAACAACTTGGCAGATAGAGCTGTCACAACTATGAACAAGATTATTCTGGCAACGAAGCATCTGAGTGCTCCGTCGGTGGCTGCTCGTTCATCCAAGACTCAGTCAACGTCTATGTCTTCAAGACGAGCCACCGCTGCTGCAGATGCTGCTGCTCTTCAGGTCCAGCTGGAAGCCTTACGTCTAGAAAATAGTAGACAAGTTGAACTTGAGCAACTTCAGGCAGAAACAGAAGCGCGCATGGCAGATTTGAAGAGACAAATGGAAGAGGAGAAGCTTGTGTCTAAGCTGAGGATCGAGGAAACAAGACTGAAGGTTCTTGATGAGTTTGATGGCAACTCTAGACATTTCGATGCATCAAGCGACACATCTCGATACATTCAAGTGGGTGTTCAAAACTACGGAAACACTGTTGTGGAGAATCGCCATGGTTTGATGGATCAGGGCTACAGAAACCCTGCGAACGCTTATGCTCACACAGTAACAGTGGATAATCCCAACACTTTGACTAATATTGGAACTCAACAGTTTGTCGACGCTTTGGCACAAGCAATCAACCAGAGTCGTCTCCCCATTCCCGAGCCTTCAGTCTTCACAGGCGATCCTCTGAAATATCGAGAGTGGTTGTCCTCTTTCAAGTCCCTTATAGAAAATCGAGGCATACCTGCCAGCGAAAGAATTCACTACCTGAAAAGATACGTTGGGGGACCAGCAAAAGAGGCAATAAATGGGTTCTTCCTTTTGCATTCCGAAAACGCATACCAGCGAGCACGTGAAGTTCTCGAGCAGCGATTCGGCAACTCCTTCACAGTCTCAGAAGCGTTTCGGACAAAGTTGGACTCTTGGCCAAAGATCTCTCCAAAAGACAAGGCTGGCCTTCGCAGCCTATCTGATTTCCTGCTACAATGCAAGGCTGCAATAGATGACGTCGAAGACCTCAAAATTCTAAATGACATCAGGGAAACTAGAAAGATTGTAGCAAAACTTCCAGAGTGGATTGGGCATCGATGGAATCGGAAGACGGCCACCTGCAAACAGAACAAAGGGAGATACCCAAACTTCAGCGAACTTGCAACTTTCGTGCTGGAGGAGTCGGAGATTGTGAATGATCCTATCCTTGCCTCAGAGTTTCGTCCCCATGTATCTTCAAGGCCAAGACAACAGAACGAACCCTCTGGACACAGGGGAACAGTCTTGAAGACAGACCATCAGGAAGTGATGCAAGGGATCTGCCACTTTTGCAAAAGGGAAAATCATACACTTTCTGATTGTAGAGCCTTCACGAAAAGGGCATTATTAGAACAAACAGATTTTATCAAAAGAGAAGGTCTTTGCTTTGGTTGCCTCAAGAAAGGGCACATGTCAAAGCAGTGTAAATCGCGTAGTGAATGCAGAATTTGCAAGAAACGTCATCCGACCTGCCTACACAGGGAAAAATCTGACACCGTACATCCACAACAGCCATCACATCAACAGTCATCTTCGACACTCGCCAAGCAGATCCAAGATAAGACCATTGATAATGCCACAAATAGAAAGGTCACTACCACTGAAAATAGTCTGACATCTATGGTGCTTCCTGTCTACATCTCCTCAGCACAAGATCCAGAGCACGAAGTGCTAGTGTATGCTTTACTTGACACTATGTCTGACTCTACTTTCGTGTTAGACACAGCCGTAGAGAGCTTGAGAGCCACGTCTGAGCCTGCAAGTCTTCGGGTGACAACTATCACGGATAAAGATGTAGTTGTCTCATGTCGGCGGTACTCGGATCTGAGAGTTAGAGGTATGAAGTCGGACAAGAAAATTCCCTTGCCGACGACTTACACTAGAAACGATATCCCCCTTGATGAGAACCACATTCCCACACCAAAGACAGCAGAACTGTGGCCTCATTTGAACAGGCTTGAAAATCTTCTGGCTCCCAAACAGGGATGCCCAGCTGGACTCCTGATAGGATACAACTGCCCCAGAGCGCTTGCACCCCTCAGCTGCATTGTTGGAGAAGACAACCAGCCTTATGCAGTTGAAACAGAACTTGGATGGAGCATCGTTGGAGGCACGAGCACGAGCACAGAGAGGTTTGATGCCATAGGATGTTCTCACAGACTCTTCACTCAAGATACGTTACATCCTGAAAGATTGTCGACCTATGTGCGCAAGACGCAGATCAAAGAAATCACTGCGACTGATCTGATCAAGCTCATGGAACAAGATTTCAAAGATCAGGAAACAAGTTTGACGTCGATCTCACAGGAAGACAAGAAATTCCTAAAGATACTAGAGGAAGGCATTAACCAAAGAGAAGATGGATATTACGAAATGCCTCTTCCTTTCAGAGATGGCGATCCAACACTACCGAACAACAGACAAGTAGCCTTGAACAGAGCATTGTCATTGAGGAAGCAGTTCGACAGAAAGCCTCAGTACCTCCAGCATTACAACGTCTTCATGAAGGAGATTTTAGAGCGTGGTGATGAAGAAAAGGTCCCGGATGATGAAATGGATTCTTCCAGTCAGTGGTACATCCCTCATCATGGGGTATACCATCCCAAGGAACCTGGCAAGGTTAGAGTGGTATTCGATTGCAGTGCTCGGTACCAAGGAGCCTGCCTAAATGATCACTGGTTCACAGGCCCAGCCTTCCTCTGGAAATGGGAGATCATCCCTGATGACACGTACACAGAGATATCACTTCAAGATGCAGAAGTGAAGTCTGCGACAGTCTTCAGCGTTCAGCAGTCAGGCTTTACCAGCTTTGAGGATAGAGTCATCAGATTCTCCAGCTTTAAGACTACAATTACAGCAGTCGCTGCAATAGTCAAGTGTTGTCGGCGAAAACAGATCGTCTCAAATGTGGAAGCCAAACAGATTGCAGAGAGAAATCTTATAAGAGCTATTCAGAGAGAAGCGTTTGGAGATGTTCCAGATATCAGATCAAACTCCAACCCTTTGAAAGATCTAGACCCGTTCGTAGATGACCAGGGCTTGTTACGGGTGGGAGGACGACTCCGGAAGACTGAGATGCATAGCATGAGGCACCCACTGATACTTCCTAAGAGTCACCTTTCATACCTCATCGCATTGGACCACCATCAGAAGACAGCTCATCAGGGCAGAAACCTGACCATGAATGCGATTCGAGCAGCAGGTTATTGGATTGTTGGTTGTCGAAGAGTCGTCTCTTCACTGATCAAAAGGTGCGTGACCTGCGCTAAACATCGTGGAACTTCCGATGGCCAGAAAATGGCGGACTTGCCCATTGAAAGAGTCAACCCCTCTCCACCCTTCACGTATTGCGGAGTCGACTGCTTTGGACCCTTTGTGGTGAGGGAAGGTCGTAAGGAAGTCAAGAGATATGGACTCATTGTCACTTGTTTGGCTATGAGAGCCATCCACATCGAGGTTTTGGACGATCTGACCACAGATTCTTTCATCAATGGGCTGAGATGCCTAATCGCACTTAGAGGAAAGGTCAGGATGTTCAGATGCGATCGAGGCACGAACTTCGTCGGTGCTAAGAATGAGCTTGAAAAGGAGCTCTCCACAGTAGACTTCACAGTTGTCACAAGAAAGCTGCTGGACATAGATTGTGAATTTCAGTTCAATCCTCCGTCAGCCAGCCATATGGGAGGAGCATGGGAACGTCAAATTCGCACTGTGCGAAGTGTACTGCAAGGCGTTCTGAAACAGGAATCAAAAGGTCGGTTGGACACCTCTTGTCTGAGAACTCTCATGTATGAGGCGATGGCAATTGTAAACAGTAGACCTTTGACCTCTGAAAATCTTGAAAGAGCTGATGGTCCTGCTCCATTGACGCCTAATCACATTTTGACTATGAAGTCGGGCATCATCATGCCGCCACCACCTGGAAGCTTCGAGAAGGAAGACCTCTACCTGAAGAAGAGATGGAGAAGAGTTCAGTTCTTGGTTGATCTATTCTGGACTAGGTGGAAGAAAGAGTACCTACACATTTTGCAAAGGAGAAGTACATGGCACAAACCCCAGCGTAATCTGCGTGAAGGCGACGTCGTCTTGGTGCAGGATGAGGCAGCGTGCCGATCAGACTGGAAGATGGGCAAGGTCACGGAAACATTTTTGAGTGATGATGGCCTTGTCAGGAGAGTCAAATTGCTTGTGGCAACAGAAGAGCTAGACGCTAGAGGCAAACCCCTCCATCAAAGAACATACTTAGAGAGACCAGTCCACAAGTTGGTTGTCATTGTTCGACAGGAAGATGTAACTGCCTAGAATAGTCTGTGGAGAGCTCTTTTTCCCATGTACATGATGTAGGATTGCTACCTAAATAGTTCAATTATTTTATTGTTTAAAATCATTTTTGGATGATTTGGGTGGGAGTGTTGCTGCCGCAGTCAAACAAAATTATTCGTGTCAAGCGCCTGTGCCTCCTTGCCGGAAATGGCCCCATTACTAGGAAAAATAGTTCCATGATAGTTCGTAGTTTATAACGTAACTAGTAATTCTTTTATTGGTATTTTTAGTTTCCTTTTAGTTTATTCAGCATGTTGAATACTTTGTAAAGCTTTTCGTTATAACCCTTGTTAATAATTTGGTGAAAATAGATTAGTGCGCATTCCCGCTCGAACTATATTGCATGAATGAAGTTCTTTGTGTGAAGAGGAAGGCGTTGAATGTTCAAGAAAGGCACAGAATTTGTTCGCTTGCTGTTACCACCTCAATGAGCCAACGAGGTACTGTACATTAAATGATTTCATGAAGGTTTTATTGTGGGGCATAGTACTTTGACTGGGAGTTTTATTTGTTTGTCAACATTAGAAGATTTGTGATTCAGTGTAAAATGAGTTTATGCATGTTAGACCGGTCGTGACTATAAATGTGATTATAAATTGAACTCCAGTAGTGAATTCTCTAACAAGAATTTAACTTTTCAGCTTGTGTAAAACCTAAAGGTAATTTTATTGTTGGACAAAACCATTGTTTTTGTGTAAGTTTATTATTGAAATGTCTTGAATTTGAAAATGACATTGTTTTTACACTACAGTAATGTCTAATGACATTTATGATGGTTTTTTTATTTGACGAACATGGGTTTTTAGTGATAGTTTGTTTTTCTTTTCTTTTTTCAGTTTTACGAGTTATTTCAATAAATTCTACGATGAAATTACAACTCCGTTTATGCGTTTGGAGAGAGTGGCAGCAATACCCTCTAAACCTGGGCGCGGATCAATAACACTTCAGGTGTAAGCCTGAAAACGGTGATTGGTGAAACAGTGATTACGTATCGAACGCCGTCCAGATCGATGGCTGGCCTTTCCCCCAGCTTCGATCGTCCCCCTCCCATGGACCATCATATACGCTGCAGTTTTACCGTTCTATGCTACCGTTAAAATGGTGTAGTTGGCTAGATTGGTAGTTTAAGGTTTAGCCCAGCAGTTGAAAGAAAGTGAGATAGAGAAGCTATTTTTGTGAAGTCTGTTTTGATCTTGGCGCATTTCAGAACAGCAATCATCGATGTCAACACAATTAATACCAGCTTCGATCGCCCCTTCTCCCCTCCCCACACCATCCTTATGGAAAATCATACATGCCGTTGTTTCACCGTTTTAGTCTTGCTATAAAATAGCGTGAAATAGCCTATTGCGCTGGGCCGGTATTTCAAAGTTAAAGCAGCAATAGAACTAGAGAAAAAGAGACGATCGAAGGATTGTATGACTAATCTGATGTTGATAATATACTTTCGAAATGTAATTATGACCGTGTAAGTTGAAGTTTTAAAGGTAGCAATTGGAGAGAAATATGCATAGAAAAGCTAATTTGGTAGGTTGGTTTTAATCTTGAATACTGTCGAAAATGGCAATAAAGATTGTCGACAAAATAACATAAAGCTGTAGATCTACGTTCCTTGCATGACCATGTAATTATTTCCATGGTAAAATTCAATTTTGTTTACGTGCACGGCAGATCACTGAATCCCTTGTCCAGAATTATGTCTATTACCATCACTCAAAAGACGTAAAACTTGTTCTTTTTTGCGAGTTTCAGTCTAAATATAGATGTCGTGTTGCTTATTATGATGTAATCAATACGCGATGATACAACGACGTGTGCAGAAACCTACGAAGAAGACAATTTATTTCTTGGCTGGTTCTTTGATTGATTGATTGATTGATTGGTTCTGGTATCTGGCTCTGCTATTCTCTCTATATTGATAATTAGCTTATCATTTAAAGTAGTCATTGGGACCTAGAAATCACCCTCTTAATTGTCCATGTATTTGAAAGGCAAGTAAAAGGGCTGAAGGAGATAAACACACACGATTAAAAGATTCTCTATTAAATTGTATTTACTCTACCATAGTCTAAATGTCGAAAAGCTGCCCTGGAGTCAGCACACATGCGACAGATTTTCAAAACGGTGTTTTTTGTTTGTTTATTTGTTGTTGTTGTTGTTGTTAATGATGTGATCTACGCCAATATGAATTTCTTCTTCGAGGTCATAAATATGTGTTGTATTGGGTCGTGGTGTTGTAAACCATTCGTTTGTCTTAACAAATTCCTTTAAAATTGTACACATTTTGGTCTAAGCCACTCATTTGTTTATTCATTCATCCTATAAATTATTCAGTTAGTTATTCACTTAGTCATCCATCGTTTAAAACACAACTCACTCTCCTTGTGTTGGGTCTATCCCTGAAACATTATATTCCAGTATGCATCACGTGTTACTCCAGTAGCACGATCAATATAAATTATGGTGTGAAATTCGAAGCTGGAACTGTTTTCTTAAACTCTGATGTTGACACTCTTCTCTCAACCCCTTTCAAACTAATGATGCTGTTTTAATGGATCATCATCATCATCATCATCATCATCATCATCATCATCATCATCATCATCATCATCATCATCATCATCATCATCATCATTCTACCTTCCCTTTCCTTTCTGTTTGGCTGCTGCTACTGCTGCTAATGACGCGGCTGCTGCTGCTGGCGATGCTTGCTGTAGATGATGATGATGATGTTGATGACACTGTCAATGGATTTACTACCTTTATGGCGTCCTGGAATAATGACCGTATTGCCTTGACTACAGTGGACTTAGTTAACGAATACTGCTGCAAGAAATTACCCTGCCAGGTCACGCAAGCCGCTGCTCCAGCGCGCAAAACGGAGAACCTTGTAGGTCTACAGTAAACCTGATGCTTTGACATTTCGGGAAGGCTCGAAATTCGAATTTGCTTTTCCCTTTCCTCTTGGTCCATGGCCGCAGGATTCAATCAATGTTGGCACAAGCGAAAGAAAGAAGAGGAAGAAGGATGTTGGAGTGGGATGGAGTGTGGGGTGTGAGGGATGGAGAAGAAGAAGAAGGAGAGAAACAAGACGAAGAAGAAGAAGAAGAAGAAGAAGAAGAAGAAGAAGAAGAAGAAGAAGAAGAGGAAGAAGAGGAAGAAGAAGAAGAAGAACAGCGCTATATCTTGAGCTTTAGGAAGAAGTAGGGAGAAGGAGAATAAAGAGAAGGAGGAGAGAAAGAGGACAAAGGAGAAAGCCACAGTCGTAGAGGTTTAACGCTGAAAGTCACGTTGACTGTCTGCCTGAAGGGTTTTATTTAAACTTGGAAAACGGTGCTTTTGCTGTCTACTTTCATTTATATCGTCGTGACATGAGAATAATCGTGTTTGCTTTTTTACAACATTAAAACGGTATTGTGAATGTTTTGTTTGTTTGTATGTTTGTTTGTGTGTGTGTTTCTTTATTTTATCGCTAATGAGTTGCTATAATTTCCGATGTACCTTAACTCCTTTTGTTAACGCTGACACCTTTTTGCATTTTTCACATGTCCCCAAAGGTAAACGTGAAGCAACCCATTATAATTTTGGAACCTACAATCTTTCCTCAATCAATAAGCTACTTCCCTAAAATTGTATTAACCTTTTTCAAGAAACGTCGAAAATGTCAAATCCATTTAATAATGTTCTTATTTTACATACAATTAATATATAATTTTGTATATACATTATTAATATCACAAATTGCAATGACTGGTTTATTTTACTTCTTAATTCTGTGACAGGGTGGGGTTGGCGCTCTCTCACAATTCTATACGTCACAATTTAACTTCCCTTTAAACCGTGCAGCTTGGTGTTAAAATGTGTGACCGCTATTTAGGATGTAGGACTGTGACCCGACTTATTTGATCCAACTGTGTGTTTATAAGCCTAAGCGTTCATGATTTTAAATTCTCTTGTCTGCTTGCTATAGATCCGATTTATATACATCCGGATTTACGTAAACTTGATGTAAAAAAAATAAAATACTTAAAACTAAACTTTTCAACGAACCAAATCCTATTGGTTTTTATAATTATTATATATCAGATCCTATCCTGTCCTAGCCTATCCCGTAACTCGTTAACCAGCGTACTCCATCTTTCCCTGTCCTCAGCAACCCTGATGGTTTCGGGTATGTTGTCCACTCCCGCTGATTTCCCTTTCTTCAGCACTGCTGCTTCAACTCCTTCTCGGAGAATTGGGAGGATTTCTTCTACTTCTCTGTCCTCAGGAGATGCTAGAACTGATGGGTCTCCGTTTTGGTGTGTGGTTGTACAGAACAAACGTGCCTCATCTGTCCATATTTAACCAAAACGTCGTGCCTATAAGTATTAAATGCAAAACAACTAAGAACACAATGTGTAAGCTAAGACAACGAAGTAGTTGTTTTTAACTATAATAATAATAATAATACATAATACAGGATGCTATACGCGCTTTTCCCCAAATCATTCAGGCTCAAAGCGCGGCGATCTATACCAACATACACGCTCACCTGTCTCATCCACCCTCACACACACCAAACACACATCCATCACTCAAACAGGTGGTGTAAAGGCAGGGAGATCGCTATTAGAAGACGGAAAGAAAATCGAATTTTTATTTTTGAAATTTTTATATTGACTGCGTCCTGTACCATTATTGAAGGGAGGGAGGAAACCGGAGTGCCCGGAGAAAACCCTCGGTGACCTCAATAGTCTCGTACCTAAGTCACATACGTTCGCCCCTTGCGGGAACTAAACATTATTGGTCTTATCATGATTGTATTAATGGCTAAATGCAACTGTGAGCAAAACTATTATTTAGTTTTGTCTTCAGTCTTTCTTTACCAGAAGTTCTTTATGGTCAAACCTTATGTGTCAATCAATCAATCAGTTCATTTATTTGACAGCTGTTTACAAATTCACTGATTTGAAACATCAGCAACAACAAATATAATTAAAATAAATAAATAAATAAATAAATAAATAATAATAATAATAATAATAATAATAATAATAATAATAATAATAATAATAATAATAATAATAATAGCAATAATAATAATAATAATAATAATAATAATAATAATAATAGTGACAGTAACAATAATAATAAATATAATAAATTATACTTGTAGTAAAATCGACTTTTCCGTTTTAGTACACCATATAATCGATGCAATGACCAGCATGAATTCAGTATTAGAGAGTATTTCTTTGGTGCCATTATGCTGACTATTTTATTTTATTTTTTATTTATTTTTATTTTTATGTTATTTACCCTATTGTCCCTTTTTCATAGGGAAATTCTGGGCCACCTCCCCTGGGGAAAGCATAGTCGCAGCCTGTGGCGCGCCCAAACCCAACCTACCTAACATTCGTTGTCATTTTGAAATTTTCCTAGGGGGGGGGGGTGAGAAAACCCGAGTACCCGGAGAAAACCCCACGAGACGTTGCCCGAGTCGAAAGTAAATAATATTCGGAGAAACATAACGCCCAGTTGCTGGATCGAACCCACACCTGTCAGGCGCCATTGGTTTCTGGCCTGTGGACAAGGCAAGTTAGTCCCGCCTTAGCCCACTTGGCCACAACGCTCGCTAATAAGTTACGAATAATAAAAGCCATAACAAGTTATTGTCCTTTAAATCGTTCTGTCATTTAAGACTTCACGCTACAGGGATAGACTCCTTTAACATTTTTTTTTTTTAAATACTGCGACTAGAAATTTTACGGGCTTAACAATAAGCGTTCATTAAGGTCGTTCGTTCCAAAAGGGTCGAATGATCAACGGAATCCAAGAGGCAGTAGAAAAACAAATGTTGGTTTCTGTTACTTTGAGCGTTGATGACTGATGGATTTCTTCGCTGTCACATTCAAGCAAAGAGAATTCGCTTTCTGGTTGTTCGCTTTAGGAGGAAAATAAAGAATAGAAACTCAAAGACTAAACCAACATAACGAAAACAAATTATAGACAAGAAAATGAAAACATCAGGAAAACCAAAAGGGGGAAACGAAAGAAAGAGGACAGGACTGAAAAGGAGGTGGACAAACTTCCTTTTTGTTCAACTCCTAAAAAACCCAATAAGGGACAGAAAATCAAAGTAACAAAGGTAATAAAAAGAGTAAATATAAAAAGTTTTGAGATAGAGTAGGGGAAGGAAGATACAAAGTAAAGGGGGGGGGGGTGGGGGGTAGGGATGAGGTAAAAGGTCATGTAGAGGTTAAAAGAAAAATATCGAGCTTAAAGTGATCTGGACCTCAAACTATCAAAATGTTACACTTTATAGTATATAACTTACTTATTTATATAATAATTTACAATACTAGATAGTACATAACTTATATTAGTATAATATAACGGTTTATAACTGTTTAAAATATTTATATACTAATTTGTTAATATAATAATACATGTATATTACAGATAATCTATATTAAAACATAGAATATAATATGTAGTATATTAACTTATTTACTTTATTTATATAATAATTTAGAACGTAGATAGTATACTAACTTATATTTAACGTTTACAATTCCGCTGTAATCATGTCTTTATATAGTATATGAACTTATCATATATACTATATTTATATACTAATTTATAACGCTAGATAGTATATTAACTTATATTTAACATTACTGCTAAAGTGCCATTTTAGTCATGTCTTAGTTTGCTCGCATGCTATTTATAACACTCTACATAATTTTAGTGTCTTACTAATTATATTTCTTAATAGTTTGATTGCTGGCATGTGTGAGAATGTGCACGTGAATGAATGGTGATGTTATAGCTGATGTTTTATGAATTGACTATGTGGCCATGTTTCTTGTTTGCGCTGTGTGTCCCAAATGTCAAAAGTCCTTGTAGAAATGGGGACACTAAATCATCTTTTATCTTGTAAAAATATAGGAGAGTGTGATGATCCAAATTATGTGTGTGAAAGCTCTCCGACGGGCATGTAAGCAGAATATAAGACATCGGGGTTCTTGACAAAGTCACGGCGCGAGCCTAATAAAGGGTGCTTTGACGACACCACAATAATGGTGTTAGATGCAGTCAATCTAAAATTTCATAAATTAAAAATTGGATTTGCTCGCGTCTTCTAACAGCGATCTCCCTGTCTTTACACCATATGTGTATGCCGGGTGTGTAAGAGTGCGTGAAAAAAAGTGAGCGTGCATGTATGTTGGTAAAGATCGCCGCGCTTTGAGCCTAATTCGATTGCTGATTTGGCATTTAAAATCCATAATAATAATAATAATTATAATAATAATAATAATAATAATAATAATAATAATAATAATAATAATAATAATAATAATAATAATAATAATAACAATAATAATAATAATAATAATAATAATAATAATAATAATAATAATAATAATAATATCCTATCCTATCCTATCCCGTGACTCGAAGGTTGTATGCGCACCACAGATGATCGTTTAACCAGCCTATTCCATCTTTCTCTGTCCTCAACAACCCTGATGGTTTCCCTCAGTGTCAAACCAGTCCATTCTCGAATGTTGTCCTCCCATCTCTTTTTCGGTCTCCCTCTTCTTCTACCTCCTTGCACTGTGCCTTGCAGGATGGTCTTTGCAAGACCTGATGATCTGGTGACGTGGCCATACCATCGGAGTTTCCTTTTCTTTACCACTGTGAGCAAGTCATCGTGTTGTCCAATGGCTTGTGTGACGGCCTGTCGGACTTCGTCGTTGGTGATGTGCTGGGTATAGGAAATGCCCAGAAGTCTTCTGTAGCACCTCATCTCCATGCTTTGTACTCTTCGTTGTCGATCTGCTGTGAGGGTCCATGTTTCGCAAGCGTATAGGAAGATGGAGATGACAAGGGAGCGAAGCAGTCATACCTTGGAATAGGCTGATGGTCCTGTCTTTCCAAATTGGCTTCAACCTCGCCAGGGCAACAGTTGTTTGTGCGACCCTGGCGAGGACTTCCTGTCGGGACCCATTGTCTGATACAACGGCTCCTAAATATTTGAAGCTATGCACTGTATTGAGGGATTGGCCATGGACTTTGATGTCCGTGTTGATGCCATTGGTGTTGTTGGTCACCAACGCCTTCTCCGATAATTGGGAGTATTTCTTCTTCTCTGTTCTCAGGACATGTTAGAACTTATGGGTCTCCGTTTGGTGTGTGGTTGTAAAGGTCAGAGCTACTGCTATCGCAGGCGTAAATTTGATCTGGAGCTCAGATGCGCTTTAAAAAGAAAGAAAGAAAGAAAAGTAATAGCATACCGAGAAAGGAAAGGGAAGAAAGAAAGAAAAAATATCAGATCGTGAATGTGTGCAGATACGATTTTGTTATAAAGGAGACATCGCACTCCATCTTCTTTTAAACCCGAGTCAAGACACAAGAAAGGGAAAAATAACGCAAATAATCTCAACTTGGAAGAAGAAAGAAAAACAGAATCTTTAGATATTTATTCCTCCCGGGAGTTTTGACGCTAACTTACAAAATGACTCTGTAAAAGTTAAAGAGGAATATCAAAGGAGTGACAGTGGCAAACGAAAATAGCTGTGCCGTTTACTTTGGGAACTCTTGTTGTTGTTGTTGTTGTTGTTGTTGTTGTTGTTGTTGTTCTTCTTCTTCTTCTTGTTCTTCTTCTTCCTCCTCCTCCTCCTCCTAATCTTCTTCTCTTCCTCCTTCTCCTACTTGGCCTCCTCCCTTTTATCCTTTTCATATGGCTACCGTCTTCGGCATCTTGACGATTCTTGAAGACAACTTTGGGGGAGGTTTGATTCGGTGATTCTTATAGCAAACTCTCAAGAAAAATCCTTTCTTGGCGCTCCATACTCGTTTTTAAACTCGGAGAGTGAGAAACGTGAATGTAAAGAACGTAATCAGATTACAGCTGCAGGGATTAGATCGAGATGGTCATGAACATGCTCCAAAGCGTTGTTGTGAATAATATGAATTGCAAATGTCAAGAAAGCAATAGATAGCACGACAAATCCGTCACGTGTCTGGATCAGAGGATCGTTTGAGTCAACAAAGAAACGAAGGGACGAATTTCTGTTGAAAAAAAAAACGAAATTATTACTAAAATGTCATTAAAGAAAGCAGGGGGTACATTCAAATACATTTCTCGCTATCGATCAAAGAGTAAGAGAACTGTACCTAATCTGAACTGACTAAACTAAGTAAACCTGACTAAACTGTATTGAAAGTGATCGACCAGACGACAAATGTTTGACCTCGTTCTTCAAAGGCCTCTGGCTCTGGTACACATCGCTGTTTGCTCTATTGGGCGACGGACGTCTAAAAAAAAAACACACCCACTACCCAACATCACCATCAGCGTCTCTATCAACGATCAAAGACATTTAGTGCTTCTGCCACTGGCGTGATGGATGAAGTTATGCGACAGAAGTGGTGGCACATTTCTTACCATTATGGCAATCATCGCTAATAGCAGTAAGCTACTAATGATAATCACCGTCATCATCACTACCACGAGCAACACCCAACTCGTATAACAATCATAATAGCTGAAGTAAAAATGTTATCTTGTAATTAAAAAGGAAAACTCCTAATTGACTAGTAGGAGGTAAAATTGGCAGTAGGATTCCAGTTTTTTTTTTTAAATGGGGGGAGTTAAGTCAAAGCGCATGATTACCGGGATCATTCATAGGAAAACGCATCTTCGATCCGGTATATTCTGACATAGCTAACTATTTTGTATATGCTGAGTATTTGATATTTCCAGATACCAGTACAAAATATAACAAGAGGAAAACAATACATCTCGTAAAGCCGTATCAGACGATAAGCGGCAGGGAACTAAGAGGAAGCAATATGTTGCGGATTGTTGCCTCAAAAATATTGTATTTTAATGTTATATTTGGACGTGTTGGATCTCGATGACTCTACCCTCGTGCAAGAGACTAGAATACCCCATATAAGAACAGTCCCTCTTTGATCGGCTTTTAAGTCACTTCAGCAAACTATTTTCTCTTTTATTTTGTGCATGTTGGATCTCAGTGACCAGCACTTTGTGCAAGAAATTGTGGTTTTCCTGTGTTTAAAAGCAGTGCATTGTGATAGCAACTGCAGTAAACAAGAACACTCCATCGGGATATAGAACTAGACTACATGCCCGCACTCTAGCGAGACTGCTTTAAAATAGAGAAGGGGTCACAAAAGCATTAGACAAATGGTGGTCAACGCCCAGTATTGACCAGACTTCTCGGCTGCTGCAGACAGGCCATGATCAATGGATTCAGTGAGCGCGGGTGATGAAAAGTTGCGAGCGTCGCTGAAGGCCATGGTGCTGCTGCTGCCCGCTTGAAGAATCGGAGGTGACCAAAAGTCGAACAGAGCGTTTACCTATTTAAATAAGACGCATGATTAATGTGAACATACAGAGCAGTTTCACTAATTATTTGCTTACTGTGGAGAGAGCCCATATTCAACAGCTCCGGAAGGATATTGACCTTGTTTAACATCACTTTGGTAAGTGGACAGACGTTTTGTTTACAATTTAACCATTTATTAATATTTGCGCAGGCCTACGGCCGATTGCAAGATCAAAGGCATGCAAACGAAAACAAAAAAAAAATCACTTCTTTAAGCTTTGCTTTTGGGTGCCTTTTATGTTCTCCATGTTTTGTTTGCTTGTCTCGTGAATACTAAAATTCTGTTTAAACCAAAGGCATGCAAGGGGATAGGTAGAGTATTTGATTTTTTTTTCCTCCCACGAACGACGATCAATGTCTTTCCTTGGAAGTCAGCCAATGTAGACTTGCAAACTTTAAATTAAGCCTCTGGAGGCACGTGAATGCTAAACCCACAAGTTTTTAGTCATTTGTTCTGAGTGTGTTCGCCATTTTTGTTTTTATTTTATAATAATTAAGCTTACTTTTTTGTTTACCGTGTAATACTTGTTTACGGTCGATATTCTTGCTTTAAAAACGGTGACGTTGGAATGTACGAGTATACCTCGGTCGGCTCTATACCTCTTCTTCTGAAGAAGCATTTTAGCGAATATACATGTATTAGAAATGTTGTTGTATTGGGGGGTAGGCTGCGTTTTATTTATCTTTTTTTCTTTTATCTCGTCTTCTGTGATAATTAGTTTGTAACCTCAAGTTGTATCAGTATATACATAAGATGGATGGATTAGACTTAATGGTGTTGTGTGTACGAGTGTGTAAAACCTCGGTTTGTAGGTTGGTTTTACGCATCGTTTATGTACAACGACCACTTTGTCTATTGCAGAGGGGAGAAGGGATAGCTATGTAAGGTAATGACACAGAAATAGTTATGTATTATAAATATTGTCATATGCGGGAGATAAAGATGACAGACACTATTGTAAGAGGAAGTGCAACAACAAAGCTGGAGGAATATATAACTATATACAAAATCTAAAGCAAAGTGAACGCAACCTAATGAAGGGGTGGAATGGGATATACATATATAGACACGGTGGATTTATTACACCGTGAATGTTCCACGAGTTTATTAAGACAGCACATAAAATCACTGTGACACTCAAGACCAGTGTGTGACCCCAATGAAGACATAAAATGAGATATAAAGACTTTTATTCCCAAATACCCTAACTTGCTATGCTAAGGGTGTGCTTGCATTAAAGGACAGCACCGGGAAGCTTGTATGTAGTCGGCGAAGCTGTAAGCTGTTGTTATTGATTCAACCAAGCTCTCCGTCGTGCTCTGTCAGAGACATGAAAGACGAGACTGACAGCATCAGTAGACAGCTTATAATGAAGTCCGGATATCATCCAGCAACTAAAGTCCTGGGGTTATTCTGAATAATACTCCAGATCACCGAACATAACCGATCTTTGAATATACGGACTATACTATAGTGGATTTGTTTTAATAAAACCGATTTCTATAGCAAAGACAATGAACAAAATAGGATCGTAGTACGGCTTAAATATAAACTATACTGGAATTTAATAGGACTTGAAAATATGCGAATTTAATTGTAGTGAATCTCTCTCTCTCTCTTCCCAATTCTTTTACCGTTCTTCTAGACCATTCTCTATCTCCTCTCCTCCCCTTCCATGTCCAGCGCCTGTTTTCCTCATTGTTCTCCTTCTTCTCATCATTCCTCCTTTCATACCCTTCCCTTCCCCACTATTCCCATTCAAACCCATCTTCACTCTTGTTCTCTGTCCGTCTCACTCCATCCACTTCCTAAACCTCCCATCCACCTTCTTTTTTTCCTCCTCCCTCTCTTCATCTCTGTACTGTCTTCTTCTCTCCACTCTGGACTACGACAATGGCAGAAAAGACAGGAATTTGGCCAAAAAGTTAAAGTGAACAGCGGCTCCCCCCAAAAAAAACTTTGACTCTCACAGAAGACCGACAGTCCCCCAAAAGACTCTCCACAGCAACCCCGAGGTTTAGCTAATTAGAGACTGCGTGAGGCACGCTTTCTGATATATGAGTCTATACTCGAAGACTAGTATAATAATCAGTCTTCGCAATGCCTGCGTTTTCTCTCTGCAGTGTCAGATACTCAGATTGCTTACCGCAGCTGTAGAAAACCCGCAGGCTGCACTGATTGCCTTTTAAAAACCACAGGTCCGCTGCTAGAACAACAAACAAGCACAGTCGCCTTCTTTCTCGGCAGCTGTGGTTCAGTAGTTCACGGCGCAAGTCTTATATGTACGTGCGGTTTTACTACGGACGTAGGTTTCCAAAACAACATCCACTTGTATGACGTAAAGGTTCAGGATATAGAGAGGTGTGCAGTTACTGCTGATCCTGACTTAATTAAACTGCTTTGTTCATACGATATAATGGTACCTTAAAAATGTAAAACAGCAGGTTTGAAGAGTGTATAACGACAGGAGTCTACTTGGCGTGCTTTTTTGTGTGTGGATAAAACCTTGAGAAGCCCTATGAGCATGTAAGCGGGCCATGTTTCTCCTGGATCCCGGAGAATAATGTAAATGGAGAAATATGGGAGGTGGAGAGAGGAGGAGACTAAAAATAAAGAGGAGAGTATAAACCAATATCTATAATCTGTGAACGCAAGCATTCCATCGCACGGACTTTAAAAATCCTGACGCTCGTGTTCTAGACGGCTGAGTGTCAGCTACAAAAATACACCTGGCACGCACTTCTCTTCATCCCTGGATTGTGCTCAGTTGTCTGGGCGTCAGACTATGCGCCCAAACGTTGCAAGTGGGCGTCTCGGGCGGCTTGAGCTGTATCGCCAAGCGCCTGGAGCAGCTCTTGAGCTGGAAACGCGCTACATTAGAACGATTACATAAATAAATGGGGAGGGACAGAAAACGATGGAAAAGAATGCTACGACGATTCTGCTGCTGCTGCTGCTGCTGCTGCTGCTGCTGCTGCTGATGATGATGATGATGATGATGATGATGATGATGATGATGATGATGATGATGATGATAATTTTGATGACGATGTTGGTAGTGATGCGAGTGGTGAAGGAGAGATAAAATCAAGAAAAGCTATACAAGGAATAAATTGGATGTAATATGAAAAAGCAACAAAAGATACATTAAAAAATACAAATAAGTAGATGGACAATTTAATGAAAAAAGAATACTACAGTGGCATTGGCATGACAGACAATCGTCTCTCAGGGAGGTGTAGGCAAGGACCCAGCAGCTCTTAATGAAGGTAAACAAAAACAAGAACTGTGAACTGAATGTTTAAACAGGCAGTTAGTCGCTGGCGAAGAAAGCAAACGTGAAGGGAGTGAAGTGGAAGATACTTGTTTTTAGTTTGCGGTGGCTTGGGTAGAATGTTAAAAATGTGATAGTTTTATTGTTTTTATCTTGTTCTTTTCGGTTCATGTAGTACAGCAACTTTGATTCATTTAATTGGAAGAGTTTATTTTTATTGTAAAAAAAAATACCCGCCTGTTTCTTTTGTTACAAGCCCCCAGGTCAAGATGTAAATAAGCACACACAGTGCTTATTCTTGTACCCTTGTTAAATAAAAAGCTTATCTTATCTTTTCTTATCCTATCTTATCTTATCTTATCGTGAGCTGAAGAAAAGGAATATACTTTGTTGGTAGACGTAACACATTATTCAAAGAGCCGATCTTTTGCTACGAAATGTTTATCAAAAAGACAAAGAAAATGAAAATCTTCACGCCAAGGACAAGTAAGGTAGGAGAGTTAGTTAGTTATTCATTGCTTACAGTGTCCAGCGGACTGCAAAGAACCGAATAAGGACTACAAAATCAAGATTGTTACGTAAGTTGAAACGCGCACGATAGTTCGTGAGTGACGCGCGCGATAGATCAGATCGTTTTATTTTGCAAAGCATGCAATAACGGAGTGTATTTACCTTTGATTTGATTTTGCGTTGTTGTTAGAAGAAGCTTTGTATAACGTTGGTAATTTTAGTTGGTCGATATTATTTGAGAATTTTCTAGAGTTGGTTGTTTACTATCGATCGAAGCGTATGGATAATTCTAGTGGTAACTAGAGACGCTTCCATCCTAAATATGGTCGTATGACGTGAGACAGTGATGACGAAATTTGTTCTGATTGGTTATAATTGTGTCTTGCCCGAATGTTCTTTATTTCTCTGGAATTAGAGAGACTATATAAGTGCCGCACTGTTTGAAACGATAGGTTGTGTTGAAAGTAGAGGATTGAAAAGAGAAAGTTGTAAAGTGTGGAAAAAGCGATTGTATGCAGTTGTTGATGTTCGCTGAATAAAGTTGGAAAACTACATACGACGACTTCTGCCTTGTTCTTGAGTGAGCAGGCTGCGTGGATAAACGAATCTGAGTTACACTTATCAGGATTCAAGCATTGGGGCTGAACCAACTGATAAAAAAACAACATCGAGTGTAACAAAGACCACAACTTGGCTGAAAGAGGACTCACCCCTGATCCGCATAAAAGATCCGCTGAATCAATCCCAGTGGTAATACTGAAGGCACTCCGCCAGCCGGTCACTGTAAAATACAGGCATCCCACGCAGTAGACGCTGAGGCTATACTCTAATTTATCGATCCCCCGTTAATAAAAAACAAAATAGAATGCAAACATCATTATAAAATATCAACAAAACACATACATATAAAATGCCTACCTCGCTAAATAATAATATCACAGGAAGCCTTAGTGACCATTTTGCAGAAAGCGTCCAATATTCCCAAGCTGATACAACAGACCTCTAACACACATGAGGAGTTTTGTCCCGGAAGAGTTTTCAAGAAAAATGGTAGGTGACTGGGATAGCAAAGAAGAAGATAGTATAATAGATTGATAGAACAAAGTAGAAGTGAGAAAGAACAAATGAAAATGACAGCGACAGTGGGAATTTAAAGCGAAAGTGGGGATACTATTTATACAGAAAACCCCGGCAACCCCACGGGGGAAAGTAAGGTAAGAGGAATAAAGACATTAGCAAGAAATGGAAAGGAAGCTGAAGGAAGTAAATGGGTGCCAAGCAAGAAAAAAAGTAATAAGGGAATTAAAACGAACAACGAAGCAAGCACCGAAGGAGAGATGGGTGAGTGTGAGATGATGGGGATAATTTTAACTTAATTTTAAAATGTTCGTAATCATCTCCATGAGCTGCCATCGAAAGTTCAGAATTAAGGAAGCTTTTAGAGAACGACGCTACTTTAATTTAAATGCGCGTTGTGAGTTGCAATCATCTTTCCTCTACACTTTCCAAACTGCAGGCATTTGAAAAGGAAGATAGTTTTCGATATTATTTTTGGGTGCCTTGGGTAGAAGTTTTAAAATGTTTATATTTTTAGTGTTGCTATCTCCTTCCGTTGGGCCATGTACAACAGCATCTATTAATTTAATAAGGACTGTTTACTGGTCCTTTTTTGGAACCTTTGAGAACTGTTTATTGATCTTATCGATCCTTTAACCTTGAAACAGACGAAAATGAAAATGAGCCAAATGTCGACCTGCTGGTCCGTTTAAAGCCATATCAAGAAGCACTGAATGGATTTTGACCAAACTTCATAAAAACTCTACCTTGGTCAGTAGTCTGCCCCCCAACTCCTCCCCTCCCCTCCCGTGCAACAAACTCCAAAATAACTATTACAACACTTTTTGCTTTTATCTTATTTCTTCAGCACTAATTTGCGCAGTATATACAGGATCTATTCGACTTTAAGGAATGTCTATGATTTTGTTTGAAACAATAATTTGTTATTTGTTCACACGTGCACAGTACCCACAGGCCTGGTATGCAAAACTGATGACAAATAATAGGTTTAAAAGCGAGCTATTATAGTTCATAAAGCGGAGTGTTCCCTGCATGGAAAAAGTGTCCTCCCTTGCCATTCCTGTCCAGAACGGGCAGACTGCGAGAGTTTTGTCGTTCCAGGGAACTCTCCCTAGATCTCTCGCTTGCGACCCATCACTACTCCTGACACTCGCACCACCTCCCTGACTCCCGGATCAGTGTTGCGAAAGGTCGCCACAACCTATAGTCGGTGGGTATTGCTGCTGCACGAAACAGTGGACGGGGATCAGGAAGGGGTACAAGTGCCTCGTTAAGGAGTCGCATGGTCCAAGATGGAAAATTTTGCAAATTTATTTTCTTTGACAATGTGTTATCCTCTATTCAGTGCCATTGATGGATGATTAATGGCTATTTACAACGAAGTTCTATGAGTTTTTAAAATGTTATTTATTAGGCACTATCATGTCTGTTTTTTTTAGCGATTTTTACGTTTATTTTGTAGTATATCCTATTGCCATATTTCTTTTCCAAAATATGTATATACAGCTTTGTTAACTTAAAAGACGTTAATCGTGTGTGTGTGTGTGTGTGTGTTTGTGTTTGTGTGTGTGTGTCTTTTTCTCTCTCTCATTTCTCTCTCCCACTCACTCTCTTTTCTCTCTCTCTCTCTCTCTCTCTCTCTCTCTCTCTCTCTCTCTCTCTCTCTCTCGTTGCCATTACAACCTTTTTTAAAAAAAAAACTAAGTTATTTGAGGCGTTTTAATCAGGGTGTTCGGTTTTTTTAACAACGAGTTGTCTATTTGTGGTCGCACTATTAAAGATACGAGGGGTATTTTTTGTTACTTTATGTACACAGGGCAAATTTGCATCTAATAAGTGTGTTATGTTACCGGCGCTTTTTCCAACCTGATTGGCATTTCTTCTCTCCCGTCTCCTCATGCCTCTTTTATCGGGGGTTTCAGAATCATAGGTGTCGCTGCAAAACGTGGGGAAAGGGAGATGGTGTCGGGTGTTAATGGTGGAATAAACTACACTTCCAACGGATAAGAAACCAGACAATGGAATCACCATCTCTGGTACCTTTTCCAAGATTGCTATTCGCGATTCTCTTTATTTCCTATGAAACTGTGCTGTGAAGAAACACGAGTAAAGGAAGACTCCAACTACAGATAAATTGAGAGGAGAAGGGTGTCTCGCTTTATTTGCACTAAGTTCGCCGGTTCACATTCATTGTCTTCGGTTAAATAGTATGTTTACTCTTTTCCTGTACTTTTATTATCTCAGGCCACTATCGTCTTCTCGTTAACGCTCTAGTAGTTTGTTTCAAGATAGGACAAAAGGGGCCGGACGAACTTACTGCTTAGAATATGCTACAACGATATTATTATACGACAGGAAGTCCTCTCTAGGATCGCACAAACAACTGCTGCCCTGGCGAGGTTGAAGCCCATTTGGAAAGACAGGACCATCAGTCTACATTCAAAGGTAGGGCTGCTTCGCTCCCTTGTCATCTCTATCTTCCTATATGCTTGCGAAACATGGACCCTCACAGCAGATCTCCAACGAAGAATACAAAGCATGGAGATGAGGTGCTACAGAAGACTTCTGGGCATTTCCTATACCCAGCACATCACCAACGACGAAGTCCGACAGACCATCACACAAGTCATTGGACAACACGATGACCTGCTCACAAAGGTGAAAAAACGTAAACTCCGATGGTATAGCCACGCCACCAGATCACCAGGTCTTGCAAAGACCACCCTGCAAGGCACAGTGCAAGGAGGTAGAATAAGAGGGAGACCGAAAAAGAGGTTGGATGACAACATTCGAGAATGGACTGGCTTGACACTGAGCGAAACAATCAGGGTTGCTGAGGACAGGGAAAGATGGAATACGCTGGTTAAACGATCATCTGTGGTGCCCCTACGACCTCCGAGTTATGGGATAGGATAGGATAGGATAGGATATTATCAACGGAGCACCATACATGCACAGACAAGTGTAAACAAAGTCTTTTACAGTGGATATCCTTTCCGGTTCAACAGCGCCGAATGTTAAAAAAAAAAAAAAAAACTAAACAAGCCATTTAAATGTATTTAAAGAATCCACACACATAGCTGAAAAAGTACGCATTTGCGAAAGTGTTAATTTTTTGGACGATGTTCCTTTGCTTTATCCTAATGAAGCAAAAGAAACATGAAATGATAGGCCACTACCTGAACTATCCGCAAGCAACATTTTTTTTTTAATCGGCCTAGACAATTTTTAGATACAGCTCAAAACGTGTTTCAAAAATGGTGAAATCAAAAGGCTCTGACCTTTGGGAAAGCACAAGTACGAATGATTTAATGTGCTTAGCAGTAAAGTATCCGCAAAGTAAAAGAAGAATTGAAATTCGGTTCATTTAATCGTGAGATAAGGACACAAATGTGTTTCCAACAAAGAGGTTAAATTCGGAGCGACGGGACGATGTCTGACAATCAACTTGACTGCTACTGAAAGATGGCTCATGATTCGAATGACCTGTATACCAAACCTAAACATTTCGCTTTAGCCATTTTGGGAGACATTGAGCAAAACGTGTTTAACAACAAATAGACTTCAGCCAGTGTTCCCTCCACACACAAAAAATGAGAATCCTTGGGACTCCCAGGAATACAATTTTAAGAGTCCTTGTGCAAATTTTGAGAGTCCCCAAATCGGTGGATGAACGGGTTTTGGGCCCAGTCAACCAAGTCAGAAGTGACATGATCGTGTATGATAGAATCAAAGAATGGATTAACGAAAATTTCTTTTGTTCAGTGAATGTATTGCTTGGAGGAAGTTTACAATGCGCGCGCATGCGATTTTTAAGGACGACAACTCCCGACACAATCTTTAATCGTCTGCAATGGCAGTCTCAGTTGGGTTCTGATTCTGATTATGCCGTGAATTAGTTCGCCACTCGTTGGTCGTATTTATGACTTCAGCGATTCCAAACAAATGTGTGCGACACATGCAAAATTTCCTGCGTCATTTTTCATATTTTGTGCGTAATTGACGCATTACTGTGCGTAATCGGGAACACTGCTTCAGCGACTTTGACTTTTGCGACAAAGCACATATGATGGCACGGGAGGCAGGCCGCTAACCTAGGTAATGTTCCTATGAAGTTTGGTCAAAATCCTTGCAGTGTTTCTTGAGATACGGTTTCCAACGGACCTGCGGACAGGCCGATAGACCAACAGTTGACTCGTTGTGATTCGCCCCGATTAATGTAAAGAAATTTCAAAAGAAATGTTCATGAAAAACTAAAGCTGAGTACAGACGTCAATTAATTATATTTTCTTTCGTCTGCAAACGATTCCACAGCTGCATTCCTTTGTCACACCTAGAATTACCCGGTGACCTTTTAGCTGTTGGCAAAATGCCATCATTCGTTCGCTATAATTGAGAGTTGAACGAGGAAAGAAAAAAAAATCAATCGCATGATATTGTAAAACAGTTACAACAGCTAAAAGTGTTAGATATGCTAACAATAAAACTGTAGTGGCTTCATTTCATTGTATTATCTGAACAGATCTGACACTCCCCAAATTTATTTGTAAGGCAATATAATTATAACAGATTAATATTCCCATTTTGCGTGTGTTGCAACATATTACGTCCTTCAAAACCCTTTCAGTTCCTTTCTAATGATAACAATAGTAAATGCTAATGTGGGTCCTCATAGATGAATAGATGGCTGTAGACATGTGCGAGGCATTGACACTTCATAAAATATATCACTCGCTTTATAAAAAATATTCAGTGATGTTTCTGTCAAAAGATGCAACGATTTTGTATCTTTTAACTTTCTTTTTTTTCTTTTTCCTTGACATTGGGAGATTTTAGATTTTTCAAAAGAAAAGAATACAAGATTCCAAGACTTTACTGAGATCTTTGCACAAAGAATCAACAGATGTAATGTGATCCAAGCACAAACAAAGCGTCAGATTCAAAACTAGATCCAGTGCGATAAAGCGCTTTTCCCCCTTTCTCTACGAAACGTCTTCTTTACTTGGGTCTGGGATTGTTTAAAGTGAGCCTGAGGCAATTTAAGAAATAATGCTTACACGAGATACTACGATTATAGAAGTGTTTAATAATCTATATTATTGAGGTGAAAGCTCTCCAATACCTATAAACAACAAATTATGCAGGACAATGTCGAAGATTAGGCCCAAAAAAACCCCGCGAAGGCGGTGAGTGTGACGCTAAAAGAAACAGCCTCCTTTTCCCACCCTCATTCCCTCTTATATCGATACGGTAGGCATAGGCAATAGGCAAGGGTCAGGCCTTTCTTGCCTAACTTAATTGTGCATAGGAAGAGGGAGACCGAGGGGGTGGTGGGAGGACAACATTCGAGAATGGACTGGTTTGAAACTGAGCGAAGCCATCAGGGTTGCTAAGGACAGAGAAAGATGGAGTACCCTGGTTAAACGATCATCTGTGGTGCCCCTACCACCTTCGAGTTGCGGGATAGGATAGGATAGGATAGGATAGGATGCCTGTAAGCGTTCTGCATGACGTTTTGGTACGGCAGCTAAGTCATATACGGCTTATAGCAGACGTTCCTGTAGAACGTTGCAACGTGACGTGGAGATTTTAAATGTTCAAGTATCATACAACACACAAAGCAAAAAGTTTAAATATTTAAGCAAATAAAGTTAGCCAATTAGAATTTTCTTAGAATTTTGACCTAGGGTTTACTATCCTATCCTGTCCCGTAACCCGGAGGTCGTAACCCGGAGGTCGATGATCGTTTAACCAGCATACTCCATCTTTCTCTGTCCTCAGCAGCCCTGATGACTTCGCTCAGTGTCAAACCAGTACATTCTCGAATGTTGTCATCCAACCTCTTTTTCGGTCTCCCTCTTCTTCTACCTCCTTGCAATGTGCCTTGCAGAATGGTCTTTGCAAGGCCTGATGATCTGGTGACGTGTCCATACCATCGGAGTTTCCGTTTCTTCACCACTGTGAGCAGGTCATCGTGTTGTCCAATGGCTTGTGTGATGGTCTGTCGGACTTCGTCGTTGGTGATGTGCTGGGTATAGAAAATGCCCAGAAGTCTTCTGTAGCACCTCATCTCCATGCTTTGTATTATTCGTTGGAGATCTGCTGTGAGGGTCTATGCTTCGCAAGCATATAGGAAGATGGAGATGACAAGGGAGCGCAGCAGTCTTACTTCATAGGGTTCACACTCACTTTAAAACAACCCCGTTGGCTCTTTCTCTGCACAGTTTTAAAGAAGTTAAGCAAACAGTTGATGTGTTCGGAGACAAACACTCGGGAGAAGTTGAAGAAGTTCAGCCACGTCATTGATTACGTCGTACAGCGATCCGTTTCATCAACTTCCAAATCAAGTTGAACCACCTTAGGAGCAAAATTATGTATTTGTATCTTACGACCTTTGAGTGCCTTTATTTCTTGCTCCCTTTCAATTCATCATCATCATCATCATCATCATCATCATCATCATCATCATCATCATCATCATCATCATCATCATCATCATCATCATCTTCATTATCATCATCATCATCATCATCATCAACAACAACAACAACATCATCGTCGTCGTCTTTTTCTTCTTCTTCTACTTCCTCTTCTTCAATGTCTATACCGTGTTGTATACTTAGCCATTTGTACAGGTCAAGGGAAGAAACTTCTTCCTTTGCTAGTTCTCGATTAAGTTTGACAAAAACATAAGACAGTCAAACATAATTTTACTTGTGCTGTTTAATAAATAGTTCTATCAACAAGAAGTTCTGCACCTGTTTTGCTGTTTCATTCTTTCCACAAATTAATATCAAGGATTAACACAGTTCTCGGCATCGCAATTAAAAACAGCAGCAGTAGCAACATGGCAATATGATCATGCATGATGAATGTTCTTGTCAACCTGTCACGTTTGATCTATAGATTGTATTCTCAGCGCTGTATTTTGCTGAGTACTTGAGTACTTTCCATATTATACAGACCGTAATATTTATTATGTTTGTTGCTGTATATAACAAATATTGTAATATTGATGACGTGTGTGGAATTAAACACACACAAACATGCACAACACACACACTCATACACACATAACACACAAACACACCCGCACACCCACACACACACAAACACACCCAACATTGTTATATTGATCATAAGATTGTTATTCTGATGACGTGTGTTGGTAAAACCATCAAATATTGTAATAGTGATGAGCGAGTGCTGGTATGAAAAGTACAGTGATTTTGATATAAAGATAATAACAGCGTAGAACAAACAAGTCGTTATATTGTACTATTGACGGTGGACGCTAATACTGATATTAAACTACATGTGAACGTGATTACACTCAAGGTACAATTTTCCCCATGTTCAACTCCTAGCCTAGTCAGGTAAACTACGTACCGGTGAATAGACGAATAATCTTATTATTATACACCAATGACCCAGGTTAGAACCTTGCGGTGATAGATAGATACTCAGTGCTTATAGGGTCCAGCGGACTGCCAAGAGCCGAATCAGGACCACACAAAATTAAGTAAAATCAGATTAAACTGTTAACATTTAAATATTTTGAAAGATGTAAATAAAAAATCAGTCTCTTCAATAAAATCCACACAAGAATACAAAACAAGACGACATGATTTAGATGCGATAAAACAAACCAACATCATGTAAAAATTGAAAAAGGTTCTGACCATTGCATACTTTAAAAACCTCATTAAAAAGTACTGAACCAAGATATCTTTCCCTTAAATCAACCAGATCAGCACATTCAGACATAAAATGACGAACGGAAAAGGATTTGTTACATGCAAAGCACCATGGTGGTTCTTCTCCTTTTAAAAGGAAACTATGGGTGACATAAGTATGCCCAATATGAAGGCGAGCCAAAACAGTTTCCTCTTTGCGGGTGGACGTAAAGTTAGGCAAAGAAGCAGATAAATCCGGAAGAATTTCAAATAATTTGTTATTGGTTTGCTTAGATCATTCAGTCTGCCACAGCCGTTTACAATAAACTCCAGTCATACAACGCAGGTCAGAGTATGGAACAAACTGGAAAATCTCTTAAGGGAAATCTAGATGCAGAGCTTCTTTAGCCGCTTTGTCCACTGCAATATTGCCGTGGATGCCCATGTGACTAGGTACCCACAAAAAACTATCTTTTTACCCTCAGAAACAAGTTCTGTGTGGAGGTTATGGATCTCTGCCAGAAAAGGGTGTAATATCTTTCTCGTGGAAAGAGCCTGAAGTGCTGACAGTGAATCAGACAGGATTAAAAACGAGGTTCTTTTGGATTTATAAACCTGTTCCAGAGCTAGATGAATTGCCTTGAGCTCAGCTGTATAAACAGAACAAAAATCAGGTAGACGCTGTTGCAAATGCTGGTCTAGGTGTCTTCCTGAGACCGACGCAGCAGCAACTGAGTCTCCTTTCTTCGACCCGTCTGTAAAAAGTTTGTCATATCCTTTATACAATGAACATTGTTCGAGATAAAGTTGCTTATAAACAGCTTAGGAAGTTTCGGTCTTTTTGAAGGATGTGAGACTGAAATTGATAATAGGGTTGATGAGGTTCCAAGGCGAAAGTACAGTTAGCAATTGATCATCATTAACAGAGTCAACATCAATGCCTGCAGTGTCAAAGTGAGGACGTATTCTGATACCAAAAGGAGGAATTTCTGTCGGTTTGTTGGAGTATTTAAGTGTAAATAACGGGTTTAGAACACAATCATAAGCGGGATTTTCAGGGTTTGCTTTAAGTTTGAGAAAATAATTCATGGCGAGCTGAAGCGTGCGGATCTCCAAGGGGGGTACGCCAGCCTCAGCGTAGAGACTTTCCTTTGGTGAAGTGCGAAAAGCCCCCAGAACCTTGCGGTGGGCAAGATAAAAGGGGCCATGTTTCGCTGTCCGTCTTGGCAGTATGATTGCTCTGGTGGCTCAGAGTTATGTCCCTGCCTCCTCTTCTTTGGGATGGTTATCCCCGTCAGCCCTATCGCCAACGGCGCGTGTGGGCGTTATACTTCAATGTTCCTTCCTGATGATTTTCACATCCTGCCATTCCTCATCCTCCTTCTTCTCGTCTTTTTCTAACCCTTCCCCTCTTCTTCTTCTTCTTCTTCTTCTTCTTGGCGTGGGGTGGCCTCGTGGCGCATTGGATAAGTCGCCGGTTTCCTATGCCGAAGGTCGCGGGTTCGAGTCCCGCAAGGGGCGAACGTACGTGACTTAGGTACGAGACTATTGAGGTCACCGAGGGTTTTCTCCGGGCACTCCGGTTTCCTCCCTCCCTTCAATAATGGTACTGGACGCAGTCAATATAAAATTTAAAAAAAATCGATTTTCTTTCCGTCTTCAAATAGCTATCTCCCTGCCTTTACACCACCTGTTTGAGTGATTGATGTGCATTTGTTGTGTGTGTGAGGGTGGATGAGACAGGTGAGCGTGTATGTTGGTACAGATCGCCGCGCTTTGAGCCTGATTGATTTGGGGAAAGGCGCGTATATAGCATCCAGTATTCTTCTTCTTCTTCTTCTTCTTCTTCTTCTTCTTCTTCTTCTTTGTTTTGTCCTTTTTGTTTTTATTTCTCAAAATTTTTTGGAGTCGCCTTGTGGTGAAATGTGTGCGCATTATAATTTCATGTATTATTATTATTATTATTATTATTATTATTATTATTATTATTATTATTATTATTATTATTATTATTATCATCATCATCATCATCATCATCATCATCATCATCATCATCATCATCATCATCATCATCATCATCATCATCAACAACATCATCAACATCCTCATCATTTCTTCCAATCTTTTTGTTTCAGGGTTTTTGCAAGAGATCGCAAAGTCTTCTTGTTCGTCCTGACAGGCAGCACAAAAACAGCTACAGTAGAAGCATTCGGTAAGTTAGCATTCTACGTCTATCACCTCTTTGTTGACTATTTTGGTTTCTTCCTTCCCAACCACCTCGTCTCCCTGTTCGCCTTTTACTGCGCCCTTCCGCCCCCGATATTCCTCCCTTCTTTCCATCTGTGTGCACCTTTTCCTTGTCTTCAAATAAAGCGTCCTTCCCTTCTCCTTCTCGTCCTTCTTGTTGCCATCCTCTTTTTCCTCCTCCCTCTCCTCCCCATCCTCCTCCTCCTCATCTTCATTATCATTTTCATCTTCAGTACCCTCTCATCATCATCATCATCATCATCATCATCATCATCATCATCATCATCATCATCATCATCATCATCATTTTCAACCATCATCCTCATCATCATCAGCATCATCAGCATCATCTTCATTTTCGTCAACATCCTCATCATTCTCCTCCTCCTCATAAATCATCGCTATCATCATCGTTTTCATCTTCTTCGCCTTTGGTCTGCTGCTCTGGCTCTAGCTCCTCCTTCTCCTTTATCTCTCTCTCTCTCTCTCTCTCTCTCTCTCTCTCTCTCTCTCTCTCTCTCTCTCTCTGCCTTCCCCCCCCCTCCCTTCTTCACTTGTCTTCCCTTTCCTCTGTCATAATGTTATGATTTCCCTCTCGCGGTTTGTGAGGTTTTGTTTCCCTGGTAATGCACAGCAGCTATTGATTTCCTGTAATGTGTCGTATTCACAAATAGACACACGTCCTCGCCGTACAGGACAAGAGAGATATGTTTCCTATGAGGTATTCTTCAATTTTATTAGATTCCGCTCCGTTGGACTTATGTTTGATGGGTACATAGTCCAGTGTGGTGACAATAGCTATAATCATCTTTCTATATGTTCGTTTGTCAGCTCTGTATCTGTGCGTAGTTGAATTCGTTTTTTCAACAGCCACGTGTGATGTATCTTTTGTCACTTTCAGCTTCTTTGTCTGCCTGTAATTGTTATTGACTTTGACTTTGTATAACATTTCGCCAGTAAGGACAAACTGGTTAAACTTTCGATGTGGGAGGAGACCGACGGACTCTCTCTCTCTCTCTCTCTCTCTCTCTCTCTCTCTCTCTCTCTCTCTCTCTCTCTCTCTCTCTCTCTCCCCAACACAGTACCTGTATGTCCTCTTCCCTCCCTCTGGCCTCAATAAATATTATCCTTGTCTGTCAGTGTTGCATGCGCGAAGCGATTACTTAGTTATATTTTGACAAGCTTACACTAAATCATTATGGCCATGGCGGCATTAATTAATTCAATAAAGCATTAATTGTGAGTACCAGCAGGCTTTCTTATCTAGAAAGCGGTATTTGTCAATCCGAGTAGGCAAACCCACAACACAGAACCCGCTAGCATTACTAACCCTATTCTAACATTGTGAGTGATCGTGACAAGAAGATAGGTAATCGTCAACTTAATCAAAGCACGCGAAACTCAATAATTAAATGTCCATGGCTATTTAAACTGCACACACGCACACACCCGCACATACACACACATACACAACGTCAAATAGGTAATTGAATGAACTTAAACGCATATTAAGTGCATCCATTTATATGTAGCAAAATCGTGTTAGGGGGAAAACCCATAGTACCATTTATATAGGATTTTAAGGCGTGCTAGTAGTGTCTTCTTCGTCAAGCAATGGTTAATAAAACACACGATGTAGGCACTCGGGTCAGCTGTAGCGCAGCCAGATAAACTTAAGTACCAGAGTCACATACTGTTACACGATTATTTATAAATAGTGGATTCAGCCCGATGCTTGAATCTTGATCTGTGTAACTCGAATTCATTTCTCCACGCAGCCTTTTCACTCAGCAACACGGCAGGAGTCGTCGTATAAAGTTTTCCAACTTTATTCAGCAAACTTCAATTAATGCATACAAGACCACTTTCCAGAAATTACTACAACAATCATTTCAGAAATCATCCCCACAAGCAGATTTATACTTATATAGCTTCTCTGCAATCGAGGAAAAGTTCGAGCATTCCAGCATGGCCCAATCAAAATAAAACTCGTTACCGGAACTATGCACTGTCTTACGTCACAAAACCTTATTTAGGTTAGACGAATCGCTTAGCTATTACCAGACCTATCTGGAAGCTTCGGTCAATAATCTTATCCTATCCTATCCCATAATTCTGAGGTAGTTGGGGCACCACAGATGATCGTTTAACCAGCATACTCCATCTTTCCCTGTCCTCAGCAACCCTGATGGCTTCGCTCAATGTCAAGCCAGTCCATTCTCGAATGTTGTCCTCCCATCTCTATTTCGGTTTCCATCTTCTTCTACCTCCTTGCACTGTGCCTTGCAGGATGATCTTTGCAAGGCCTGATGATCTGGTGACGTTGCCATACCATCGGAGTTTCCTTTTCTTCACCACTGTGAGCAGGTCATCGTGTCGTCCAATGGCTTGTGTGATGGTCCTCCTGTCGGACTTTATCGTTGGTGATGTGCTGGGTATAGGAAATGCCCAGAAGTCTTCTGTAGCATCTAATCCCCATGTTTGGATTCTTCGTTAGAGATCTGCTGTGAGGGTCCATGTTTGGCAAGCGTATAGGAAGATGGAGATGACAAGGGAGCGCAGCAGCCTTACCTTGGAATGTAGACTGATTGTCTTGTCTTTCCAAATGGGCTTCAACCTTGTCAGGGCAGCAGTTGTTTGTGCGATCCTGGCGAGGACTTCCTGTCGGGACCCATTGTCTGATACAATGGTTCCTAAATATTTGAAGCTATGCACTGTGTTGAGGGATTGTCCTTGGACTTTGATGTTCGTGTTGATGCCATTGGTGTTGTTGGTCATCATTTTGGTCTTCTCTGCACTTATTTCCATTCCATAGGCTCTGGAGGTGGTTTCAAGCCTCTGTACGAGCTGTTTAAGTTCTTGTTCCTCGCTAGCCAATCCATCAATGTCATCCGCATGTCATTCAGTCGATAATAAACAAGTAATTCCAGAAATTTCGCAACAATCTCTATCGATGAAAATTATCAGCATTATACAAAGCTTCTTCTAGTCAAAGGTAAATACACTCTATTCTTGCATGCTTTGCAAAACAAAATGGTCGGATCTATCGTGCGCGTCCCATTCGTAACGCATACTAACATGGACATTCATGTAGTTCACCTATTTTTTCTACTACACGATGAGTGTGTGAATGCATGAGTAATCACTTTGACTTGTACTGCCTCTTGCCCACCCTACATGTAGTTTTATTATTTACCCAGTGTGGGAATATGTGAGGGAGCGTTTTGAACTGTTTCTGACTAGGAAAAGCACCTTATAAATATCGTTATTATTATTCTTCTTATTATTCTTCTTATTCTTATTATTATTATTATTATTATTATTATTATTATTATTATTATTATTATTATTATTATTATTATTATTATTATTATTGCTGTTGTTGTTGTTGTTGCTGCTGCTACTGTTATTGTTGTTATTATTATTAATATTATTGCTGTTGTTGTTGTTGCTACTGCTGCTGCTGCTACTGTTGTTATTATAATAATAATAATTATTATTTTTGTTTTTAAGGCCACTGCGATGGTTTGTGAACGCAAGGGAACAAAGATGTCACCTAGTAAATGAAGGTCTTCGTTGGAATTAGGTACATAGTAATGTTTGCCATAGAATTTAAAAGCGTAGCACGAGTGACTGCGGTGCTTCGTGACGCGATGCCATTAAGGAATGGGCCCTACGGAAATTCGCTGCTGTCTGATGGTTCCCTCTCTCTGACACTCACTGTGGACACAGCGATTCCCTGCCAACAGAACACGAGCTCTATTAGGAAGAACATGGCTCTCTGTCGGGTCGTGATGTTCCTGTTTTGTTAGACTGCATCGCGCTGTAGGTGGGTTTTTTTGTTGCTGTAAAGGCAGTGTCTACTACGGAACAGTCGACAACAAATGCTGGAGAAGGAGAGAAAAGCTGGTTACAATCTACTAATCAACATGCATCTAGTCTGGATCTGAATTTGTACATTGCTGACATCCATTAACTAGCATAATCTACACACATATTCAAAAGTTTACCATTGTTACACGTTTTTGTTTTTATCAATGGTTGATTCAGCCCCGATGCTTGAATCTTGACAAGTGTAACTCAGATTCGTTTATCCACGCAACCTGTTCACTCAGCATCAAGGCAGGAGTCGTCGTATGAATTTTCCAACTTTATTCAGAATAAATCAACAACTGCATAAAGATCGCTCAATCGCTTGTTTCACTTTTTCCACTCTCACAAGACGATCAATAATCGATAGGAAGTTCGAACATTCCAGGATGACGCAATAACAGCCAATCAGAATAAAACTCGTCACCGGAACTACGCACTGTCTTACGACATATAACTTTATTTAGGTTAGAAGAATCTCTTAGCTACCACTAGCTTTATCTACATACTTCGATCGATAGTAAACAAGCAATTCTAGAAAATTCTTCAATAATATCGACCAACGAAAATTATCAACATTATACAAAGCTTCTTCTAACAACAACGCAAAATCAAATCAAAGGTAAATACACTCTGTTATTGCATGCTTTGCAAAACGAAACGATCGGATCTATCTTGCGCGTCTCAAACGTAACAACCATCTTTCAGGTGGCTTTTGAAGATTCTGAGAATCGATGCGCTTCCAAGCAGCCTCGTGGCGCCGATGGTTAGGCGCTGTTTTCCTGTGCTGAACGTCGCGGAATTGTACCCCGATGGCAGCGAATTTGCGCGACTTAGCATCGAGGCTTTTCAGGTCACGGAGGGTTTTCTCCGGGTACTTATTAGTTTTCTCCTTCCCTTCAATAATGGTCTTGGATGCCGTCAAATCTAACATTTCAAAAATGAGATTTCTTGTACTCCTCCTAATAGCGATCTCCCTGCGTTTACATCACATGTTTTGAGTGATGAGTGTGTGTTTTTCTTGCGTACGTAAGAATGCGTGTAAATGTGGAGAGTGTGTGCCGGTTACTGATCGCTTCGTTTGAGTCCGATTTAGGATTAAGGCGAATACAGTATATAGATCGCATCCAGTACTATTACTAAGATCTATTTCATGTTGAACTTATTATTTATTTTAATCTTTGAAAAAGAGGATCTTTATCATTATTATTTCAATGAAATCTTTCGATCAAAATGTTTACAATAAATTAGTCTAATTCGAAAGGAGTGCACCGCGTCAAAGCTATTTTTTCTTGATTAGAAAAGATTGGAAGTGAGAGAGAGGGAGAGAGAGAGAGCGACAGAGAGAGAGAGAGAGAGAGAGAGAGAACTTTTACGACTGTTCATTGTATTTCGATTAGACAGATGTTCTATACTTTTTCTATTTCTTTAACGTCTAAAAATACTCAATCTAATGAAAAGTAAGTTTGGAGTTTTATCTTTTCTTTTCTTTTCTTTTTTGGTTCCATTTCTCTACTTCCAGTTTTGTTTTCTCTGATTGAGAGTTAAATTTAATTTCTCCTACAGGTTAAAAGAGAAATAACACAGGAAACACTTTCCACTCGGTCAGGTAGAAAGCAAAATTGAATTTTCATTTTAATTGTCAAAAGATAGATAATGTTTTTCCAATTCTTTTTTTAAACAGAGTTTTTAATTGAATGTTTTCAATAAAGAGGTTCGTAATTCCGTAGGAAAAAAATTTGTTCACTTAAGTTTATGCGCAGTATTTTATATATGACGGTGCCTTCAGAATAGGGGGTAGAGGAATCTCCAACCTCCGTTTTGCGGATGACATTGATGGATTGCCTGGAGAAGAACAAGAACTTGAATTGCTGGTACAGAGGCTTGGGACCACCTCCAGAGCCTTTTGAAATGGAAATAAGTGCAGAGAAGACCAAAATGATGACCAACAACACCAATGGCATCAACACGGACAGCAAAATCCAAGGCCAATTCCTCAACGTGGTGCAAAGCTTCAAATATTTAGGAGCCGTTGTATCAGACAATACGATGACATGCTCACAATGGTGAAGAAATAGAAACTCCGATGGTATGGCAAAGACCACCCTGCAAGACATGGTGCAAAGAGGTAGAAGAGGAGGGAGACAGAAAAAGAGGTGGGAGGACAACATACGAGAATGGACTGGCTTGACATCGAGCGAAGCCATGAGGGTTGCTGAGGACAGAGAAAGATGAAGTACTCTGGTTAAACGATCATCTTTGGTGCCCCGACGACTATATATAGAGAGAGAAATGTAACAATTGCAAAATGCAAAAACTACCTATTTAGTTTCTTTTATTTTATTTATTTATTTATTCTTACAAAGCGCTTTTCCGTCTCAAGAGCTGCTAAAGGCGCTCACATGAAGCCTTTTGTTTTTTAAATGAAGACTATTGAAAGTAAAAGTTTCCTTTCAATACAAAAGGTGCACATGTTGTATTAAAATATAGGTGCATTTTAATCAAGCGACACGCCAAATTTTAAATGTCCGTTTGTGAATTCTTGACGACTTGATTTGACTTGACTTGATAAGTAAATAAATGTTGTAGTTTTGATGCTTTGTTGAACCGTATAGAAGAACCTAATACTCACTGAAAACAAATTAACCGTTAAACGTGAAATTAACCGTAAAAAAGAGCAAAATGTGCGATTAACGATAAATAACGATGAATGCTTATTTGAACACTGTAGAAGAATGTTGAAAACAAAAATAGAACGAATTTTGTGAACATCTTACACGCGTCAACGATGAGTAGCTAGCTACTCACCATTGATTCTTTCATAAGCGACGAGACGTGCGATTCAGCCTTTAAAAAGAAAGGCATGTTCCTGGTTTTAATGTACTTTCATTCTGACTTTAGGAAAAAGAGAAAATGGCGCTTAGAAAATAGGAGACTAATGATTTTTGTGAAACCTTACCGTTTCACATAATTCAACATTAATGTAATATAACTCTGATTTTTAAAACAAAACTCCCACTGTTTGCGTCTTACCTTACAAAAGCAATCGAGCTAGATTAGAATTTACCTGATCATGACAACGGAGCTGTTTTTCATCTGCACGCCAATTAAAGTTCTGTATTGTTAACTAATCATTCTGTTTTAAGGAAGTCAGTATACATTTTGAAAATATTTAAGGTTAGCTGTTCAGTGGTGGTTCAGTGGTTCTGTTCAGTGGACCACTGAACAGATTTTCAACCTCAGAATAATTTGCGAGAAATACCTACACCACCAACTACATCTATATTATGTGTTCGTTCGTAGACTTCAAAAAGGCGTTTGACCGAGTGTGGCATGCAGCTCTGTGGGCAACCATGAGAGTGTACAACATCAGACCTAAAATTATTGAAGTCATCAAAAGCCTGTATAACAAGTCTAATTTATCGAACCCCCGTTTACAAAAACAAACTAGAATATAAACATCATTATAAAATATTAACAGGACACATACCTAGAAAATGCCTACATTGCTAAATAATAATGCTATAGAAAGCGTCCAATAGCCCCAAGCTGACCCAGCAGACTCCATACACAAATGAGGAGTTTTGGGAGAGTTTTCAAGGAAAACGTTAGGTGACTGGTCTAGCGAAGAAAATAGTAGTTTGATAGAACAGATTAGGAACCAGAAAGAACAAAATTAATGCAAATGACAGAAACAGTCCTAATTTAAAGCACTAAATTTCCACAAAGTGATGATACTATTTATACAGCAATCCCCGGCACCACCTCGGGGGAAGGGGGAGATGTGATATTTAAGGTATCAAGTATCACAACGAATCCTTTAAAACGTCTTTATAGTACAAATAATTATTGTATTGTGGTACTCGATATAGAATATGTTATTTATAACGGGTTTATATTTTCGACATTGTACGACCCATTTCATGACTTCCATTGATTAATTGTTTACCTTAAGAGTACAGAAAGGTGAACTGCGTCTTCTTATTTGACACCATGTCTTCGGCTTTTTTCTTTGAACAGTTGTTGAAGTTTGAAACTGGACTACTTTTATTAAGAACAACCTGTGTATGTTTGAGGAAATATAATTATGCAGTATATTTCCCATTTGCCATATACATTTAAGTCACATGCACAAGCATGTTAAGACGAACCGTGTGTATGTGTGTTCCTGCGTGTGTGACTGTGAATGTGTTACTCTGTGTGTGTGTTTGTGTGTGTGTGTGTGTAATAGTGCGCGGGTGTGTGTTTGTGTGTGAAGGAGTTGGGATCAGTGACGGGGGTTTACTTAAAATTTTCGATGAAGACTTGTTACATCAACTTACAAGCAGTTAACGGGCTTGCTGAATCCAGTCAAATAAAGGAAAGTTAATTACTCGCCAAACGTCACCCTCTTTTCATCTTTGAAGCCCTAGTTCCGCACTCTGCGGCATCGGGGATCTTTTGATCGATGAAGAGAATTGCCTTTTCTTGGCAGGGTTGTCTCCCATCAATGGCTTCTCTTGCAATAGAGGAAGCAGAAGCAGAAAATGTAAGGTTGAGGTATAATGCTGAGAAATAGGGGTTGCAATATATCAAGAATGTCCAAAAAAAATCGTCAGAAAGAGCCTGTAGAGAGGATTACTCTGGTGAAAGGCAAAACAAAAATCGATATTTCTGGTGGTAGAGCAAGAAGACGCCCAAAATATAGAAGTCGAATGAACGGGAAAAAAAGCAACAGTACAGTAATATAATCCAATTTCACCGCAACTGGATTCTTTTCTCAAATTCGTAATTGATGATGCAATACCACAATCATCAACTTTGTGGAAATCGAAATGTATCCGTTTAGTGTGGATCGTTCCATTATTATCAAACCATATAATTTATATTTACGAAAGAAGTAAGAATTTGCGAAAGAAGGGATCGTGAGAACGAAAATAAAACTACACGACGTTCCTGATGCTAAACAGCGGAGAATTGTAATCAATAATCAATATTGTGTTGAATAGATCCTAATTATTGCAAGCGTCTCATTCCTGTTGTAGAGGATGGAAACGGCAGCAGAAAAAAATGCAGAAGAAAAGCGCTGAACTAGAAAATGTCACAATTCGGATTGGAATCGTTAAAATTGGGAGAAAAAAAGGGTTTGGTGGAATGAAACAAAGTAAAAATGCTTTAATTCAGGCTTTCAAATGGGGCCCGATCCACTTATAATTCAGACGGCTGGTGGGGAATGCTAAATGTGTTTGTATGTGGATTTTTTACCCACCATTGAACCCAAGAGCGTAATTATTCCCAGCTTCGCAGACCCTTGTGTGCGCGTGCGCGGAATAACCGGAAGTGGCCGGGAGGTGGCTTTTAGGGGGACGCGTGCCTAGTTCCGGTCAAAATAGCCCTGCTGTTATTGACTCCTGATGCTGTTGCTGCTCTTGCCTTGCCCGGTTGTTGCTGCGTTTGTGTTTGCAATTGACTTGTCTCTCTCTGAGTTGAGAGATGACGTCTTTCTCTTCCACACACCCCCTCCGCCGCACATTTATCTTGTATGTGTGCGTGCGGGCGCGCGCGTGCGTGTGCGTGTGTGTTTGTGTGTATGTGTGCGTGGCTATAGCATATTATTTTTTTTTACACTTCATAATCTCAAATAGATTCAGCCTCACAACTTGTAAAATTAAAAGAATACAGCCGATTAACCTTTTTTTGTCTTGTTGTCGTTCTTGTCTTCTTCTTCTTCTTCTTCTTCTTCTTCTTCTTCTTCTTCTTCGTCGTCGTCGTCGTCGCCAAGATTTGAACCATTATCACCAACTTTCTTTAATTTCCATATAAAATTGAAGAAAATATGTCATACACTGCTTCAAAGAATTTAGGATTTGTTTATTATAGTAATTTAGTCACTGTTAATAAGGTCCAGAGGACAGCAAAGAGCCGAATCAGGGTCCCGATCTGCATAAAAGATGTGCTAAAACAACTCTAATGGTAACACTGAAGGCACTCCACCAGCCGGTCACATTACAATAAAGGTATCATATGCAGAGGACGCTGAGCCTGTACTCTAATTTATCGAACCCCCGTTTACACACACAAAACGAAAATAATATAAACATCATTTTAAAATATTAACAAGACACACCTACCCATACACCTATACGCACACATACATATACAAGCATATATAAGCTTATATATATATATATATATATAAGCTGTTATATAGGCTTATATAAAAGCTGTTCTCTCTCTCTCTCTCTCTCTCTCTCTCTCTCTCTCTCTCTCTCTCTCTCTATATATATATATATATATATATATATATATATATATATATATATATATATATATATATATATATATATATATATATATATATATATATATATATATATATATATATATATACATCGTTAAATAATTATACTATAGATTGCCCTAGTAACCATTTGGCAGAAAGAGTCCAATAACCCCAAATTGTCCCAACAGACCCTATACACAAATTCGGAGTTTTGGGGAATTTTTTAAGAAAAAGGAGGTACTAGGTGACTGGTCTAGCAAAGAAGATGGTCGATTGATAGAACAGAGTAGGAACGAAAACGAACACATAAGAATGACAGAAACAGTGGTAATTTAAAGCACTACATTTCCACAAAGTGGGGTACTATTTATACAGGAAACCGCGGTACCCCAAAAGGGGGTGTTTGTTCTGATGACTGAACGATAAATAGCCTGCCTCTGTGTGTCTGTCTGCCTCTGTCTGCCTGTACCCTTTCTTTACTTTCAAATAAAAGTGAAGAAGGCGATAATTATGCTTTACACTGCTTCACAGAATTTCGGAGTTGTTTATTATAGACAATCTTCGTGCTGATGACTGAACGATAAACAGACTGTCTCTGTGTATTAGTTCCCTATACGCTATGTGTCCGGGGACGTTAATCTATCCAAGTCAAGTCAAGTCAAGTCTGCCTCTGTCTGTCTGTCTTCCACCTACTCTCTCTCTCTGTCTCTCTCTCTCTCTCTCTTTCTTTCTCTCTGACTCTCTCTCTTTCTCTCTGAAAATCGGATGCTAGGTTCGATATTTTCTAAGTAGGCCTTACTTCGTGCATTTTTTAAACATCCAATGCTGTCGATTTGTAGCAGCTTTGTTTAAAGAATATTGCTTCCCAAGAACGTAAGCTATCATTACTCCACAAATGTCTAATTATAATGTACTACGCACATTCAATACCTGTAAACAGTACTACGGACGATAATAAGTATGAGTGTGTAGTGCTTAGATTGTTATTTCTGGTGGATTCAGGTTCAATGTAATGGACGAAGGTACATGAAAGTAATGAACTGTGTTATGCAAACATTGAAGAGGATGGGATACAGTGTTGCTTTATTATACAATTATCTGATAATATAATACGATAACACTTTCTGCAGTTGCGTTTTCCAGACATAATTAACCTATATACAAATTAGCCTTGAACGGAAAAAAGGTTAAAATAATTCACGTTCAGGTTATTAATATTCCCTTTTTGGAATTTGATTCAGGTGTAATTGCATTATGTCACGAATGAATGCCACGCAATTTTTTTACTGCACGGAATTCTTTTTGCCAATGTTGACGCTTTATCTGAAACGTTTCTTGACCACGCCTGGCAAGGTTGAACCCCATTTGGAAAGACGGGACCATAAGTCCACACTCCAAGGTAAGGCTGCTACCTCATTTGTCATCTCCATCTTCCTATAAGCTTGCGAAACATGGACCCTCACAGCAGACCTAAAACAAATAATACAAAGCATGGAGATGAGGTGCTACAGAAGACTTCTGGGCATTTCCCATACCCAGCACATCACCAACGACGAAGTCCGACAGACCATCACACAGGCCATTGGTCAACACGATGACATGCTCACAGTGATTGAAGAAACGGAAACTCTGATGATGGTATGGCCACGTCACCAGAGCATCAGGCCTTGCAAAGACCATCCTGCAAGGCACAGTGCAAGGAGGCAGAAGAAGAGGGAGACAGAAAAAGAGGTGGAAGGACAACATTCGAGACTGGACTGGCTTGACATTGAGCGAAGCCATGAGGGTTGCTGAGGACAGAGAAAGATGGAGTACGCTGGTTAAACGATCATCTGTTGTGCCACAACGACTTTCGAGTTACGGAATAGGATAGGATATGATAGAATATATTATTTTTGCATCTTATTACATTCGCAAAGTGTCAATGCTTTATTGTTAGTTCATTTATGGTTTTTTTTTTAATTTGAAAATAGTAATTAATTACTTCGTTGCTTTTGACTTTCTCGCGACCTGTTACTGCTGCATGTCACTGCAAGGTCAATTTAGATATGTATACGTATACAAGTATTTTTTTTGAGGAAAAAATATGAATTTAAAAACAAAAGAAAATGAAAATGGTATTTTTGGGGGGGGAAAAGCAGAAGAAGACGATTGAATGTGGATGGGGTGTTATGGGTTAATGTGTTTGAGAGCGGGTCGGAGGATAGAGGGATAACAATACCACTACCGCGCAACATCGTGTAAAATGTTTGTAGGCTATCTATTTTTCCATAGTATTTATCCTAAGCTATCTTCGTCGTCTCTTTTTTCCATCCATTTTTTGTTATTAATCATTCATTCTTTCTTTCTCTCACTCCTGTTCTCGTTCGTTTTTAAAAAAAAGTCTTTTTTTCTTTTCTTTATTTACTTTCTTTCTTTCTCCGCATATTTTCTCTTTCCATCTTCTTCTCTCTCTCCTCCTTTCCTGTCTTTCTTTTCATCTCCACTCCTCCCTCCTTCATTAACGTCCTTCCTTCCACTTCTTCTTCCCCCCCCCACTCTTCTCTCTCTTGCGTCTTGATCCCGTTTCTCTTTTTCCTTCTGCATCTGCTCCTTCGCCTCCTCCATCCCAGCGGATAAAACGTGTTGATTGTTTGTGTTTGTGGACATCTTGTAGCCTGGAACGACGAAACACACACTTCGTGTTTAAAGAAATAACAGGTTCACACACACACAAAATAAACAATTATTGCGCAATCAATAGGCAACAGCGAAATGTTTGAAAACTCATTTGATTGCCAAATTACATCACAGCGAGGGGAAAACATGGCGGGGATTTCAGGAGGGGGTTTGCGCTTGTCAAGCAACAGGAAAGGGGGTAATTTAAAAAAAAAATTGAGGTGTTTACAAAAAGAAGCAAAATTCTGAGAACCGAAAGTAGAAAACGAAAAAGAAATAATTTGTGAGAAAGGAGGGGAAGATAGAAAGAAAAAAAATAAGAAAAGGAAAAAAAGATGGAATGAAAGAAAAAAAAAAGAAAGAAAGGTGCAAGCCAGAAAAAGTGTTTGGAGTGATTTAGAACATGGAGGAAATTGCAAATCTTCACAATCCGCTCTTGCTAACCTCGCGTCCAACGCGTTCTCCGCCCCTGTCCGTGACCTCCCCTTGTTTGCTCTCTCTTGCTGTTTGTATTTTTTCACGGGGTAAAGGGTTGGTGGGGTGGAGAGAGAGAGAGGATTTTAAACCACCGAGCAGGTGTTATAATTTTATTTTATTTTAGATGGGAAAGAGAAACGAACAAAATATATTTACTGTGGTTTAATTCATGTTTTTACTGTAGTGTTCTTGTAATCACTGGGCTAATGTTCTTTGTATCTCGTCTTTAGCTCTAACACTAGCAATATGCATATTTGCTCGCATCATGGCGTCCCTATATCAGTAGCATTGCCATGTTGAAGAGAGGAAGACGGAGAAGAAGAGATTAAAAAAACCAAACAAAAAGTAATTGGCTGTTGGAATGTGGCGTGTCACGAATGGCAGGCAAAGTGAACGGTATCAAATTGATTGCTTTTGACCCCGCACACAGAGCACAGCACAAGGGCACGAAGCACCGCCGTGCTTTCTTATTTTCTTCATCGGTATTGCTGCTCCTCCGCTTTTCCTACTCCTGCTACTGCCTTTCTTTCTTTTCTACATCATGGTTGTTCTCGTCCTTCTGTTCTTCCTCCTGCTTCTTCTCTTCCTTCTTCAACTTACTTTCTCCTCATTCTTCACCCCAACGACACAGAACACTCCCACCTCATCCTCTATTCTCCCCCCATCACGTGCCCCACTCATTCTAATGTGTCAGTATCACCTCTTTGCCTGTCATACCATTTTTATGATTTCCACGGCCTCACTTTCTTATCTTAACCATCACCTTCGTTCGTTGTGTGTGTGAGGGAGAGAGAGAGGGTGGAGGGAGGAGTGGATAAGATGATCTGAGCGTGTGAGCATAGGAGTATGTTCGTGCATGCGTGTTTGTGAGAAACGTGTGTGGGGGGTGTGTGTGTGTGAGGTGAGGGGGGTGGGGGGAGTGAGTGGGCGCGTGTATTCATATGTGTGATTAATTTCGAACGGCAACATTCTGTTTTCTTCCTCCCATATTGAGCTGCGTGCATTTCAATTTGGTACATGATCCCAGTTTTCCTTTGGCACAACTCATGAAAAATCCATCTATCTATTTTATTTCTCTCCGTTCTCGGACAACCTTTACCTATCGCCTAACCCCAGCCTACAATAGCATAACAACAACACAAATCTCTCTCTCTCGCACACACACACGCACATCTCCCCCACATCTCTCTCAATAGAAATTGGGAGCAAAACGGAAAATCGATTGAAGGGATCCCCTTTGTCCCATTATTGACACATGATCCCAGCAGAAGGTTGCTTCCTCCTTCTTTTCAGGTAATGGCGCCGCTTTTCCTGCCCTTCCTCTCCCCCTCCACTCACACCCACCCTCATGAAAACACATCGACACTCAAACGCTGTCTCCTCCTCGAACCTGCTCTTCTACCCCTTCTCTCTCTCCACTCAGTCTGATTTCAAAGAGTCGCAGGGTGCATACATATTAGTAACGCGATTCCAAGACTTAATCTGCTGCAATTGTCTTTTTTGTAATGTCGCTAGGGGCTTGAGTAATCGAAAAGATTAATGTTAATATATACCAGCATGGACATCAAGCACTCGGGCTCGTAACAATAGCATTTAAAAAAACTATATATATATATATAAATATTTTGAATATTTTATATTAAATGTTAAATCTAGGTCTTCTTTTAGTGTTTTAAATTACGTTTTGCGGAAAGTGATGAAGAATTGGATTTGTTACATGGGTCGTGCGACAAAAAAACAAAACAGCGCTTCTTAAAAAGGCTTATATTCATTGTCCTAGAGCAGTAGTGTAGCAACAAACGACAACAAAAATGACAACAATAGCAACAGCAACAAGTTTATGAATCGCAACAGGATCCACATATGTTTGAACATTGTTGTGAAAAGATATAAAGAAGAAACGAGATACTGAATAAATAAAGAAATAAATAAATATTGCAATTCATATTCCCAAAGTTACAGCAATAACCCTTGTTTTCAATTCTTAACGCACCATTTCTCACTCCAGGATGAACACATAATTCTCTGCCAAATTATGATCTGGCAATAGGGAAATAAATCATAATAATCAAAATTTAGCATGTGTTTGTTGTCATCTTTCGATGCATCAGTTTAAATCTCGACTTATAATTTCATTCAATTAGCAATTTGCGGAATAAAACACTAGCATATTTTTTGTTATTAACTTTCAACACGATTGACTAATTCCTCCATCTGTGACACAAGCCAAAAGTATCATATAGAGAACAATTGTGCTATCATTTTTCAATATTATGAATATCTTAACCCTTATATCCCGTCAGATTGAAAATTAAGCTTTTAATTTTGTTATCAAGTTTCTATATGATATATTAAAGCCCCATTCATCTCACAAAACAATACAGAATGAGAATTTGTGGAGTAATTTAGCTCGCCTTTCTATTTCATCTCTCAACCTTTATTTCGCGCAATACAAAATGAATATGAAGCTTTTAATGCGCTATCGTCTTTTGATACGAATGATATATTTCCAATTTCACATAATTCAGAATAAAATTGTAATACGAGTTCTTGCCATATTCTTCCCATGATGATGATTTAAACCTTTGTAAAACTAGCAGAAAATTCACCATGAAGACTGTTTTTTTTTCTGATCATGTTTGAAAATGATGATTTAAACCCCATTTCATTCATTTCCGGCATGTCGGTTTACGCTGGATTGAGAGTGCTTAGTTCTTGTGAGCTCTAATAGCTTTGTGATCTGATCTGTGGTTATCTTTGTATTTCATTTTATAGTGTTCCAATTCTTTCTGGCAACATTAGTGCAGGATGGCAAAGAATCGGGTTTGTTGTTTTTTCTCCTCACTTGCTTCTTTCTATCCTTCAGAATGCAGCAATCTGTTGGTTCTTTTCATTCCAAATTTAGTTTTGGATGTAATCACTCTGATCGACGCACTCACCATTATCTGTAACAAGATCTGGCAGAGTGGGGAGTGGCCTACACCATGGACCCAGTCGCTTGTCATCACTCTTCACAAAAAAGGTAACTTTCAGGAATGTGAAAATTACCGCACCATCAGCCTCATCAGCCATCCCAGCAAAGTCCTCCTGAAAATAATACTCAACAGGTTGAAACCCTAAGCTGAACAAATCATAGCTGAAGAGCAAGCAGGTTTCAGGGCAGGGCAGGGCGAAGCACCACTGAGCAGATTTTCAACCTCAGAATAATTTGCGAGAAATACCTACAGCACCAACAACATCTATATCATGTGTTCGTAGACTTCAAAAAGGCGTTTGACCAAGTCTGGCATGCAGCTCTGTGGGGACCCATGAGAGTGTACAACATCAGCCCTAAATTATTGAAGTCATCAAGAGCCTGTATGACAAGGCTACCAGTGCAGTCCTCCACAACAGCGCCATCGGAAACTGGTTCAGAACAACGATCGGTGTGCGTCAGGGATGCTAACTCTCTTAAACACTCTTCAACATCTTCCTAGAGCGCATTATGTCAGATGCCTTTGCAGACTACGAAGGCACAGTCAGCATAGTGGAAAGAGCAATCTCCAACCTCCGTTTTGCGGATGATATTGATTGATTGGCTGGAGAGGGACAAGAACTTGAACAGCTGGTACAGAGGCTTGACACCACCTCTAGAGCCTATGGAATGGAAATAAGTGCAGAGAAGACCAAAATGATGACCAACAACACCAATGGCATCAACATGGACATCAAAGTCCAAGGCCAATCCCTCAACACAGTGCATAGCTTCAAATATTTAGGAGCCATTGTATCAGACAATGGGTCCCGACAGGAAGTCCTCTCCAGGATCGCACAAACAACTGCTACCCTGGCGAGGTTGAAGCCAATTTGAAAAGACAGGACCATCAGTCTACACTCCAAGGTAAGGCTGCTGCGCTCCCTTGTCATCTCCATCTTCCTATATGCTTGCGAAACATGAACCCTCACAGCAGATCTCCAACGAAGAATACAAAGCATGGAGATGATGTGCTACAGAAGACTTCTGGGCATTTTCTATACCCAGCACATCACCAACGACGAAGTCCGACAGACCATCACACAAGCCATTGGACAACACGATGACCTGCTCACAGTGGTAAAAAAACGTAAACTCCGATGGTATGGCCACGTCACCAGATCATCAGGTCTTGCAAAGACCATCCTGCAAGGCACAGTGCAAGGAGGTAGAAGAAGAGGAAGACCAAAAAAGAGGTGGGAGGACAACATTTGAGAATGGACTGGTTTGACACTGAGTGAAACAATCAGGGTTGCTGAGGACAGGGAAAGATGGAGTACGCTGTTTAAACGATCATCTGTGTTATGGGATAGGATAGGATAGGATAGGTAATCACTCCTTTTTTCAGTACCTATTCCATTTGCTGTTTCATCAATGTTGACACATTACCCCACCTCAATTATGTAATCTTATTTGTTAATCTGCACATTAATCTCTTTGTTGTTATTAAACGTCATGCATTCATCACCATCATCATCACCACCATTACCATCACCATCATCACCATCATCATCATCACCACTATCACCACCACCACCAACAACAATACCACTTTTGTATTCTACCCAAAATTGTATTCGTGTTGTAAATGTGAATTCATTACAGCACTTCCTTGGATTTAAACTAATATCTCAAAAACTGTACTGCCTTTATGGCATCGATTTAACTTTTTTAAAATTACATTTCTGTTGCAGGCTCAACAGATAATGGCTGCTTTTCATTTTACCGCGAGTGATGAATGTGAAATTTTTCCTTTGCTTGATCGCTATCACCAGATAAGCTAAAATGTTTTTCATTGTCTGTAGCCACTATGGCAACGTGTTTATAATATTACGACTTACATAAATAAGCGCGTTGAATGTTCTCGCATTCAAAGGAATGAAAAGGCACATAAAAAAGAGAAGAATGCGACAGTCGATTGTCTTCTTCTTTGTGTAGGTATGTGTGTGTCCCGTTTAATCTATTGGAATTGTATTAGGTTATAATTTAGCTCTATATCATACCCAAGTCCTCGCGGATATTTTTAGCGAAATACACGTAAAGAGTCATTTATCTCTTATTGTGTTTTTTTTAATCTCCTTCGACCTTTTTATTGGTCATTAACAAGGATCTTTATATTTTAGAGTAAATCATCTGATAAATCAAATGAACTATTACATACAACAGATCAAATAAATATGCTGCAACAAGGATTACATAGTGAATTGAATCCAGCTACATTGCTGCTTGCCTTATAAAATCACCCTGAGCTATTGGCATGTCTATGTACAGCAGTATTCCTTTAGTTAACCGCTCAAGCTGTAATCACGCGTTTTACGGCGACACCCTGCTTAGAATTTCATCCAGTTCGTGCATGCAGACTTCAGGTTGTGCACTTGACAGTAATCATATCAGCATGGACGTTTGGCCCACCAGCTTTCTCGCCCAGTTAACGTCGTTTGCACACCTCAGAAGGACGGTCCAGACCGTCTTTCTGAAGACAAACTGGTACACTTTAGACCATTGTATCTCTTCCTTTTAAAAATGAGTTTGATGAAATTTGATTATCTCCGAGAGACTGCCGCTGGTTAGAGTGGGTTAGATAATGATGATGGTAATGTTGATGGTAATGTTCAAGATATCGATTTTTACGAGCTTAATTCCATGTTTCCATGCTCAGTGCATTCACATCTGTGGTCTCTTTTGAATAAAATCTGTAACGTTGTAACTGGCCACAACCACTTTTCTCGTTCGTCATCTACTTTGCCTTTTGAAAGGCGTAGGTTTGATTTTGAGGTTGCCATTTACAAAACAAACCAAAAAAGTTAATGTTCTTATACATTTTCACCACCAGCAATAGCTCAGAATGCACACCATAACACTTATTAGAATGTGTTTTAGTTTTGGTCAGTGTCTGTATGAACAAAATAATTGTCGTTTGCCACAGGGTTGCTAGAGTATACTGTTTTTGTTGTCAGAGTATTTTTGACATGATAAAGCGCAGCAGGCATGTTCACGGTAATGCTATTTTTCCTTTGCGTTTGTGTTCTATTTCTGTATCGTTCCTGCCACGTTGCCTCCACTGCAATTGGGCTCAAGCAGCTAACATACATTCGAAAGTTTCTCATAAGCATACACACACCCAAGCACACACACAGACACACGCCACCCTACCCCTCTTTCACACACACAGACGTTGATTGAGCCTATGCAGCTTCTATAAATAGTACGTAAATCGAACGCAACTTTCCATTGTCTTTAAATTATTTTGTGTTCGTTCCTGTCCTACTAACCGAGAATGATTTTCTGCAGGAGGGAAAAAAGTCGTTTTCTTAATCTGCTGATTTCTTATTCGCTTTTTTTGTTCATCCTATTATTGTACTTCTATAATTTTACTAAAATTGTGCGGTGGTCAAGGAATAAGGAAAATGACTTCCTCAAACTCTCCCTTGTTCAGACAACTGCAAGCCAAGATGACTCCATTAGCTACAGCAGTAATGACATGCAATGAATGACTCTCCATTGCAATCGTTATACAAATGCGTCGTTTTAGAATTATTAACAAGGTATTTTTGTTTAAGTAATAAAACATAAAATATCATCCTAATGTTCACAAGGATTTTGGATGAACCATCGTTTGAACTCTTCCCGGCATTGGCTGGGTATGTGAATGCGTGTTTTTCGTGTGTTTTTTTAAACGAACTCTGACCGGGCAATTGTCGGAAGAGTCTTTCGCCCCGCCAAATACAATTGACAGTTGGTCTTCTCTAGCCATTTCCCCGGGCTACTCTTCCCTCACTCTAACTCCCTCTGTTCTTCCCCTTTGCTTCGGAATCTACACTCTATGCAGTCTTCTTCTTGTTCTTGTTTCTTTTCTTGTCGTTCGTCTTCTTTAATTGCAAGGTGGATACAGATATCGTTGGCGATGGCGGCCCTTTGAAACAGGCATTGTTGAAACACATTTCTTCTTCTTCTTCTTCTTCTTCTTCTTCTTCTTCTTCTTCTTCTTCTAATCCTAACAGGAAAACTTGGATGCTAGCCGATGAATTGAATTCTGTGATATACTACCCGGTTTAACTGCAGTCTTCCACTTGATAAACTAAACTCTGAAAAGCTTGAATTGTTTAGAAATTCTTTCAAAGGGCCATTGGCTGTTTCGTCTCTTTCCTGTTCTTTTTATTCTTCTTCTTTGCAGTTTTCTTCTTCTTTGCAGTTTTCTTCTTATTTTTACAGTTTTCTTCTTCCCAGATGATGCAGTATACTGCGAAAAGGGCAAATACATATTATGCGCCTTTGCGATTAAAATTCTATGTAAAAGTTGTTTTTTTTTTGTGCAGCCCATCTTTGACTTAAAATCTGAGCAGCGAGCTGCCATACAGTTGTAGCTTGCGGCCTATGGATAGTGTCTGACATTCAGCAGTATACAGTTGTGTAGGGTTTTAAAGCGCAGTATTCAGTTCAAAGAACTGCAGGAAGGACCTACAAGCTGTGGCTAATCTCTGGAAACTCAAAGAGCTGCTCAGAGTCTTTGCAAAACGGCCTGAACCGCACCTGCTCTCAGGATCTTCGCAAAATGGGGGCTCTCCATCTGCACTCGGGGTTTTGCACAAACAAAAAAAAAAAACGGGTATTTACAGCTGCTCTCAGTTTATGCAAAAAACGGGTCTCTACAACATATCCAATACTCTGGATTCTGACTCGATCAGGACGGTTGATTAAGGAACAAAGTAACGGAGGCTGAAGTGTGTTTGGTGGGAGAGAGCGACTCGTCAATCACAGTGCTATAGATCTTGTGCAATAAGCCGGTCCTGTGTCAATACCTCCGTGTTTTCTTCCGGCCCTCCGAGGTCCTTTGGCAGGACCCTAAATTTCCTTAACTGTAAAAGAAGAAAAATAAAACGCCTTTACTGTTTTTGTCAATTTTTTTTATTTTTCTGCTATACAGTTCTATAGCTGTAAATGAAGAAAAATAAAACTTATTTCACGGTTTTTGTCAATTTCTTTACTTTTTTCATCAAAGCCTGCTTCTGTCCCGAAGAATCTTGTTTTAGCGCGGCAGGACCGACTTTCCTCCACCCTTCCGTTCTAAATTAATTTCGGATTTCCCTTTTTGTATTACCTATCCAATTCCCAAGACCCTTATGTTATCTTATTGTTGAAAATGGATTTCTCAATCCTTGAAATTTCCTTTTATTAACTAATTCAAACTCCCTTATCGATTCTAGTTTTTTTTTTTCAAATCTGGAGTTCCTTACGCTGTCGTGAAAATGAAACGTTTCGCTGAAAATCAATTTTAATTCAATTGTAGGAGCAAGTGCTTAAGTAATTCTGGCTGATAGTTTGGTATTGAAAGGGAATAATTCAATTATTCAGTTAAATTGTTCTGCAGACAAATGTAGCACTTAACGTTATATTATTATGTTTGTTTTATTTTGTTGCCGTTTAGGAAGGAAATGTTTTTATTTTTAAAAGACATTCACGAATATCAATAAAGACACAAACGGAAATAGAATAAGATCAGCACGTTGAAATGGAAATGGAAAGTCAATATGCTGTATCACAATAATTAAAGCCAGAATATCACAGAAGAATTTACTTTGAATGTGCGTCTGAATAATAATAATAATAATAATAATAATAATAATAATAATAATAATAATAATAATAATAATAATAATAATAATAATAATAATAATAACGGATTTTTATATAGCGGGTACTCCAGCCTATGACCAGACTCACCACGCTTTACAGAGTCATTACATCTAAATACATGCACACGATAAAACATCGCTTTTGCTACAATACACCAAAAGTCGGAACAGTAAAGGTACGAACTATTTACAACTATGTACACAAATTACAAAAAAGACAGAAATAGACTATTTACTACTATGTACGCGCGTGCATGGTAGATTGGTTCCATGCTGAAACCGATCATTATTACTATATGGTTCACTGTACTGAAGCAAAAACAAGCGACGCCAATCTTTGTTTCGCAAGCACCCTCCGGTAACGTTAGCTCACTTAGGCGAACGTTTGCATACATGACTACCACTTTGTATACGTTCGGCTAGAGCGGAACGTAGTAGACGCTGAGAAACGTTTGCGATAGCTGAGAATCGTAGTCAGACTTCATCGTGCACTATATCTTTTTTTTTTGGTTTTAAATATAAGTCTGAATAAAAGCTTATGTGTGTTAACAGAGCACCCCAGAAATATTCTAGCAGCGCTATATTTTCTGTTCTGTACATCCTGGTACTGTTTTTCTCTCGCACTGTCCTAAGCAGAGGGTTAAGTGACAGTTATCGATCAATGGAAAATGATTGGTTCGTGTCTGCTGTTGAGTCCGGGATTCAGAGCCACCATTTAGGTGCTAGTTTTTAGTCATGGTTAGTTTGTCTGTCCCACTTCGTGTAGCTGCCACAAAGTAGCTCTTCCTACTTCCTTCAACGTTTATAGATCACCCGTCTTTTTTAAGAGGCGCCAACATGTTCATTAATAAAACACATACCCATATTTTACATTAGTTATCATTACATTGTCATTTCTTCTCTTTCTTTCTAGGATGGCCTTGAGGACACCTTCATTCTTTAAAATATTATGATAAATAAACCATTTTTAATGAAAATATGATGAGGGGTAGGGGAGAAGAAAAAGAAGAAGAGCGCAAAGAGCGACTTTAAAAAAAAACACAATATGGAAACCCATTCAAATGTATTTCCAGACACTCACACATATAGCCGATCAATAAGCATTTTCAAAAGCGATACAATTACTGGCAGTGTTGCGACTCGGCTTCATCCTAAGCAAAGGAAAAACATCTGAACTATCTGCAAACATAATAATAATAATAATAATAATAATAATAATAATGGGGTGTCGGATAGCGCAATGGTTGGAGCACTCGCTACTGTGTCGCAAGTTAAGCACCGTCCAGTGCGGTTAGGACTTGGATGGCTGACCGCAAAACGTGAAGCGACAAAAGCCCCCAGTTGACTCAACTGTGACTGAGTACCTACTCTCTTAACGGTGGGGAAGGTAAAGCAGCGAGGGAGAGAGATGGGCATCACCCTCATTACGCTGGCCCAAGATAAGTGTGATCCAGCATCACGCTCCCCTACGGCCACAAGGCTATGGGACAACCTTTACCTTTACCTAATAATAATAATAATAATAATAATAATAATAATAATAATAATAATAATAATAATAATAATAATAATAATAATAATAATATCAAGATGTTGAGATACGGCGTCCAGCGGACCAACCGATCGACCGACATTTGGTTCATTCTGGATCTGACCCACCCGCGCTCCTCCCCACACCTACCATTCACCCCCCCCCCCCCCTTCTCCCGCCCTCCTACTATTTTAAAGTATTCCCAGATATTTTTGGAAATAATTTTTTTTTATGTAAGAAAGAAAAAAGAAAGAAGAATTAATTTTATAAACAATAGCTAACGAGCACAATAAATTCCCATTGTGGAACAACGAATTGACAACATCAAACAAAAACACAGTTTGTATACAATAATAAAAGATCAAGTAGGGAAGATTTAATGGAAATCGCCCCATGCAGGACCCACTGTACCTAAAATCTGTAAAGTACCGAGGCTATTGAGCAAGTGCTGCTGGAGACTAAAGAAGAGTTATTAAGGTACGGCCAGATTTATTACGGTCGTAACTTTACTAGTAGTCCGCATTGCCTTAATATAAAAAAAAGAGAAAAGGCAATAGTGGAGGCTAGAACTGAGTATCAAAACCCCTGTATGTCTAGAAGCAGTGTTTTGGGCGTAGTCGAGTCAAGCATGGGCATTGATATTCTGAATAGAGTCGGAAGCATTTGCTAGTAAAGTATCTTCGAGTATATGGACAAAAGCAAGTGCCAGATCTGCCGCGGATTTAGTATCCTGGTGTCAGAATGAAGCAATTCCAGAAAACATGTTGGTCAAAGTGGGAGTCGGTGTATGTCGTTCGTGATTGTGAAATGTATGGGTCGTGCGTCAACTTTATAGGAAATTCGATTCTCCATAGACAGTTGACGTTTCTGTTTCGTCTAGACCGCTCTTTTCCTCTTCGTTGTTATGTTTTCCTCTTCCTTTCAGTGTTCTTCTTTATTACTCTCCATAGCTTCATCATCACCATCATCATCAGCAGCAGCAGCAGCGTCGTCGTCATCATCACCATCATCATCATCATCATTGTCGTCGTCGTCATCATCATCATCATCATCATTTTCTTTTTTATCTTCTTCTTTCTTCTTCTTTTTCCGGAATTCCTTCTCCTACTCCTACTCCTCTAGTCTTCTTTTGTACACTTTTTGTTCTTTCCAATCTCTCCTGCGTTTGGTTGCCTTACCTTACCTTATTCAAATAAAAGTGTCTTTTTAAGACTAAATAACCTAAGTCGATTATAAAGCTTGTTCAGTCCGCATAATCCTCATCAGCAAGGAAGACCTTTTTACGACATTTCTGTTTAATTATGCTATAACATCTGTAGAAGAGTACCGAGTAAAATCTGTGTACGCTTCCAATACCCGCTCGAACGGATCTATTCTTGTATCATTCATATTATGCTATCTACCACCCACAGCTTTATTTTACTTTAACAGAATGGCGTAGTACTTAATAAACTTAACAAGTCATGCGATGAGGGGAGTTGGGGGGGGGAGAGGGAGGATAGCTCGGTCGTAAGAGCGTCAAACTCGCGTTCCAATAGTCATATGTTTAAATCCAGGCCGTCCTGGACAAGGCTTTGTAATAATCTGTAAACTTCTAAATTGTGAAGCCTACGTTAGTTATTAAGTGGTTAGTCTATAGCAAATATTCAAGTTCTTCGGAAATTTTGCAAATATGGTTTGTCGTATAGCCTGCATCATAAAGTTTATAGCAAATGGTGAAGGTCGTTATAAAATACAATATGCGAAGATGATAGGTCCTGGAGTCGCTTTGTGTTATGGGTTAGTTAGGATACGTTTAGTAAAATTGAAAGGCACGTGAATCAGTCAAAATGGTTTCGTTCAATTTCATGCTCCAGTTCTCTTCCGAGTTGCATATCAGCGGCTAATAAATATTATGTAGCCTTTTTTTTAAGACAAAAGAAACACATGTTTTAACGGGGATGCAACTGGTTGCTGGTGAACTACGGTCGCTCCATAGGACTTCAAGAGTTCAACAAGAAAGGAAGGAAGTAAGGAAGGAATGAAGGAGGCTGGCGAAATGCCGCAGCCCGAGGACTATCTCTAGCTCGCTGCCAGCCAATCTTGTCCGGCATAACAAGCTCCTCTAATTCCGCCTGTACTCGGCCGTTGCACCGTCGCGCAGCAACAAGGGAAGCAACCGAAGCGCGACAAATCGAAGACTACACACGGGCTGCATGGGTCTAATCACTGTTTTTGGATTCAGAACTGCAGAGTCGGAACGGAGGTGGGTCCTGATAAGCGGCCGAGCTTCAACAGCATCGATCTTAGCCTGAGTGGCTGCTTTGAGATTGGAATTCTTTAAGTCCTCTCTGGGACTTCGTCCTCTGTGCCGTTTAATCTTAAGGACATTCTAAGTCCACCCAGGACCAATTCAAAGCCAATTGAGCGGGCGTGTTTCCGTTGCCCAGCTTTCTTGGTCCTTCTGTTTTATGATAATGGTACAGCAGTGTCTCTAGCTGAAAGTATCATGGCTAATCCTTTATTTGCGTTCGTTGACGTTTTCTTTCGGTTAGCAAAGCCTAAGGATTATTTGTGTATGCTTTTGTTGTGGCTATTACATTAGCAGAGATTATTGTGCTAGATATTCAGACATACGTGCTCTGTCCGTGGTGATTTATGCTTTAAAGCTGCGAGCCGGTTTTTAGGGATAATTATCTTTATTGTTTTTGTGTGTCTAATATTTGCGAAAAAAGAATTTAAACTTCGTTCGAAAAGTCGTCAGCTATAGCAGTCAGTAAATGGCTTTATCTCCCTTAGAACAGATGCACAGACTCCCAACAGCTTAACGATCTTTGATGAACATGCCCCAAGGCGTTGTAGAGATTTAACTAAGCGGGAGTAGTGTATATCTGTGATATTGAGCGACACGTAATGACTGCACCAAGGAGCCTTGTGGTAGAGACCCGCGAGGTGCTGTTATCAATGAACCGAATGTCTTTTTAAGCTGCTTACACTATTGTTTTTAGAGCTGTCACCTCAGTAGAGTGGATTAATACACTCTCCAATGATCATACAATCTAAATGTAAAAGTTTGGAAAAAGAATGACCTCAGACTCATTGTAAGCTAAATGGATAGTTTTAATATCGGGTCAACTGCGTCTGATGCCTTGAGCGGATTAACTTCATAATACAATGTAATTGCACCTACGACCCACCTGCAGCAGCCGCTGCATCTTTGATTTCAGCGTGTGGATTATTATGTCGCTTCTTGGGGAAAGTGAGAAAAGGGACTGTATGTGTGGGTGGGGTTGGGGTGGTGAGAAGGGGAGTGGACTGTGTGTTTCTGGGTCGGTGGATGGTTGTGTGCGTGTGTTTGAGAGAGAGAGAGAGAGAGAGAGAGAGAGAGAGAGAGAGAGAGAAAGAGAGAGAGAGAGTATGTATTGGTGGTTGTGTGCGTGTAAGCGTGTGTGGGCGGTTGTGTGTGTAAGAGAGAGAAAGTGTGAGTGTGTGTGTTTGAGAGAGAGAGAGAGAGAGAGAGAGAGAGAAAGAAAGAAAGAAAGAAAGAAAGAAAGAAAGAAAGAAAGAAAGAAAGAAAGAAAGAAAGAAAGAAAGAGAGAGAATGGGTGGTTGTGTGTGTGGGCTTGCTTGGGCCGTTGTGTGAGAGAGAGAGTGAGTGAGAGAGAGAAAGAGAGAGAGGAAGATAATAATAATACAGGATGCTATATACGCGCCTTTTCCCAAATCAATCAGGCTCAAAGAGCGGCGATCTATACCAACATACACGCTCACCTGTCTCATTCACCCTCACACACACCAAATACACATCCATCACTCAAACAGGTGGTGTAAAGGCAGGGAGATCGCTATTAAAAGACGAAAAGAAATTTGAATTTTTATTTTTTGAAATTTTTATATTGACTGCGTCCTGTACCATTATTGAAGGGAGGGAGGAAACAGGAGTGCCCGGAGAAAACCCTCGGTGACCTCAATAGTCTCGTACCTAAGTCACAAACGTTCGCCCCTTGCGGGAATAGATAGAGAGTGTGTGTGGGTGGGTGTGGGTGTGTGAGCGTTTGTAGGTGTGTCTGTTTGTCTGATTCTGTCTGTGTGAGACTGATTCATTCAATTCAAGTTTTAAGGTTTAATCATCAATTTCAGCCTAAGCGATAAGATTTAAATTTAGAGAAAATTAAATACTAATTCTAATTTACCCCTAATTCTTATCCTAAACGGTCCAATGTTTAGACAAACGCTTTAATATCCAATTCTAATAACACGACATGACAAATATGATTTTTTTTTAAATAGAAGCGATGACACAACAAAGGCGGAGTACGCCTCTGAACTCAAAATACAGAGGTGTCATTTTTCCTGTACAAACAAACAAGTGGAACAAAACGTGGCCCGACGACTCATTCATGTTAATTATTAGTACTAATTGCCTCATTAATTTCGCCTTCGTATTCGTACTGTAAGCGAAATCTCTCCAAAACCTCAGTATTCATAACGGCAAATCATCCTTCATCCTTCCCAAACACCCTGTCCATTCTTCATGATCTTCCACAAACGCTTACTGTTTATCGATGTACACTGGTATCTGTGCCCATGAGTTGCTTGATCAAGGTTTTAATTTTTCCGCTAATACCAATGCTATCATAGCATGCTTACGGTATCGCCGGCCTTGTTGTTGTTGTTGTATCAATTTTTATTCATCATATTAACATAAGCTGTACTGATATAACATAAACAATTTACGAAATCTACCATGCGCACATCATAGATATTTTCCACATTATCAAACCATAAAAATCATCATACAACTGACATATACATACACTTTTAACAACATACATTCCCTTATCACAATTAGTTCACATTAAGAATCACATTTTTAAAAACTAAATAAATAAAACGTGGAACCTTTCAACTTCACCTGTGAAGAACGAAGTACTTATAAATGTCATTTTGCGTCTTACAGAAAGTTGAAGTTGGGCCTCCAAGCCCCTACCCCACACACCCCATTAAAAATATAATTAAAAAATTAATAAAAATAAAAATAATAAGAATTCAAATATAAAACAGATTAATAAATAATTCCTTCCATTCGCTCCCATCTCATCCCAAAATAAATAGTTAATAAATATTTATTGAAACTAATAATGCTTAATTAAATAAAATAGGTACAAAGAATTTTTAAAAATTGCTAGACTAATTGTTAGAAGTTAAAAAAACAAACAAACAAAAAATTAGAAGAAATTGAATAATTCATGACTTCTAATGAAATCTATGAGCATTAAGCTCAATGACCAATCAGAATGTTCTTCTGGATATACAATACTTGTGATTGACATAGGTAGCTTTAATTTATTTAATCTAATGAGTAAAAGCTGAAATGGTTATAATTTTGTTGACATTCAAATATTAAAATGATTTACATTCAATATGCTACCACATTTACAAAGTACTGGAGGATTTATGAAACGAGCACGCCAAGCATTTAGCCTTATTCTGTGAAATAAACTGTTAATATGAAAAGATTTTGAAATAGATATAACATGTTTTGATACTGGTGAATTATCCAAGTAATGTCTTGCAATTACCTCTTGCTTGTATTTCTCATTCCACTGATTCCAAGCACATCGTTTTATTTGATTGTTAATTTCATTTGTTGTCAAGTTGAAAAATAATGTAATGGATTCATCTGAAGATGCAGCACTCTTTGCTAAGTGGTCAACAATTTCATTTCCTAATATCTGTCGCTCTGTTACTACACATGTTTCATTGTTCTTTTTGTCCCCATCTCAGTCAATACCTACCAACTTCGTGCGTTTGTACCGAGAGGATCCTTGTGCATCTCTTACATGGATGCATCATACTATTTATGACAGGCTTTAAAATTATTAAGAAAAGAAAAAAGTTGTAATAATTATAATAAATAATCATAGTGATAAATAATTGGATTTTTAAAAAAATGAAATAATCCACCACTCCGCAAAAAAATAAAACAACAAATAAATATTTAAATAAATTAAAAAAAAATTATTATTATTATTATTATTATTATTATTATTATTATTATTATTATTATTATTATTATTATTATTATTATTATTATTATTGTTGTTGTTGTTGTTGTTGTTGTTGTTGTTGTTGTTGTTGGAGTAGTAGTAGTAGTAGTAGTAGTAGTAGTAGTAGTAGTAGTAGTAGTAGTTAAAAATATAAATACATATATTAAGACATTAATAAAATAAACAAAGGAAATACAAATAATAATCATAATATATAAATGAAATAACTAAAGAAAATAACAAATAAGCACATCTGAGCACAGATCGTATCCAGAGTCGTGTTCAGGGAGGGATCTGGCACTAGTAGAGTTGCCGTGAAACAATGTCGGGGATAGCCACGAAGATCTCATTAAGGATGATTGACATTTGATTCACCTGACCTTGCTGCTGCAGCTGCCTGACGCGAATAGTAAGTGAAAGGGCGGAAGTAGCAGAAAGAGAGAGAGAGAGAGGAGGGGAGAAAAAAGAGAGGGAGAGAGAGGGGGGCGGACAAGGTTTATAGGGAAAGGAGAGAGAGAGAGAGAGAGAGAGAGAGAGAGAGAGAGAGAGAGAGAGAGGAGTGTATGTGATGAACAGAAATACAGCAGCAGGGAAAGTCTTCAGGAGTGGACTAGGAGTGTGGGGGAAAAGGACCGACCTAGAAGAAGGAATGTGTGGGGAAGAGAAAGAAGAGAGGGAGAGAGAGAGAGAGAGAGAGGGAGGGAGAGACAGAGACAGAGACAGAGAGTGAGCCTGAAACTCGGCATTCCAGTTTAAACAGTCCGTGGAAAAAGAAAAAAATACAGACTAACCTGCAAATAATATGTAATAATGAGAAACGATACTGTGTAAATTTGATATGAACAAATAATTCAATACTTAAGCCTATATTAAGTATGTGGCGCGTGTTTTTCCCTCCTCTTTGGTCGGATATCACTAACGTTGAAATGACGCAAGCACAAACCTCGTTCGGTTCTTTGTTTCTTGTATGCACTGCTGCACAGTATTCTAATAACCTTCCCAGCTGTTGTCCTCTCTCTGGACATCCATTGTTGTACATGAAATAAAATTGGTGCGTATTTATTTGGATTATTTTTTGTATCCATGAAAACTTTCCAGCTGTTATTTCTTGTTAATGGTGCGTTCATTATGTTGCAAGGTGATTATAGTTTCAAGTGCCAATAATACATCAGCCGATTTTGAATGTAACGATGTCGCATTACAATTGCGAATGCCACTTTGACAGCGTAGTCTATGAGTTACATTAATTCCACCATTATTGACTGTAATGAGTTGTGTATAGTGCGTGTATTATAGATGATGCAGTCTTACATTAGAGTTTAGAACCATCACCGTATGTAGCGAACTCATAATTATTAGTGCGTTAACTATAGGTTTTGGGGGTGTCGTGTCCAGTGCATTAAGATTGTGTTACTTATTATAGTGTCATGTTATTTTAAAGCAGCAGAGTTAGTGTCAAATAACACGAATCATATTTTTGTAACATCAGATTTGATTAATACGAACCAGTCAAAGCGCTTGCCATTACAGTCCCAGTCTTCCTATATTGCCTTCTTCAAATTCAAAATAGTCCGTCTTGCGCCTGCTTATAATTCGTCTCTCTCCCCAGGTCTCCTAAAAGATGGTCATACCCTGATTTTCTGAAGCACCCGAGTTCAATCTGAGAGTAAAAGAGAAGCCCAGATGAGTCAGTTCAAAGATGCTCTGCGTCCAAAAAGACTGTTGCCTAGATCCCCTTTTGCCTTCTGCTTGTCACGGTTCATGCATATTCATGAAGGTGCCAGAGCGAGGCTGCGAGAACATGATGGTCGTCTGGTGGCGTTCAGTCTCCCGAGGAGATCTGGAAGTGACTGATTGAAAGGGATGAGGGTGAGGATGAAGGGCCGGGCGAGGATTGGAGGGTGACAAAGAGGTCACCAAGAAGACAGATCAAAACTAGTTCCGGGAAAATCAAGACCCAGTTGGAAATGGAAGTAGTGTGAATTATCATAACTGTGAAGATAGAATGTGCTAAGATTGAACAACGTCGACTAACCAATACTGATACGTAATAGAAACATTATTTATACGGCCTTCGAACATAAACAAAAGTTTACGTTACAATAAAAATGTTTCATACTTTCACCTCATCTTGGGTTGCCAACACATTATAATACAAAATAACTTCTTTTTTTAAATAGGCTAAATCTTGAAATTTGAAACTGTTTATTTCATTTGACAACTTGATGTTCAAATCAATATTGGCATATGGAGCTATGCGCAATTCCAGTGGACATCGGATTGAATTGGATTGAATGCCTTTCATTTAGTTTGTTTATTTTAAATCACGAGTTCGATTTATTGATTTATTCATTATTTATTTATCTGTTTATTAATAAATATATTATTTATTTGTTTGTTTAGATGTTTGCTTCCAGTGTTGTGACGAGTCTTTTTTAATATGTATGTATGTGTAGTTCTGATATTAATACAGTATAGAATGAACATTGATGTCTAAACATTACATTACATTATATTATTATTGCTTTAGGTCCAGCGGACTCTTCCGAGCCAATTCAGGACCAGACAACCCCCGATCCGCATAAAAGATCTGCTGAAACAACTCTAGTGGTAAAACCGAAAGCTCTCCACTAGCCAGTCACTTTACAATAAAGACATCCCACACAGGGGACGGCTGAGGCTTCACCCCAACTTATCGAACCCCCGTTTACAAAAACAAAATAGAATACAAATATCATTATAAATTATCAACAAAACACATACATATATAAACTGCCTACATTGCTAAATAATAACATCATAGGAAGCCCTAGTGACCACCTGGCAGAAAGCGTCCAATATTCCCAAGCTGATCCAACAGACCTCATACACAAATAAGGAGTCTTATCCCGGAAGAGTTTTCAAGAAAAAAGGTAGAAGACAGGGCAAGCGAAGAAGACGATAGTATAGTAGATTGATAGAACAGAGCAGGAATGAGAAAGAGCAAATGAGAAAGACAGCGACAGTGGTAAGTTAAAGCACTAAATTTCCAGAAAGTGGGGATACTATTTATACTGAAACCCCCGGCACCCCAACGGGGGATGCCTAACCATTGGCGACGTGGCAGACGTGGATAACCATCCAAGGGGAAAAGGGATATGGACGGACCAAAATATAACACTAAAACCCTCAGAGCAATCAATCTACTAAGATAGACAGTGAAAAATTGCCACTTTTTTCTGGCGCACCACGGGAATCGACCCTGAGCCGTGGGGGGTGGGGGGCTGTCATTAATGTAGTAATGCAACTGCAAGATAGCGATTTTCTTCTTTACTTGATTCAGAGTAAGAAGGTGTTTTAAACATCCAATTCAAGCTAATAAACGTGTCAACAAACTCGCCTCATTTCCACAAAGAATCTAATGTCTCTAAAGGCAACTAATTAGATACGTATTCATTATAAAACAATAGGGTAGGCTACTACCTATCGCAGCTTCTCAGAAACAACAAACCGAGTAGAGCCGTGAAGTAATTTCAGTCTATAACCCAGAAGGACACCCAGTTAAATATTGATAATAAAAACAATAATGTGCCAAAATAACTGCATTTTAGCACCGCCGTATCGCTTTCTTGTTGAAACTGTTCACACCAGAATGATGACATATTCATTTTAAGACAGATATGCGTGTTAAAAAACCACCACAACTAAAACTCATACCAAGGCAGCAACACATTA